>JARPRG010000011.1:171301-186244 GCA_031001745.1 Hartigia nigra
TGATAATTGTAAAAGTTCCGTCATAAGTTACAAAGGGTTTTTAAATAAACTATTTAAAAAAGACCAGAAGAAAAATTTTTCATAATAATTCATTATTATAACAAACAGATTGAGAGTTACATAAATATACTCGCTGCACCATGTATCACTTTTACCAACCTGGAAAACTGATAATACAATTAAACAATAAGTCCTTGAAGTAAATGAGAAAAATGTTGGAGCATAGAGACAGAATTAACGTTATATCCATTTCTTTGCAAGATAAAACAGAACGGTGCTCGCTACTCTTTTTTGAAATATTTCATTTCCTGGTAGATTAAAGAACTCCTCTGGTGTCAATAATGTACTATTTTGAATTTCATTTTTAGTCTTTGTTATAGCTTTAAACATAAATAAAGTATCGACCAACTTATTAGGAGCATTTTTCTTCAATTCCTCATTGAATTTCTCCCTAGTATAATTTTTAGTATCGCACTTGACGTCTCTCAAGGTATTTAATAAATTCGTATAATACATATCAATTAATTCATCAAAGTGAGATTGTATAACATCCTCCTGTGCACTGGAAAGTATAAAAAACACAAGATCCCTGATAGGGCTTTCATATCTAAACACTTGAAAGTCAACAAATTTTACTTTTTCTGGTAAACCCATGGAATTATAACGAAACATAATATTATTGGTCCATAGATCATCGTGTATAAAAGTTCCAAAGGTTTCATCTGTATCATACGTTTCTTTAACGCTCTTCTCCATTATCGTTCGAACTAAAGACGTGTATCGTTCAACGCTTGGTATACGAAGCAATTCTGTACATATGGAGTCAATATTTTCATACATGAATAAAGTTGTCTTTATCAATTGAGAACCACCGACGTTCCTCATCTCGTCAAAGAATTTCGGTCTCTTTAATTTCAAAGCTATGCCCAAGCCATGAAATTGGGCTAAATTCTTTACGACTAACTTAACATGCATCAAATCCATTCCCGTGATCCTGTTACCAATCTTGTAATTGTCTATTGTCAAATTTTCAAGAAGAATCGCAGCATCTTCGTCGAACTTCTCATCTCCAAGTAATGAAAGTCTTGCTCCATAAAACTTTGGGGCACCATCAAAGAGATCATTTTCTTGAACCCCAGCTTCCTGTTGGAGCTTTCGATATGCCGGCAGAACATCTTTATACATAGCAATCTCTTTTGGAAATGTCCTCTCGGACTCGAAGCACGTTCGCAAGAAATCGACAGCTGGAACCATTTTCGCAACTGCATGAATTATCTTTGATTCTGATGAAGATTCACCAGTTTTGATTGTCGCGTTCACTTTGTACATTGTACTTCCATAATTGTCACCCGGCGCTGTTAGATTAGTTGTGGTGAAATCTTCCAAAATCATATCATCCCCAAATTCTGATTTGAATAATTCATCTGGTTGCTTCAAGGTAATTACTGTTTGCTGCTCGAACCACATTATTGGTTCAGTTTCATGAAAATATAATCAAGTGATTAATTGTTCTTTATCCTTTTTAATTAAACCAAAGAAAAAAACACTTTTAATACAGTTCTGCCACTCGAGTCAGTTACAGTTAATGTTTATGTCAAAATAATTTTTCTCGTTCTCTACTCTTTCTGTGATACAATATGCGGTTAAAAATGACTAAAGACGTTCTTTTCTTACAATCCGAAGAGCTACTGGCAAAAAAAAAGGCGACAGCAAGTATCTATATGTAAAAATGTCCACAATTGAAATCTTAATTTACAATTTGCTACATTATCACAGCTTGGTATTAGAGCGAGTATAACGAATCATTAAATTTAAATGCTGCGAACTTTATCTGGAGTATGAATTACAGTATCCTAACGTATCCTGCATCATCACTGTTTTCGTAACTGCCGTACGAAATGATTGTACAAAATTTCTGGCCTATGATTTACCTGTTAATTGCACGGCAATTACGTAAATGCATTGGCAAGAGTATAATTTTTCATAAAACAAACTTTCAGAAGCTGCGATTAATATCGATGAGAACAACAAGATACATCGTGATAATGTATAGACATTATAATTAACATATTTCATCAAGAAGTCCTTAAGTATTTCTTTCGATTTTCAATGAATGCTCGAGTTAACATAATAATGACTTATCTATTAACAATGATCAAGTCAAATAAAATGATAGCACTGTTTGTCCAATTTTCTAAATTAACGTTATCGCATACAATCTTAAATACTGAAGAGGACTCCGGGACCTCTTATTTACCATTGCTGTGATGTTCCGTTTCAACGTGAAAAAAAAAAAAAAATTACTGTTTTAAAATGTTTTAAGTTTCCTTATAACCATCCTTTGCTAACAAAGTATAAAACTATTCCGCGAACGCGATTCATAAACAGTTCGTTCCCCTCAAACTTTATGATATTCGACATCTCCGCATTATCAGCACCATCAATTTCAATATCAAAAGTTATAATTTTCAGCATGAACATACAATGCTTTAATTCTTCCTTGGCGTCCGCGGCAAGACGATTGTCAAATTCTTGCCGTGGAAATTTCGCGACGTCACATCCCAATCTATCCAAAACACTGCAAAACTCTTCATAATAAAAATCAATAAGTTCGTCCATATGTTTTCGCGCGTTATCATCGAGACTTGAGAATAAAAAGAAAATCAATTCGCGCGCCAACCCGAGGTAAACGTAATTTTGAAAGTCTACAAACTTTACATCATCCGGTTTTCCATGCTCGTCTTTATGAATCATAACATTATTAACCCAAAAGTCAAAATGTATTATGGTGCCCCATGGCTCTTCAGGCTTCGTAAACCAAGAGCCCAATTCATTGTTAGAGGCAATGCAAGCTAACTTCGAGGCGTACTTCCCTATTACAGGATCACTGGCTATTCTTGTGAACAAATTTTTGAAAAAGTCATCCACACTCTCGTCTGGTTTTACATCTAAGCATTTCGCTACACTTTGCAATTTCGCAAATTCATCCGGTTTCTTTAATTTCATGGCAATTCCGAGAGCGTGAAACCTGGCCAAAAACTTAAGTATCAATTTCGTTGTATTCAAATCGTACCCCGCTGACCGTATACCACAAGAATAACCGCGAAAATTCAAATTCTCCAATAGTATAGCAGCGTCGTCATTAAATTCGGCATTAGGATCCAATGACAGTCTAGATCCATAATACTTAGCGCCAACGTCAATAATTTCATTTTCTTTAAAGCCGCATTCCAATTCCAGCTGCTTGTAAGCTTTCAAAATCTGTTCGTACATGGCGATCTCTTTTCTAAAACTCACGGGACTCTGAAATATCTCCCTTTGTTTCTCGGACGGTGGTAGCATCTTCGCTATCATATGTAAGTCCTCTTTATCAGCATTCTTACTCCTCCTGACGACAGCATCCACTTTGAGAATTGTACTTCCATAATTCTCTCCAGGCGGTAAAAGATTTTCCGTCTTAAAGCCTTCGACAATAAGTGTGTCACCCAGACTCCTCCTTAATATACCTTCCAAATCACGCAACACAACTTTCAGCATGGCTAATTGTACGTGAACTTTCTACAGGACTGACAAGTGTTACACACTATTTCGATATCCTTGTAATTCTGCAAGTCAGCTATGATAGATTACGCAATGACCAGTATTAGATGCTGTTCACACTACGAAGTCCCAAGTTGTACTAAGCCTAAAAAGACTTAAGCATTTCACTTATGTTCGATGTGTACTCATAGTTATCTTGGTCGAGCTTGTAGAACACCATTACGTGACAGCGAATCTGATTGCTTTGAAACCGTAATTGTATGACGCAACAAAAAGATATATTGTTCATTTAAAACAAAAAAAAAACGCAAAAACTGATGACTACAGTGTGCGTACTCACTGCGCAAATATTGTTGATGACTCTGTTTTCGTTTTCACCGACTAACTGACTGATATAAATATGGCTGTAAAACAATTCACGTCTTCTAGACGTACTTAAATATGATGACGTTCGAGTTTGGAATACATAAATATTATGTAATCGATCATCGTTTAATTTGATAAGAGAAGCAAAAGGATTGTTTAAGCTGTCTGTTCATATCTGTATACTTAGTTTAATCCTTATTTATAATGTATCACTGTGTAGTAGAATTATTACTGGATTGCTATTTAATTGCCAGGATATGAATCGCAGTATTATAATTTACATAAATACTATTGTCGCTGACAAGTATCACCCGGTGAATACCTCAAATTACTATTTCTTAATACATCTTTATAATTAATTCTGCATTGTTACGCTTATTCTCTATGTCTGAGAAATACACAGGAAAACGATAGGAATTTGCACCAGTGTGACAACGAAGAGTTAATAATAATGATTAATATAAAAGATTCCCCACCAATCTCTTGCACCTGATTGTAATACATCTAATTATATATAATACCTTAATTTCGTAATTGAAAACCATCAACAAAACGTGCTCAAGAATAATACATTTATTCAAAATACAATGAAATATAAAAATATTGTGAGATGTTAGTTACAACGTAACTACTTTCTTTAGAGTATTTAAAAAAAAAAACAAAGAAAATCATCGACCATTTGCTATGAAGCGAATGCAGCTGTCACCTCTTTGCTTCTCTTAATGATAATCATATAACAAATATTATTTAGAGCACTATGCTCAATTATAGTAGAATAGTAATGTATATATACCGCTTCGTATCAATCACCCTTTGTCATATATGATTCATGTGTTACATACCAAGTGGATCATCCCATTTATGTCCGTCAGTCCAGATACTGTTGAATTCGTCAGTCTTCAATTTTCAATATTTAACATATATTCTGTGCCAATTGGAGTTCAGATAGATAAGACCGAAGCTTCTTCTACGAGTTTACTGTGAATTCCCCATAGATTCTGTAAATAGAAAAAGAAAAACAGATCATTTTAATGTTTGGGCAATTAAATTATTCTAATGGGACACTAAGATCTTAAGAATTTGGCGTAAATTGGATCATCCGTTGATAAGTACCGTCTATAAAAAGAAAATAGATTAGCGCGTTAGCAGCAAGGAAATCTAATTGTATGAGAAACATTCAATGTGCTTAAGGAAAATAATACAATATTTTTAATCATTAAAGCTCTAAATATAAAGAAGTTAGGACATATCAACTTGAGATAAGCGACATATTACATTTAGGGAGCCCCATCGCTTTATGCTGTATCTTTTTCAGTGAGTCTGAAGATTTAATAAAAGACAATGGTTTTTTCATAGCGTTATATACGCAATGAGGTAAAATATAGATAACTACCATTCTGAACGTCGTGCAAAGGACGACGAGGAATCGCATCTCCGTCTTCCTCGATCAATTTGTGATGAACGGCGCTGAGAGCCTGGACAGTATACAGGTGAAATATAAAATGCCAATTATATAACAGAAAAGCACATTTCGTAACTAATGATAATACGATGAAAAATTTGCTATAGCTTTCGCAAATTCTTAGAGCTGTTATCGTTGATTTTAGCGAAAATGAGAAAATTGACTGCCATATAAAAAAGATTTTCTACTTAGAAGAATGTCTGGGATTTTATCGATGTCATAAGAGAATGCTAATGTACCTTAAAGTATTTCACTGTCTTCACACGTAATTCGAGAGTAGCATCTTCGTCACAGATGATAAGCGTGTGTGGATGCTGTTGAAAAGCAGAGACAGTCCACATATGATTAACTCCTTCTTCGATAGCTTTGTACAGTGCAAATGCCTTGTGAGATCCTGTGATTAAGATCATCACTTCCTTCGCATCCATCACAGTACCAACGCCAACAGTCAGTGCTTGTTTAGGGACTTTGTTTATGTCATTACCAAAGAATCGTGCATTAGCTTCCAAGGTATCCTGAGCTAAAGTTTTCACTCTTGTACGAGAAACTAGAGAGGACCCAGGTTCATTGAAGGCTATATGACCGTCGGGTCCAATACCTAATTTAAAAATTTGTATAAATATTTGTTCTCTTAGCATTATATAAAAATATTACAATTTTATTTCACCTCCAATAAATAACTCAATTCCGCCAGCTTCCTTAATTTTTCTCTCAAATTCATTACACTCTTGCATGAGATCCGGTGCATTGCCGTCCAAGATATGAACATTCTTTGGATCTATGTCTATATGCTTAAAGAAATTATTATACATATAATAGTGATAAGATTCTGGATGATCCCTCGGTAAGTCAACGTATTCATCCATATTGAATGTTTTTATATACTTGAAAGAAATCTTTCCAGCCTTATGATATTCTATGAGTTTTTTATACATCCCAAGCGGAGTACCTCCTGTCAATCAAAGCAACGAATATTAGTAAGCAAGTCAATAACTATTTCAAAGTAAATGAAATATATCGAATTAGTTACCAGTAGGAAGTCCTAAAACAAAGTACTTATTCTCATTAGGTTGAAAGTCCTTGATTCTCTTTAGAACATATTTGGCTGACCACTCCGAAACATAATCCACCGTATCACAGATAACTAGACGCATTTTAGTTAATTAAGAACTGTAACAATAGAACAAGTATTTTTCCATCAAATGCATGAAGATACTCGTCGACACTCTTATAACTGGGGAATAAAACATGCAACAGTAATTCTACCTATAAAGAACGTATGAACATTAGTAAAGCTTCGCCACAAGCCACAGATAAAAAAAGTAGCAACGACCTCTTATCTCTGCATTGCAATACAGACACCGATGTACAATTATACCGACAAGAAATATCTTCAATCGTACTTCAAAACTTGAGACATTTAATATAGATGCGAGTTTAATGCTACCGTCCAACTGCATACTCTAAGTATATGTTAAAAAGCAAAAAAAGAAAACGATTTCCAAAAACTTGAAACTATTGATATATCAGGAATTGAATATTAGAAATACAATTTCTTACGTATTCTTTTGTAACGAGGAGGAATATCCAGAAGCCTTGAAATATTATCAGTCGCACCTTTTCAGCCAAAGGCTAATAACCGCCTGAGGTGTTGACCTTCGCATAAAGAATTGTACAACAAAGAGATCGCCAAGCATATCATAAAGTTTTTTGATTACACTCTAATTTATGATTACAATAAAGAAAAAAGAATGACCAGTAGCTAGGGACTAGATACAAATGGCTCTTGAGTAGGAGTGGGGTAATAGAAAAATATAAACTCACTGGACAAGTCAACCGATTCTGCACGTCAGATTTAAAAAGATCTGTACTGGCCTTCTGGATCAGCTGACGGAGACTAACCTAATGTAAAATTAAGCAGTGAGCAACGAACGTCGACATACGCACAAGAGAATACTTTTATATACAATATGAATAATATTAGAGATTTGTTTATCTCTTTACATTAATAAGCAGTGTTATTACAGAAAAACAAAATTAAATTTTGCAACTACAAGTTATTTAGAAAATTATTATACCAGCAGTCACTTCATTTATTCACCGATAATAAATAGACTAGGCATTATCTGACGAGATTTTGGTATCATGTGAGTCTGGCTATGACGGAAATTCTTACATCGTCTTACCGACTGAAATATGAACGTTACATAATTCACAGAGAGATGGTACAGTTTACTAAATAAGCCAACAATGAATGGTGAAATCGCGTATGTAGATATCCCTGGAATGTTTACAGGTACTGCTTTTGGTTGATGAGTCTTTAAGTAACAGATAGATAACAAATACCTAATTTTGACGAAGAACATTGAGTATCTGACGAGTTGACGGGTATTGTTGTGATAAGACGATAATTTATATTCACTTTGATCGAATTTGTTGACAGTTTAAATTTAAAGCATTACAAACAAACTCGTAAAAGTCAAATTGAAAAATCTTACAGTAACTTTGGCTTTTTGCAAGAACTTTAGAATTGCTACTTATACAGACGTCTACGAGTGGAAAAGGAAAAGAAAAGAAAATGTCACTTACTAGAGAATCCTTGTCTCCGATATACTATGTCTGGTCCTTGTCTTCTTTTCAATTTTCCTTTTAAATTGCTTAATGGCTCACTCGCGTTCTTTGATACTAGAGATACTTTCGCGCGACGACTTGACGATTAGTTTTGTATTACACATTGTATTTTTGGATATAAATTATTTAATTATTATCACTAGATCAATTCGCGGATTTCTGCGCGCGATAATAAAATCACTGCGATGCAGTTATTTAAATAGACCGATTCACTGTTTTACGTGTTTTCGAAAGTGACGATGAAGTGTAAAGGGTATAGGAAGAAAGTGTGAAATGGATTGAAGATTCGAGATAAACGGGGAGGATTAAAGAAAGACGAAAGGACGCAACATACGTAAGCTCGATGTACGAGATCGGCTCTCGGAAGACTGAAGTCCACGCGAAAATATTCTTTCACATAGCAACAATACCCCCCACCCGCCCTTCAATTCGACTATTGACCGGCAAGCAATGTCCTCTTGCGGCAGATTTTTTAATTACAATTTGTACAGAAAGCGTCAACCATACTTTGAAATTGGGGTGCCGGCTGATCCGTACTTGGCAATGGTTCTCACTTCAGGACATCGTTGACGCTCCCTGTACTACTGTTAAGTCTCCCACGGTGTAATTATCTTACATGCCCCGTGTCTGTCATTTGTCAGACGACACAAATATCAATCGATTACCAACAGAATTAAAAGATATTTATAAATAAAGTTTGCAGAAAAAATAAAAATTTTTATTATTACTCAATTGTCAAAAGAAAGGCGTGGAATAAGAGAATTATTCAAACACTGTCGCTCTTCTCCTTCTCATTAATTTCTTCTCGAATGAGTTTAGCAATGATACCCAGACCCTACAACGCATAAAATGAATATAAGGAAATAATATTTCATAACGGATTGAAACGTACCTTGTCGATTTCATCCGTTGTCGCGTAACTATAAGAAAGTCGTAAGTGCTGATCGTATTGTGAGACATTGACATTAAATATGTTTCCCGGTAGAACAAAAACGCCATTAGGGATAAACTTTTTCATAACCAGATCGTATACGTTCTCCACCTTTGGGATCTTTATCCAGACGAACATGCCACCCTTTGGCGCAGTCCATTCAGCTAGACCTAGAAGAAAGGGGAGTCAGAACGTTTTTAGTGACTCTGGCAGAAAATGAATAGATTAGTAGCTTCAATGGATATAGATAGTCCAATTAATTACCTGTAAAATGCTTCTCGACAGCCGCCAGCATCATGTCACGTTTCTTTATATAAAATTGTTGAATGTTCCGAAAGTGTTCTTCAAATTTTTCATCCGTCCAGTTCTCGAAGAGCTTGTAAATGATAATCTGAGAGAGGGATGACGTGTGAAGATTCGAATTTTCAATATGAAGTACGATTTTGTCCAGAAGAACCTTAGGAGCGGTGACAATCCCAAAACGAATTCCTGCGCTTACTATTTTACTAAGGGAGTCGAATCTTAGGACGCGTCCGTCGGTATCCAAAGAGAAGAAGGACGTCGGATACTTCTCTAGGAAGTGAAGAAAGAAATAGGCATCATCCTCGAGTATAAGGAAATCATAACGCTGTGCCAACTCATAGATCCTCCTTTTACGATCCTCGGAGAGTACAGTACCGGTAGGATTCGAACCGATAGGATTGGTATAAAGCACCTGGGGTAAAAAAATGCTTGTCTTTCACTTTACATCTAGGATACGATTCCATAAAAAAAAAGGATCAATGTTTACCTTGGGAAGTATTAGACCGTTTCGACGTCGCTTTTCCAATATCGTTTCAATACTTTCTGGTATAATACCATCAGCATCGCTGTCAATCCCAACGAATTCCACTGCCCGAGAGTTCAGCTGAAAGGAGAATCGAAGCCATACTTCCGTCAAGAATAATAAAAACCAAGAGATAACGATTAAGTACTACTGTGTTCTTATAAAACAGGAACGGCGATGAAAAATTGCGACGATCGATCTGGAAACAAGTTAGGTAATAACAAAAAACATGAATACAAATAGTCTGACTCAATAGTAAAGGTATGATTGAATATTGCCCAGTGGCGGCATCTAGGTACAATAATATCTAGTTGAAATGCTGAACCTTAACGATGCCACACTTTAGTTGCTATAGTTCCGCATTAAGTGGCATCAGTCTCTCGATAATTTCGTCTGGCAGTCGCTTTATGCATGTAGAGTTATACCTGCTGGTTCTCCAATCGAATTAACTTCCTCGCTTAAACTAAATTGCGCGTTTTATCGCGGCCATGAAAACTCCCAGTCGTTAATTTGGCAAAACCGTCTCGCTTTTGGACTTTCACGTATCCGGCATTTCAAGATTCAGGGGTTTCTATATGTTTTCTCTCTTTGAAATCCACGCACTAGGTCGTTCCTCTTGTCTCTTTACGACAGTTGCTTAACGATCCACAATGAATCTCTTATATGACGATCGATTGTCTTCAAGAGTTTGACTTTCTTAAGAGTCGACTAATCGACGTCGATTATACAATTTTCAAAAATACAAATGAAAAAGTATTGACAAATATTCGAAAATGTAAGAATTTATCATTTTTCGATGACACTCACCGCTCCAACGATTCCAGCGTAAGTATGAGTCTGGATCATCACAGGATCACCGTCCTCGAGAAGAAGGTCAAATACCTTGCAGCATCCATCCTGAGATCCAGTAGTGAAGGTCAAGTCCCAATCGTTCCTTGCTGGCTTATGCCATTTTGTCTGAAACTCTCTCATTCTCTGCAAAAGTGGAGCGTACCTGACGACACGGATGGCGCGCGAGAAATTAAAAGTTATCTATTAAAGTATGAAAAAATGTATTAACCAGAACACTTACCCTTGAGAAGGTCCATATTGTAAAGCTGTATCGAGATCCTTACCAGTAAGGGAATATCGCAGACCATCCTTGTACGTGACAGTAATATTAGAAAAAGGAAATGTTTCCGTGTTTGGCATTCCAGCAGCTAAGAAGATGGAGTCAGATCTCTCTGCATGGGTCTTGACTACGTAAATGAATTATTATCCAGAGAATGATAATCGACACCCTGAACTATCCTTCGCTTCAAGAGAAAGGAACGTTCGTAATACCCAAATCCATCAGGACTTCAGTCACTTACTCAATTGTCTGATTAAGTTAGGCTTTCGTCTGTCTGAAATTTTTGTAGTAAACCTGGAGTAGTCGATATTTTTACAGCTGACAATGCCTCTGCGTGTGATCTTGTCCATTTGGTAATAATAAACAGACACTGTGTCAAGTTCAGATTTTAAAATTCACGTCAAATAAACGGAGAGACGCCACGACGAAGTAAGATAGTAAATTGACTGTCGTTGGCTGAATCTCCTATCTAACACATTGCAATATTACGAAGAGACTGTGTTATGACGTTCGACAATTACAAAAGCTCTTAACGATAGCTCGTACTGCGCATGCGCTGTGAGCATTTAATAAGATCTAATTAAATGGGATCGAGCCGGTTTTATATTTTGATACGTAACATTCTATAGCACTCGTTTACTCAAATAATAATGAAACGTGACTTCAGAAAAATAGATAACCGACAGAGCGAGGTTATCGCGACTGAACTTTGTAAAATGTCATTCATCCACCGAAAGTCGTTCGCTAACCCTAAGGGGCAATCAAAATGGCCGACTGACGACAACCGATCGAAAAAATTAATATAAGAAATCCTACAACGAAGAATGAAAAAGAAGTCCAATAGATATCAGCCATGATATTGATAAAAGGTGAAATCGATGGCCTCTTTTCCACACGTTATCCCAGTCGACTTGTTATTCTACTTTCTTGATGAAGGTTTACAGACAACACAGGCCACACGGTCTTTTATGCTGATGCTTACGCACATGGCGAAATAACGTATCGATCGACTATATTGTAGTCAACCAGTCCGGCCGTGTTTGGAACTTAAAAAAAGTTTTAATACTATTTTTACTACTGAACAACGATCGTATCCAAACTCAACTTCACTCCGGCAACTTTATATTATTGACAATGGAGAAGCAGGAATAAAATAACAAGTGTGTTGTTGGGACAAACAAACCGCCATGATTACACAAGATTAATTGGTAATTTGAAAAGAAAAGAAAAAAAATTCCAGTAAATCCAACAGCTTGAAAACAATTAGACTCACCAAGTGTATTATTGTAACATTTATTCCAATTGATCAACACCTTGTGTAAGTGTGTATTACGTCATAAGTCTGCCCTATACCGACTGGCGTATCTCTTCTGTGAATAGTCTGTATATGTCATGTCTTTATGCACCGAGTATACGTGAACCGTATCGTCGACTCATTGTTTCGATCATATTTCTTTTAACCTCACAAATGACATTGCATAATTTATTGTATTTATTGCGTGATAAATGCTCCTTTCGATATTAATCGATATTCAGCCGATTGGGCTGATTTGCGCAATTTTCTTAAAGCACACTCTACGCCGAGAAAAAGTGCGGTCGAAGTGCGGATGGACTACGAAAAAATGCCAGTAAAAAATGAGAAATCAATGTCGAATGGAACCTTTATCCTGAGGGAGACGTAACTAAGATTTCAGACTGATAAGCCGATTGATTCAATTTGACTTTTAACATTCGTGCCAATACGAATGTTCGGCCAAACTCGTTCAAGTCCGTTTACTTTCTCGAGGCCATTTTTACATATTATCTCCTTTATTTTTTTCGCATTGGACAATCTCTCTCTCTCTCTCTCTGTCCCTCTCTTTCCTCTTATCTTTCTCGTCTTAACATTTATTTCTGCTATCTTTCTCTCTCTTGCACTCGTACACTCATAAATATCACACGTTTCCCAATCTCGCTGAAATATTTACAAAACGGATGCTTAACCGATTAAACTCTTAACGATCGTTTATCATTACGGCTATAATTACGAGCTTCGTCTTTCTTAATAAGGTAGTTAACACTTGCTCTTCCTAAGAAACGTATTCGTAAAAACAACGCAACGTGCCAATCCCTCTGATAATCGTCGTTCCTCAGCGAAGCCACCCCTTACTTAACGCGGAAGGGAGGTTTTAGCGACGTTACGGCCCCCTTGTGCCTCTTCCTTACAGCACTTTGGATTTCTTTGGCATCAAGTAGAACGAGGGTTGCGAGAGGGCTAGTTGGTGACGGTGGGATGAATACGAGGCTAAAAATGGATCAACGTTATATAAGGACTGTTGAGAAAGTACGAAGGAGCTGATGGCAGGAAGTGACAGGAAGTGATAGGAAGTGCAAGAGGGTTGAATTACGAGGGGATTGGATGGAGGGTTAAAATTAAGGATTATACAGAAGATGGAGGATCGTCGAGGTTTCTTCTACATTAGAAAAATACGCCGAGCTCCAAACTTGGAGTTTCAATACAGTAATGTTTGTCGCCACTTGAAAATTCTCTTAATTACATTAAATCGTCTAAAACGTCTAGAGTCCCTAGCTAAAGTCGAAGAGTAGAAAACTTATAAAAGTACGAAGGTCTTCGCGACTTGGTGACGACACATGGTTCTTTTCTTGTTTCTCTTCCGCCCCCCCCCCCCCCCCTCTCTCTCTCTCATTCATTTCACTCATATTTGTCTTTTCTCATATTCATCAGCCTCTAGAAGCGAACGAGTCGAGAAAAAGGATTGTGCGTATCCTAGTGAATTTGCGTTTATTGCCAGAGTTAATGATCGGACTCGTAGCCAGTGAGTCTGTCGAGTGTGAACTTCGGGAAGGGAACTTCTGTTACGTAATTTTTGCAAATATCAAAATAACGCGAAAAAGTCAAATCCTTTAATGCATTTTATTTGCACGAGTTTAAAGTGTAAGACGACTGAATGACGAGGATGGAGTATCGGAAGTGGAGTGAGTGAAGATAGAAGTAACAAGGAACTCATAGAGACTTTTAAAGATTTCAGTCGTTCGCACTAATAAAACTTGCAGAAAATAAAATCCCTAGATTTCTCCCAATATCTCGAGGTTGAGTATCACGAATTGTCCCATTAATTTTTATTATATTTTGCTTTTCTTCGATTGCCTATCAAATAAATCGTGGAGGATCACGGGAAAGAAAGATGTCGCGTCGTTCGCCTCTGACCGTCGCGTCGATGTAAACGCCTCGTAGTCCAAAGAAATTGAACGACTGGAAGAAGTGCGACAGAAAGGCACCCCAAGAGAAGAGTTTCATTCTAATCGATCCCATCATTAATTTTAAGTTAATCGATTATCTATTTATTCCCCCACCCCCCACCCACTTTTTTAAATATAATTATTTTTCTTCATCTCTTCCTAAAACTCTCTTTCAATATTACTTATTATAATTCACTCACGGGCTTCGCAATCCCTTATACATGTATACGGCTTTATCCTCCCTTCGTCATACTCAGGCACACTTGTCAATCTCACGTACGCCTTAATTTCTTATTAATTAAATTTGACTAGACACAGTTTGATTGTTACATTTGGCAATTCGGCAGCACTTGCGAGTTCAAGCTCCTTTTTTTTTTTACGGCTCGGAGACGAGGCCGGCACTTCGCGAGACTAAACGTCTCGTAAGATGGCCGCGAGCTAAGCATTTACTTTTTTTCATGTTGTTTTCTTTTATTCGTCCATCCTCTATTCGTCAACTGTGGCGGCTGCTCGTTCTTTCGCCACAGAGCATTGACCGGTGTTTTTCCATATTGTCGAGAGAATAAATGAATAAACGAACGGACATCAAATTATTGACAGACTCCTATGTGTATATACTATATATCTGTCTCGCGAAAGGCTCATGGCTCTCGTCCCGCGGAGTTATATATATATTTTTTTAGTTTTCTTTCTTTAAATAAACAACGTTATGTTCTCGTTACTTCGACGTGTCAGCTTATTACAATATGTACACCTATCTAATATCTTATAATAGTTTTGTAGGATGTCTCGCTAGAAGGCTAGCATCCTCTCTGGCTCTCTCTTTCTCTCATATA
>JARPRG010000013.1:0-27979 GCA_031001745.1 Hartigia nigra
TCTCTCTCTCTCTCTCTCTCTCACACACACACATACATTCACCGTATCACTCTCTCCTTCTCTCCATCTCTCTCATACTCTTTCGCTATTTCCCTCTTTTTGATGTCTCTCGTTTTCTGCCCTGAAATACGAAAGAGCTGCTCTGTAACGTCGTGAAATGAACAAAAACAATTTATGATGTCACGAGAGTGTACCGATGATAATAATAATAATCATCATCATCTTACCAATGACTTAATTCAAGGCATTAATAACGCATCACGGGGAAAGTGCATTCGCGTCATTTTTGAATTTTTCTCTTTGACACGCCAAAGAGTCGGTACCAAACGGCGAGCTGGCTGTTGTCAGTAGATTTTTTTTTAGTTTCACGTGTTTCCACATAAAATTCAACCATCCACCATTTTCCTTTTACAGTGTTATACCCTCTATATCCGTACAACGAGAGAAGACTGATAAAAAACAAATTAAAGAAATTATACATCCACGCGCATGCGGTGATGGCTCGCCATCACGTGGTTCCATCTTATTTCTTTCTTTCTCAATCTCTCTTTTTCCTGTCGGTTGCCAATGTGAAAAGCGTTCTAAAATAAATAACTTATTCTTATACGTAGTCGTTAAGAACAGGAACGCTCGCCGTTCTTTAGTCGATCTAATACGAGGTAAGGGGAGGGAACGCACTGAGAAAAGAGATATAAATTTTCACAAATCTATTATTACCCTCTCACAGACAATAATAAAATAAAGGGACATCGTAGTCATCGTCATCAATATCATCGTCAGTTAACGTCAGGGTCGCGTGCATCACGCAAAACAAGAAACGAACTAATAATTTAGGTCACGACCTACGTATCCATACAATATTACTAAGAGGAGTTTATCGTTAAAAACTTAATTCAACTATATCAACATTGATAAAACTCTAAAATGAACTCTAAGCTCTTTCTTTCTCTCTCTTTCTCTCTACCTCACATACACACAACACAAGCACTCACTCACTCTTAAACCCTTTCTGTCTTATATCATTCCCATCTCAACCGTGTATATTCACTAATTCTCGCATCATCCTATTAACGATCATCAATTTCAATCGAATTCTTATTTCCTCAAGCGACGCAATGATATGTTGATGTAATCTGATAAACATGCAAGTGAATACCGTGGCTGCTTGTAATTCTTGAACAACGCGTACGTATACCGCACTTCAAGGAAGGTCAGGATGGTTGAGAAGAAAAAAAAAAAAAAGAAAGAAAGCGGCAACAGCTAACTTTGTTCACGGATTGATAATCAAGTACTTAAGGATGTCATTGACAAGAACTGATATCTCAAGCAGTACCAAGATATTCGAATCTACACAGATCGGTGCACGGTGATGAAATTAATAAAAATAAACGTGTAATATTTTCACAGAACAAATTGGCGCACACGGATATTAAGAAGACATAGATACACGTGATAATTATTGCCTAGTACGTAAATAACCCCACGCGGATACGTACACACTGTGCAGACAAGACAGTGACACGCAATCTCTTTGTTATATCGTCGTTTAAACAAGAGCGATTGTTTCTTCAGAATTCAAATCCATAACCGGAAGGCGAGAATACGTTTATCGACAGAAGACAGTGACGGCGTCTTATTCCTTTTCCATAAATGTCGGTGCAATGTTCTCGGACTTAAACCTAGTATCGCTTCGTTAGTCGTAAAAGAGAGAAGTTCGTCGCACTAGATAAAGGATCATTTCAAAATCCGCGTCCCCATGAGAGTTTAATCGGCAATGCTAACAATTGCTGCAACATTAACGCTTGCGTTGGCAAAAAGAAAAACAACAAAAACAGGAAATACGAATGCCGACAGACAATGTAGAGTAATATCGCGTTCGTCGAGGCGGGATAATTTTCGGCATAAAGATGGCTGCTTTTTCGCCGTATATGATCAGGCCCCGAATAACTGCTACGATTTTCAGCTATTTCATTGACGCATCCATTATCTAAAGTCAAGGTTCTCTTTGATCCAAGCTGCTCTTAGGCAGTACCACCAAGAAATTCGCCTACCAACGTAAACGATTGGTAACGCGAAAAAGCAGTGAAAATAAACCCTGAATTTACTCAAAGTTTATGTCGAAAGAACATAAGCCTATAAATGAATTCCGTATATATTGTGTAACACTTCTTGTATTGTACAGTTTGTAATTTCATTTACGTTATTTGGTGGGGGGGCAGGGCATGTGTAGGGTGCGAATGTGAACGCTTTGTGGTACGTACGTTAGAAGGGTGGGATGTGTGTGTGTGTGTGGGAGGCGGTATTACAGAAATCTAATGACGTGCATATACATATAAATCCATAATAATGGTGTGAAATAACGGTTCGTTAGGATTCCAAAAAACAACGACAAAAAGGTAAACCCTCTAGAGGATTAATAAATCACACCCATTGAGGGTGGTTTATAGGTCATTCCATTCGAGAAGAATAGTGTTTCCGGTTCGTTGGAAATAGTCGTTTATACGCGAAGATTCGCAAGTATCGAAAATCCTCGCAAGAGAGAGGAAACGCCCTGGCGATTAACGTATAAATACGCGCCTATCGACGTTGGTAATCCCTTATACGTATTTTAATGTATCGTTATGTGGTGATGATGGCGGTTCATTTTTTTTTCCTTTTTTTTTTTTCTTTTTGGTTGGTCGACGGTGCGCGTTTCCTGGCGACCATATTTTAACCCCTCGCACCGAAATTATTCAAGCTAGCTTCGCGATTGACTCGATAAAAAGACGACGCAAGCGACGTTATGCTACTAAACATTAGATTACACATTACTTTTTTTTTTTTCTTGTATACTTGTTATCTCTCAACTAGTGTCGCTTTTAGCAATTATCGTTAAAGAGGCTTCGAAACCAGTTTTCCTATATATACACTGAATTCAACTCGGCGACAGAGCCGACGTCGTGACTCTTTGTCCGGTGTACAAGTATGTTTATAATGCGCTTGCGCGATGAGTTGAGGAGATTAAGAGTTAGGTTTAGTGTCTATATACTTATGACGGACTAAAGATTTTAATTGTAGCAAGGCCCTCGGCTATGTCCCAATTTTTGCCGCCATGACATCCAAAACTTTATCGAACTATGCTTCATCATCTTCTCTTCCGTCACTCGTTTCCCGTCACGCTTCATCTAGTTTAGTTTCAGAGTCTCTCATACGCTCTTGGTCTCTTTCTTTTTCTGTAACTAACCGGTCGGATATATTACCACGAACAAAGGACACCGAGTCGGCCGTATCGGCTTCGTATTGAGTTCAATTTACAACGGGACATCCTCCTGGCGAGGAGCTCACGACGCTGCTCCCTAATATTCCTCTATAGATTTTCTCCGTGTTATCTAAACGCTCCTTTCCATTATTTTATTTACTTTTTTTTTGTTTTCTTTATTCCCTCTCTCTATTCTCATTCCCGCTCTCTGTCCGGGGGAGGGGGCGGTTGGGGGGGGGAGGAGGAGGAGGAGGAGGCGAATCCTCCGAATTCGTTACGTTTAAAATACAAAGAAAGCTTAAGCCATGTTCGATTGGCTGGGGTCTGTATTTTGTGTGGTGGATGGTGTGGTGGTGCTGACGCTATTATCGCTAGAATTACCACTAGCCCCCGCGACAGTGCTCGTCACTTCTGATTGGCCGCTGCCACCGCCACCGCCGCCACTAGCGCCACCTGCACTACCTCCACTTCCGGCGCCGCCGGTACCACCAGCACCACTGGCCCCGGTACCACTACCAACGTCACTTCCTGCGTTCTCGGACGTCTGCATGTGCTTCGGTAGTAGCAGACTGTTCAGGTTAGGCTGGCTTCGCAGCTCCTGCTCGGTGAAATTAAATAACGGTGGAAGAGGCCGGCCGTTGGGCAACCTAGTGCCTGGTTCTCGGAGCTCGTTGAAGAATGAATGGGCGCATGCCCACAATGGCGTCATTCTTAAAGACGGTGTGTACTCCAGAAGTCTGCCAACGAGGTCCATCGCTTCTGGCGGAGTGCGTGCCCTGAAGACCTGTTAATAAAAGAGCAGACCTCTTTAGAAATTGTATATAACGCTCGTCACTAAGGCTTCGTATTTGTAGTCTAGAATGAAAATCATTATTTCTTGATCGTTTCTTTAAGAAAATAGAGCACTAGTATAAAAGCGGGATGTACGACCGACATGAAAATCGTGTAACAATTCAGTTCGAATTTCACCAGTGAAACATTAGAGTAAGTGATAGTCTCATTCTCTCGATTCGACAATCACGAGAAATCAAGAGAGAGAGAGAGAGAGAAAGATAGAGAAACCGAATAAAGTGGAAAATAAAACGAAAAAATTACGTATCAGCAATAGAAAAGTATAATAGATCGCACATCTGAATTTTTGTTAGTCGTGTTAGCTGCCTTCGAGGAAGGGAGAGAATAATTAAATTGAACATGACTGAACAACATAGTGTATCTTTGTAATGTATCAATCGTCAATGTGTATTTCTTCTTCTCTTCCTTCTCTCTCTCCCTTCCTCATAATCATCGTCATGGTCCTCTTTATCTGAACTTATCCTTCTGATTGTTCCTTTCTATATCGTCTGTTAGCAGCAATTCCTCTGGCTTCAGTTCTGTCATAAACTCCCAGGTTTCTGGCATTTATTTATGCACTTCCTTTTATTGTTGTCGGATAAGTGTTCAGCTATTCTTGTTAGTCCGTAGTCGGCAACAAAAACACGAAGAAAGATTCTCTGGCAGCCATACACGTAACAACACGTTCCAAGAGAGATCACTTACTCTAATCTTTTGGTGCTCCGTGGAACACTTTGGTGCGCTCATTCGCTGAAGCATAAACTGCAACCACGAGTACGTGTTGTTGATGAATGACATTGAGGAGGGTTGGGCTTACGGGGTGACTCAAACTCACAAGGGATACAAGAACAGAGGTCGTATGTGATAATTGTGTAAGACGGGACATGTTTGTCACCAGGGTAAATTCACATGACGATCATCGTGACGACTCTACCTGAGAAAAATACTGGCAGAAGGACACGGGCAGTAATGCAGTAACCATCTTCATCAGCGAAATAACCTTTCTCACGTAAGCCAGATAAAAGAACGTATGTACGAACAAAAAGAAGATAAGAGAAATAATGACTGTACGTATAAACACAGCTATATATATATATATATATATCACATATAAACGTGGATCTCAATAATATCGTAAGATCTCGATGTAGAACTACCTTTTGCCAGGGATGCGATTTAATCTGCGGAAATTTGAACTCGGTATAATTAGGATTCATCTCGCGGATCTGGTCGCGAGTCGGTGTGCCGAGGACTTTGATGATCTCGACAAGCTGGTCCACACCACTGTCGCCAGGGAATATTGGCTGCCCCAGAAGTAATTCCGCGAGGACACATCCGGCGCTCCATACATCTGACAAGGTGACAGAAAAATTAATAAAAGGAATAACCAATAAAGAGACACGTGTCCGTCATAGGAATCACAGCTGCTTACCGATCTTTGTAGTGTAGTCGATGGCGCCAAAGATGAGTTCCGGGGCGCGATAATAGCGACTGCATATATAAGAGACATTAGGCTCTCCTTTGACAAGATGCTTAGCCGAGCC
This sequence comes from Hartigia nigra, assembly GCA_031001745.1. Classification (NCBI taxonomy): domain Eukaryota; kingdom Metazoa; phylum Arthropoda; class Insecta; order Hymenoptera; family Cephidae; genus Hartigia; species Hartigia nigra. Next base: position 5,614 of record JARPRG010000013.1, read on the forward strand.
AAAGTCACACAGCTTCAGGACGCCACTCTCAGGGTCCAGAAGTAGATTCTGCGGCTTTATATCCCTGTGACAGATGCCCAGCGAGTGGATGTATGCCAGCGAGCGAAATAGCTGATACATGTACAGCTGAAAGGAGAAATAAAATGATTAACGCCATTGCTGGTAGCTAAGAGAGTTCGATTGAATCAAGACAGCCTGCAGGTAACGAGTATAACAAGGATAGCCTAGCAGGAAGTCCTCAAGAGGATTTCTCATAAAGGTAAAAAGTAAAAGAGGTCTGGATGAAAAGAGAGGGTGTGCATATCTTTATGTCGGTAAAACAGGGAGAGAAATACGATGGCTCACGCTATCGTACCAGGCTATCGACTCCGGCGTTATCACCTCATTACTGCGAGTTGTTTGAGAAAAATCTTATCTATCACTTTGCTATTGCTGCCCGTTGCTGCTCTCTCGGCAGCCATTCTTTTATTAGTTGAACGAACGACGACGGGTGTCGCTCGTTCAACCTTCAGGAACTTACCTTGATGAAACTGATCGGTATCGTCTGTTTGCTCTTGCTGTAATGTCGGGCGACTTTGTACACGGTTTCCGGGATGTATTCCAGGACTAGATTTAGATAAACCTCGTCCTTCTAAAAACGACACGCAACATCCTTGTTAAATATTATTAAACTGGAATCAATTATAAATTAAAAAGTGTATCGCTTCAACCAGATTATTCTGCTTCCCAGGGGTTGTCATCACGCTTAACTATACGATCCTGAGACATCATTGGGATAATTTACTCGTAGTGACAACTACCTTGGAATTCAGTATATAATTCTGGATGATATTTCTCGAAATCATCTATAACTAGCGAAGCGGCGTTAGCTACTAGATCCAAAATTAAATCCTCAATGTTATAACGCAACGTGTAGAAACTCCCACGTGTAATCAAATTAGAGCCAACTGTAAAGTTATACCTTACGGTCTATAGTAATACAGGTTGTACCATACGTCTGGAATATCTTTATAAATCCTATTAATCTGTCAAAGAAGCTTGTCAGTGATGATACGCAGGTAGATACTGTTATACTACAATGCTGGCTAAATAAAGTGCTTGCGTGTGACAGTTGTGTTTGACAGACGACGTTGTTTTTCAAAACTGATCTCCTTTTGGTGTCATGTAACTGAAAACCTATTGATCTACCATAAAACAGTTTAACCACTGGCTTTTTATACGATGGGTTATGGTACACCCTGTATACGTTTTTCGGAGCGAACGAACAAACGAACGAACGTAGAGTCAGAAGGAGACACGTCATTCGTCTCCAGTCTAGAAGCGTGATTGCCTAGAGAACTCGCAAAAAAAAGGATTTTTTTATCCAACTACTGGGTACGCTCCAACTTACGTCCACATGAAAAACCGGATTAGTCGCGTTTAAGATGTTCTACAAAATAACATAACAACGATGCATGCATTATAAAACTAAAAGAGACAGACATCTCTCTTTTTCGAATAGAGACCATAATGGTACTCGAGCAAATTTTACTAATATTTAAACGTGGATGTAAACCGCTACTTTCCGTCTCTCTATCGGATTGCCTATTCGATACTGATTCATTATACATTGACTATGGTACAACGTTTCGAAAGATTATAGTTTGAGCGGGAAAGTTGCGTGGGTAGGAAAAAAAAAAGGTGTGACTCCGAAGAGTCATCAGTCGCGAAAATGAAGGAGCACTGTCATTAAATTTTTTATGTCATTCAGATAAGTCGGGCTACTCGTACTTGTCACGATAAACGATTGATCATTGACATTAAACGAATTAAGAGTAACATTTCAAATTACCTTATCACCACTAGAGTAGAAGAAGTATTTGAGTTTGACGATGTTGCAATGCTCGAGGCGCCGCATAATTTGTAATTCTCTGTTCTAAAATAATCAAGGTGATAAGAGGTATTAAATATTGTGCATAAAAGCCTAATATTGACCGTGATAAGAATATATTCAAGGTTATCTTACCTTAAATCGTTTGTCTTGAAGAACCTTCTTAATGGCGACCATCTCGCCAGTGTCACACAGCTTCGCCTGGTAAACGACCCCGAAGCTGCCATTTCCGATGACTTTGGTGTCGGTGTAGGCGACTTCCTGGGGACGATCTGGACCGGCGCCGGCAGTCGCCACCACCGTCGTCACCTTGCTGCCATCCTTGCCTGCATTGTACATCGCACCACCCATAGAAACAACCGAAAACCACAACGCTACAGTACAGCGAAAGTAACAGAAGGGGAAAAAAAACGACTAAGTACTACGAAAATAAAAGAATTAAAAAAAAGAAAGAATAAATAATCAGATACTTCTACTGTAAACAAATAAAAAGAGAAATCAATAAAACACAAGAGACCTCGTGTCCTATTAAATAAAAATAGTATGCAAGAGAGAGAGACAGAGAGAGAGAGAGCAATATGGCAGAAAGCTAAACAGAGACACACAAACAGTCGTGCACTAATCTTTCTGATTTTGTAAAAGAGAAAGAATAATTTCAATGCACGGCACTTTCAGGAAGCTGAAGTACATATTGAAATTTTTGGAGGAAAGTAAAGGAGAGAGGATAATATTTAAGAGAGCCTTGGAAACCATAAGTCACTGGAAAATAAAGTCTCGTTTACTCAATCGCAATGAGCGTCGATAAAAGCATGTAAAGCTGTTAGGCGCAATTAAAATGGTGTTAACGTTCGTTGCGAACTGCACAACGTCCAATGGAAACTGAAAACATTGGCTACGTGCCGCGGCTAAAGATAGTTTACCCCATGGGAAATAAGTGCTATGCCAGCAGCAGTGCATTCGAGTGTACAGTAACCAACTGGTATATTTCGGTTCTCAATCTCGTATTGTCACGTGAAAATCCTTATGAAAAACGATCGAGTTCTTTTAGCAATAAGACACTAAACAAATTTTAATTTACGATGTTATACACGAAAAACTTTAAATGTTTTTCAGACGACTTGTATCTATGGTCCAAGTAACGGGTGCAGCTTTATCAATGCAACAAGTGGTGGACGAAATGTTGATATGGCGAACAAACAAAAATAGCTATATTTCCTGAATCTCAGAAAAGTTTCTTTTTTTCGGACTTCTCAGAGATATATATTATACATATGTGAGTCGTTCATCTCCTCGGGGAAAGATTTTAGGGACGATGAACGGCACGCGGTATCAACATGGAGTCTCGAAGTTTAAACGTGAATTCTGCTGAGTAACTAGTATATTTCTAGGTCCACTCTCGATTTCTGTTGCTATTTCCGTGATGGCGGAGTCTGTCAAGCCCACGAGATGCACGCCCCGATAAAAACAGGTACGATCTATTTATTTTCATTGGTAATAGACGTGCGGTCAGTTACTCTCTTTTATTTTCTTTCGTTGAGAGTAACGCCATTACAATTTTTCGAAACGACAGCTTTTGCCTCACTCCGGGTCAGCGGTGCAACGAACCTGTAGGATTATATTATTAATTAATAAAATAATAATGGTATCACGGAAAATAGCGGAGGAAGTTTCATCCTGTTGAAAATCTGCGATGATATCGAGTGACGTGGTACAACGCTTTTAGAATCTCGAAATGTCAATGCTGGTTGGCAATGTGCGGCGCAAATAACGGTTTTAGCCTCGGACCGATTTTCTGTGACTCAGTGGCTAGAAATTTCACGCGTATATATCCCACGTGACTATTTTTTTCACTCCAACAATTACCAAAAGCTGGAAAGTATATAAAACACATGGCCAATGCCCAGCAGCATTTAAAATAAGATAATAAAATATTAGAAAATTTTCGAAAATAACCAATACAAAGCGAAATCTGTTCTCTCCTACCGCTACGAATGTCCGAAGAGGTTCTCTGTGTACCGCCTCGTGCAGTGGACTTCATGCTTTTCAAAATTCCACTTTTTCCCACAACAACAAAAAAAGCATACAATAAACCTACTACGAAATTCCTCTCTATCACTCAATCTCTCACTGTCAAGCAGACTTCGTGTATCTTCGATAATTTTCGGTAATTGTCATGCCTAAAGAGGTTCAACGCCACTGCATCTTGTCAGTTTGACAGTTGAATGGATGCGCTCGACACCGCAGACTGACTGCTAGTACGCGGAACAAAGAAGCGCATAACTCGTTCAAGAAGTGCGAGCTACTTCTCGCCAAACCATTTAAAAAAATAACTTTGAAATCCTAAAAAACGAAAATCTACCAGAAGAAGTAGATGTGGAAGTAGCAAAAGTACATTCTAGAAACCGTGAATTATTCTAGAACCGTTAGAAATGGGTCAACAAGTCGAGGACTCCTGGTAGATATATTTTCTAACAGACATACTTCACTTCGTCTATTAACCTTAGCAACAGATATTTCTGAGTATCACTTCTAAGCTGAGCCATCTTGGCATGCGTCCGCATAACTACTATAGACAAGACGCTTATTCCGACCCTTTAACGAAGGTGTGTCATGATCTTGTTTAGCGTCATTAAAGTTTGTAAATGGACGCCCATCGTTAGACGCACCAATCTCCAACAGAGTGCCCTATATCCAGAGTTCAACCAGTAGTTAGAGTAAGCTTGAAACTTTTGAGTAATTAGGTGAAATAGGAAATGAAGTCGGGCGAACAAGAGACTCACGTTTTTTACTTCCAAGACTGCGTAAGAATTTACAGATCTTCTTGTAAGTAGTGTCTGCTTCCTTGCTATTAAGATCCATTGTACTCCTCGACTTGATCTTATCGTGAAGCTGTCCCGATGGACATAGTTTTGGATACCGCCATTGTTGACGCGGCTCCGACCAGTCCAAGGTATTAGCCGGCGCCATTATCGATTTCGATTATTTCTTTTCTCTGGAATTTTGTTTATCGTCTTCTTTCCTTTCTTTCTTTCCTTTCTCTCTCTCTCTCTGTCTCACACGCTTTCCTTATAACTTTATTCGTATACACTTAGTGACATTGCGTGATTCTCTACAGCGTCATCGTCTTCGTATTATAAATCACTGTTATCAAAGTCCTCGGTATTAGTGAAATTATACGCAAATTGTGTAAACACGCTCAAGTTCAGTCTGGCAGTTCGCTTCTCGAATTATTATGTTTTTTTCTTTTATTAATCAATGAAGCATATATCTTTTTAATTGGATTTATTACTTTTAGAGGCGACAGAAGGAAATGACTTATGCTACGTCGTCTATACGATCGTAAACGAACTGAGGAACTCGATGACGGAATTTTTTTTTTTCAAATTACAAGAAATATAAATAAAACAAATATTAATCACTTCACGGTAAAAAGTCCTTCGGGTCTGTTCCCAAGTTCCTTGACGTCCACTTTGGATCTCGCCTTAAACTACATTCGACGTCAAGCGTCGCACAGAATTCACAAATATTCAGGAAGATATCACGAAGGTTCCCCACTTTCCTTCTTTTTTTTTTCGTAATAAATTACAACTGGTTACTCAATCTATTTGCTTTATAGTAAGAGGCGGCTTCCGCGAGACTTATGATACACGGATGGATGAAGAATTATAAAATACGATCATTTCTATCACAAAGTCAATAGTCAGCTGCGCGACGTCGTTTCTCTGGCGTTTAGCACCAAATTAAATGCCACTCGTAAAACTTGCTTCTCGTGAGTTCATCTTTGCCGATATTGCTTGTGTCTAAATATCGTGTTAACGCGAGTTATATTTAGACGAGTACAAGGAGATAAGAAAGCTCGTTAACTGACATATCGGCGAACTTCTACCAATGGCAACCAAAGATTGTCGAGAGTACGCTTGATGAGTGAAGAAAAAATTGTATAGTTAGAGAAGGGGAAAATATAATAAGTCACTGTGATAATCAACAATCCATTGTCACATAGACGCTCAGCAAGTTCTTATAGACCTAATATATATCTATTAAACAAAAACTTTGAAAGTGTTGACAAATTTCTTCAGGTACTCCCTCTTATCTGTATCACAGTCTATATTTTGTATGGCACTTAAAAACTGCACGGATCTTGATCACTTTAAAAACAAAAATACTGAATGTTCTTACTCAGGATGATAACTTCAAGACATATAAATTGAACGCACTGCAAATTTAATTTTGTGTCTCTTCTTGTCGTTTCACTGGTCAGTTTTATTACTGTGAAATTCAAACGTTGCTGCTGCGATGGCAGAAGAAGGGTCATGAACGATGAACACAGTCAAGATTCCGAATGGAGTCTAGCAGCAGTGTACGTTCCGAGGAATTTGCTTTCCGTGTTTCATTGTTGACTGAACCGAGTGATAAATGATAACGACTGTTATGAAATCCGCAAACGGTACAGCTTGAATTCGTTTCGCGGAATAGCACCGTGGTGAATGACGTCACTGGTACTCTAGACAAATAGCTTCACATTGTTTTCCTAGGGATTTTTGTTATTGCGCTGGTTTTCGTCTCTTGCGGCAAATCTCGACAGAGCGTAATTCCAGCATACATATTTCTTATCGCTTCTTCGCTCTTCCCGCGTTACGATATTCCGCATCGCGTAGAAATAACACGAAATTGACGTGTTCTCTTCCTCCTCCGGCAACGCTGGACAACACGAAATATCATAAGGAGCAACGCAGCAGCACCACCACCACCACTTCAAAGTAAAACAGTTCCATTGATTTTTTCCGTTATCTTATCAGCCGTCGGATGGTACCAAAGGGTGTGTGATGACTCAAAGAAAAAGAGAGAAAGAAAAATTTCTCCCCACTTTCAAATAAGTCAATGACGTTGATAAACCCACGAACGTCCCCTGACGTCCATACATTCTCTGTGGTCACTTTCTTCCAAAGTCCCTTATCCCGCCTCTCCTTGGCTGCTTCCTCTTCCAAGCGATCTTCACCATAAAAGACTTAGACTCCCACCAAGCCCACGAATTTCGTTCCGGCTTGTCGTGGAACCGTTATCACTTTTTAGGTCAACTCAACGGCGACCCAAAAGTCAGAGTCAAATAAGTAACTAAACGTGAGACGGTGCGTGTGATGTAGGCTGTGTCTCGGGGAAAAATACAATTTCAATCAGAAAACTTGTTTGAACTTCAAGAATAAGAATACAGGAGAATTGATATACAGAATTCTTGACTTTAGAACACGATGACACGCGTTCGTTCACGGATCCAGTGATATAGCGACTGACGGAGAGGAGTCGAGAAGTTCGCTCTCTTTGGAGAGTGGCGTCCCGGCGCCACACAAACGACGCCTCCTCTCTCTCTCTCTCTTCCTCCTTCTATCGTACATATACTTCTCGATACTCTACCACAAGACTTGCTGGCCACGGCTTACGTACACGCATATACGCATGTGTCTAACCGAGAGTAGCTGTAACGTCATAGGTGGGGAGAAGCGCGATAGTGTTATGTCCAAGGCACGCAGCTGATAGTCGATAAAAATAGAAAGGCTGCCATAAGAAGTTTAACGTTTTTTTTATTTATCGTGTCACCATTAAACCACTCTTCTTTTTTTCCATTTCATAGCGTCGCTTCAGTTTAGTGAAAAGGAACAAGAATATCCGGACTATGTCAACTGAACCCATAGCGATGCGTCCACAGCAACCGTAAGAAACGCACGTGACGTCGTTGCAGACACGTATGATAATATATTGCAAATAATAAAATTCAGTTACGTATTGTGTACTTCGGAGAATCCTTATCGGTAATCAGTAATTTCTTGTATTAAATTTCTTATGATATGGTAAGATAACACAGATCAGCTGTTAACGTCTGTTGTCGAAGAAATACCAAACAACTTGATCTTCGATTGTTCAATGATAGTCTCAGGATGATTAATATCTTTCGTTTCTTCCATGTGCCGACAATTGTAATAGTTGATTAGCGTCTGTTTGATCCGTTGATTAGTATAAAGGAGGAATAAGAGTAGAGTTCGTTCACACTAATCTAGATTCGTGAAAATGTCGTCATCGTTGTCGCATCTTATTTTCCTCGGCCTCTTCGTTTCTCCTCGTCTACCAACTGTCAGCTGGCCAGTTTCCAGGTCTCTGGTACTAATAGAGAACCTCGGCTCGTCTCTTGCGATAATTAATCGAGCTCACGAAATTAGCGCATCCATCGCGACGCATCCCTAAGGACGCTACATAGGGATTACTCCTGTTACAGCGTAACCATGGTTACTATAGGCAACCCAATGAGTGTACAATAAGTCGTTAATATTATACATTAGAGATATCGTAGGAATTTCATTGATTTTGTCAATTTAACCAATTTGTTTTCTTAAATATTTTATTCTTAACTGAACACAGTTTTCCTAAGCTCTAAAAAGTCGTATTTTTATATCGCTAACGAGTGACTAATGACAAAAGTCAAACGTAAAAATATCATTGTTGTTGGTTTGTGGTATTATCCTTCCTGACGAACAAACCGCACTGTATGACCGCAGTCATGTACAGTAGATACATGTACCTAGAAAAAAAAAAAAAAAACAACTGCGTCATGACGCTATCAAACGGTTCCAGAATTTACTTTGACCCAGGATAGTTCAGAACTGGATATGAGTTGAGACAAAGAACAAACTCGCTCGAGATGTCAACCGGGATTTCTAAGAAAGTAAGCGATCCTTCGGGAACTCTGAAAGCGAGTAATGATACAGTGAACTTTTCCAAAAAGCCATTTGGCATAGTCCCACCATTTTCTCAGAAGATCTCGTTCACAATAGTCCTACCTCTCAGAATCGCAAATCGGATTAGCCATTACACCGAACATCTGCTCTGCGAGTAGATTGCAATCTCCATCAGTCTCAGACATCAACCACGTTTCCCTCTACTAAGTTGTGAGCTTAGAAAACAAAATATAATGGTTTCCTTCCACGCGCAACTGATAACGATAACAAGACGAACTACGAGACAAGAAGAAATATAGCTAGGAATTTTGCGTCACTCAAACTTCGCATAACGTGCGGAAACGCTGTACAATTTGCAATACACAAAATCATCGTCCAAAATCGTAGCGATAATAAAACGAGTCATCGTATGCTAACTACTTGTAAAAAATGCGTTCATCGATTCGCTCGTTCGATAATCGATTAAAATCGACGACAAAAAGATCGAAGGTCAATACGTCAACCCAATTGCCAAATTCCGACTCACGTGATCTCGTTGTCTAATCGCAATGACAGTTCGGTTAACTGGTAATACGAACTTTCGAAAGCCTTAGAAATTTTTAAAAAACTATTAGAATCTATCGTCTAAACGAATATATTGCTTACCTTAAGCATCTAAAACGCGAATAACAAATATTTTGAGTGGTCGCTATACGCTCTCGTGATGACGTTCGGTCACGATCAAATAGACAAACATATACAGAGGTATACAAGGCATTTAAAGTACATATGTATAACACACGTGCCTTGCGTATATAAAACTGTGAAGAATTGGTTTCTTTTTGCGCGTGTGTGTGTATCAAAGCCCTTATGTACATATATATCAAGCTATAATTGACACGAATTTGCAGCACTGGCAAAATCCTTCAAGATGGACAGATAAAGTGAAAGACACGAAAGCTTTCTCTCACTCTCTTAGTCTTATCGGTGATCATTTCCTTTGGAATTAGATAAATGTTTGGTCAAATAAAGGAATAATGACGATAACGCCACGACTATTAATAGAACGTGGCAGTTGTGTTACCCTCGGGGCTATACTGGCGAAAATAGCAACGACGGGAACGGATCTTGTTTAGCAGTCGAGGCTAACCTGGCTACATACACTTATACCTAGTGTTACCTTTAGAGTGAGAAAGAGAGAGAGGGATGGCAATAGGCGATTACAGAAATAAAAACGAAAAATTCGAGAAACCAGAGTGCTTCGTAACGACATGGCGACTCTTTAAAAGTTCGCACAGAGTAGTTAGTTACCTGTCTTAGATCATGTGTAAAGTTTTGCGTGAAATATGGAAACTAATAAATTCCTAAGAGGACCGTACACCCGTGATCGGAGTTGTTTACATCGAACTCGAGTCGGTAGAACTCTACGAGAGTGACGTAATGTTAAAAGAATACTATGAAAAAAAAAAAGCTAAATATCAGGTATCTGTGAGTATGTATATTAATATTGTTTTAATTTTTTGATTAATTATCGATTTCCAGGAGACTATTGGTAGAGGAGAAAGAGTAAGGGAGAGGTCTTAAGTGTGACTTAAGTATTCACGCGAGACTGTGTTGCTGTGACTCGTCACGTGGAGTTCCCGACTATCGGGCATCGAAAGGTCGAGGAAGATCGATCAATGTGATCTCGCCTATGTAAATCGATCCTCTTAAGATACTTTGAGAGTTATGAAAATTATGTGATTGGATGTATATATACATTTGAACTATTTAGAGGATAAGGATTCTCTCTGTAAGTCCTATTTACCTTCTTCCATTCGGCGATACCTTTCGACACTTGGTTATACGATGAGCACGAGGTTTTGGTGCACGGGGACGTGCTAGTTCTCTTTCTATTTTTAGTTCACTAAGAGTCCGCAGGAACACGACTATCTCACCAGTGGCTAACGAAGTTTGTCGTTAGCGACCTGGTAAGATTCCTCGTAATGGGATGTATCGTGACACACGTGCGTTTACGCGGTTGTTATTGGAATAGACTGAAAAACAAAGATGGTGTCTTTGTTGATGGGAATTTGGTAAATGTTATATCGGGGAGTATAATTGTTCTGACGCGCACGCACTATACCCGCTATTCGGGCACTGTCACAATTTGACTCTCTTTTCTCTGTTGTGTATTGTAAATCCATGGAGAAGTACGTATCAGTCGTTTACGTGTTTAATCTCTTGGTCGAGTCTCCTCGACGAGCACCGACGTCGAGTGCGTCGTGTAGACGTCTTTGTGTTACTCTTTGCTTACGTCCCTTGTCCTCTAATTCTGACAGACAGTCCGATTGACTGACTGGCTACGTCTCGTTATAGAGAATCGACTGTCGAAGTTCTATTGACGATATACGTGTAGGTGCTTTTAAAAATATCATCCGTTTGCTCTATTTTGGAGGTTGGGAACGTCAGCATTTTCAGCATACGACCATGGTCGTCAGTATAGTCAAACCAGTGTAGCCGTGGTATCGCACCTGGTGCGTCAGGAGTGACGAAATTTTTTTTCAAATGCCAAGAGAACGTCGTAACTTGCTGACGTTTAGAGTTCGTTGAAAAGGAAAAATAAAAGTTACTAAATCCTTGAAGAAAAATAGTGATGGGAGGCAGTGAAAAAGCCGTGAGAATATCTTGACTAATATATATATGAAGGATGGCTGAATGAATGGCGGCCATCTTTCGATTCGGTGAGCATCCACTTGGATTTTGTGAGCGAGTCGTCGGCCTGGTGAATTTTTACGGAAATTCCGGAATCCAATTGCATCGGCCAATGAGGAGGGCGTATCGACCGGGTTCTGTAGCACTTCGTACTAACCGGCCCGAAAGCGTTCGAGTATCGCTCGACGAGTTTTCCCGAAGGGGTTTAACTCCCTGGCTGTTATGTCAGGACACCACATGTAGGGATTCCATGGATTATCGAAAGGTCGTGCGAAATAAGTTGGACACACGTGTCCTTCAGTGAAAACTTCCAAAATTACAGAAGTCTAATCTGCGTATGCAGTGACAGAATTTTTATCCTTTTGAAAAACAGTGTTTTCTTTATCTTAAAGAAATACCTTGATGAATATCCTTTTTTTTTTGTTGGAAATTCCCTGAAGGATGTTATATCGATAACATTGAAAAGGAATTAAAAAAAGTTTTCATTAAAAACCACAGAACTCTACCGCCCAACCACTTTTATCCAATTTGTTCTATTTTCCGCCGATATTTACTACACACGGAGACATGTGTTCAACATCTGTGTACATGTCGCAATCCAGTATAGCTCAAAAATAGAAATGTCTGTATGTAAACGGTACGTGTAGGCGTTCGTCTAGTTGAAAAATTTTGAAGAGGCTCGGGACCTCTCATTACTATGCGAGTAAAATGTAAACAAAAATCTTAAATAACATGATTTTTATAAAGATTCTTTTCCAAAGCGGAGTTCAGCGCACATTCTGCAAGGTTAACGATCATTTTGAAACCACTTTCGCAATAATTAACTAAAAATTGAAAGAGTAAGAGTAATCCGACCCGAAAATTTTGATGTGAATTTAAAGAATGCGAAAAGTTTCGAGTCGGAATACTCTTCCTCTTTCAATTTTTAGTTAATTATTGCGAAAGTGGTGTCAAAATGATCGTTAATCTTGCAGAATGTCCGCTGAAGTTCGCTTTAAAAAAGAATCTCTGTAAAAATCATGTTATTTACGATTTTCGACAACATTTTACTCACATGGTAAATAAATAGTTTGCAATCCCCTTAAGAGAAGAGTAAAGAAGAGATTGACTTTACCGATAACGACAGAGGAAACCTCTTTTTCTTTCTCAGTCTAGTGGCGCCACCTGTCACGATGCTCCTGGCGCCATCTGCCCTGCTTTCACGTTCCTCCCCGACTAGCCACTCCGTCAGGGCCGTGCCACATGTCCATAGAAAAAAGAGGACGTTGCGCCATCGTTCCAACCTGCGTTCCTTGCGACGTTTAAATGCATAACTTTTCGCTAAGAAATTATATCCCATCGTCTCATTTACATTTTCCCTTAAACTGGTAAGTCAAAGATACAAGCAGAAGCTTCAGATATGGATGAGAATTCTGAAGATAATAGAAAAAAAAGAGAGAACACTGTCGATACTTGGAGTTTCCGATAACAGACTAAGACTGATTAGCAAAATAACTGTCTGACTTATGGAAAGTTAAAGGTATTAAAGGTTGCGAGAAAGAAGAAGAGGACAGTTAAAAGGGTCACACCGGGACACTCCTGTGACGGCGTCGTGGGTTGGCTTCAGGGCGACCTTGTGCCGAGAAAAACATAAGGCGGAGCGCCAAAAAGCTGGCTGATTTCCAGAATTTATATAATTTGTGGGAATAGAGGCAGCCATTCAGTGCGTAGAAACTATTTTTCGCGGAGTTTTCTAGGAGGCCTCCTGACGCAAACCTAACTTACTCATCCTGGCGTTCTTCTTGTCCCACTCAACTGCAATACTAAATGACTAATATACACGTCGTATAAGCCTTACGATTCGACGATTTCATTTTAATTTTCATCATTCAATTTTCTTCAATAAATAACTATCGATACTACCAACGCCATTATTCTATGGCACTTCTACTTTCTCCATTATGCCTCCACATTACTGGCTCTCTTCTATGGTTCGTCTTCGCGATTCTCAATTACATACAACTAAATAGTTAACGCGTAAAAGAATCATATGTTCCCTTGCTTTTTTGTCCCTCTACTGGCACCCCTGCGTCCCCCTACTCTCCTGTCTCTCCTCAGCTGGCGAACCGATAACTGACTGACTATTTAATTATATAATAGCACGTTCGCCCTGAGTTTACACAGAGGTTGCAAAACTGCCATGGTACCAAGAGACTGTGCGAATTCCATGCACACTTTTCAGCTGATGCTACAAAAACAATAATATCACATACAAAACATACGTCACATACACGTCATTCTTGTTTTTCTTAAAACAAAAAAAAAATAGAAATACTCAAGATTACGGTGAGACAGATTGGGACAGCTTGAAATAAGTATAGAAAACTAGTATTGTTTGTATTAGTCATACTATCACGTTTCGTGTACCATTTCTATCGAGGTCGAACCTTATCGTACAGCTAATATACAGAGGAATTTCGGAAAACACCAAAAATCTTATCAGTTCCTCACGAGCCATACCTTGCAAGCATTCATATCTGACGGAAAATAGAAAAAGAACTATATCGCTCTTCTAACAAAAGTAAAGAACCAGAGAGAAAGATAAAGACAGTGGAAGAAAGTAACGCGACTAAGTAGTACATGGTTTTATTTCCTGTCGCTAAGCAAGATGGAGTCTCGAAGTTGATCCAGTTTCATTCACAATCTTCTGGAGGTTCATCCTCATCAGGACTTCTTGGCAAGGACGAGAAACAGTCGTAGAAAATTATTTGGAAGACGGAGTTTCACTCCTGACGAGGTCGTGCTTGAAGCACTGTCAGCGAGCCAAGGTTAATTTGGGTCAGGATGACCCCGTCGCACCGGGACGATCGATTCTGGCGGCGAAGAACGAAACAGGATTCGTCGAGAATTATCTTCCTCTTGTCCCTGGCAACTGCGATATTTCTAAATAATTTCTTTCGTTACGTCCCGTGCAATCATTTACAAATACAGAAAGAGAGATAAAGATTCAGTACCCATTTTATTTTTGGTACTCTTATTCTTGTTCCATCACTTCTTTATCTCAAATCATGAATACTTTCTTCTCTGATAATCCATAAAATTCCATGCTTGTCATTTAAAATGTCTCTCAACCAAAATTCACTCTGGAGCAACGCCTGCAGAAATGGGAATCACGCGATTGCTGACGTAGATTGTTTTTTCTCTGTCCCGAAGACACCAACATTGGATTGACGACGACGAATGATAACAATTTCGTGCCTTGTCTATTCTAAGTCTCATTCTGATCCAATAGACAAAATCGCATAAGACCGACTGTTTTAGCGTCATTGATAATTTGTTTTTATAACTGAATCAAACAAGACATTAGATTTACCTGATCAGTCGAGGTTATTTCGAATGCTGGTTTTAATATCATAGGGGCTCATTGACCCAGATCAGGATGGACACGTGAGTCTTGAACATATCTGACCTCTTTTCTACGTAAACATTCGCGTCAGGTCTTATGAGACCCGATGAGATCCATGAACACCGAAAAAACTGAAGTGCTTGACTGAAGCCGATTGTGGAATTGATTAGGGAGCTCATCCAACTGAATGCTTGCGTGATCGAAGAAAGCCTAGAGAAATGGAAAAATGATAGAACAAAAGGTATCGAATATGAAGCTCACCAAAAGACCTTCGAATTCTGCTATTAATACGGTCGTTCAAGATAAATTTCGGAGCGCCGAGAGTTGCAGCCATTCCCCGTCTCCTTTGTTCTATTCGAATAGAAGAAGCTTCGAAGAAGCTTGGTAACTCGAGAGTATGACGTCGATGGACTTTTATAACTAATAATCCGGGTCTTCATATAAAAACTATCCTTATTTAAAAACCCCCACAGTCAGTCACCGAAAACTACACAACGTAGCCACAGTCACGCACTTATTACCTAGTGAATATAAGGAATAATGGCCGCCAGGAATTCGGTCAGCCAAAGGCCCGCTAGATCGAAACGCATCGATTCCAGTAATTCCAGAATAATTGTTACTCGCTTGCCAACACTAATTGCAGCATTTTCATGACGCGTAGCAACAAAGCGCAACGCGATCCCTAGAAAATTGTCTACGCAACCGTCAAAGGGTTCAGCTTTACCATTGAACACCATCGAATCATATAACATTAGCATTACTAAAACCTTCTCCGTCGTGAATCTTAATCTACTAAGTTATCAAGCAAGCACGATTAACTTTTATTCAAGGAATTTTATTCCATTTGGTATCGAACGCGATACTCGGTCCGTGCGATGCAATACTCGTCAACGTGACAGCGGGATATTGACCCAGTTCACGTGCGAGTGGAGTGCCATGCGTGAGTATGTCATGTGGGCATTTTCATGAACGATATCTGGCGCGGGTGTCAAAAGCATTGTGTTCCAAGAAATTTCCTAGAGTACAAGAGACAGTTCGCCTGTACACACCTACGCATAAGAATATATAGTGAATATACACTAACTCTTGTCCCCCTACCCCCCTTCTTCGCGTCGCAAAGTCCGCAAAGAATGACGTAAGAAGAGTAAACAAGAATGTAATGGAATAAAAGAAAAACAAAAAATGTCGGTTTCTCTTTGTTTCCAGAATCCCAAGTGCATTTCGAAGCTACACATTGATAAGGGTTGGCCACAGAAAGTGACAAAAAATTCTCTCCCTTTGTGTAATAGAACTTAAAACACAGGCGGAGGGAAGAACTTTCTGGTACTAGGGGTGCCAGTACAACTCTTGCGAGGACAAAGCAGTATCCTAGCTAGATTGTCTTTGTGACATGTCACCGGCTGTCAACATCCTGAGTTAATGGCTGACATGCGAACTTCTGAAGAAGTGTATCACCTTGGTAGTCTCGTGATCCTTGTAGGGGGTCTCCAGGAGTAAGGATTGGAGGATGAGGCGGAAAAGAGTAAAGGAAAGTGTAGAGGGAGGATGAGAGAAAGAGTGTAGAGTAACGCAGGAGGCTGTCGACTAGTGTGGACTGAGACTGCGCCCTGGCGGATGACTACGAATGCAGCTTGCTACGCTAAGGTGATCCATAGATTTTCCTAGTGACATGCTGACGTTCTGATAGATCGGTAACGTAGGGCGCCAGCGCCTCGACGCCTCACAACGGAACGCTGCGATACGATACGGCAGAGGAGTATAGCCTCGCGCGATGGAAATACAATAATGTAACGTAACTGTCAGTTTCTGCAATGGTCAGTTACATTTCTGACATTTATCATAAATACTGCGATGCAGGATGCTGTTATACGTTTTTTAATATTTCAAGTACTCCTTAGAAGGGATTTGTTGAAAAAAAAATTGCAAAAAAAAGGTATAAATAACGTTAGCTTAATTTTTAAATATTTGTCAAGATTCATGGAACACCGGACCCAGTTTAAGAGTTATTTACAATGGGAAAACGAGCCAGTTAAAATATAGTGAAAATAAAAGACTTATTTGTAAAGTGTCGTAACGTCTGGCTGACGTTTACCGAACAGGAATGAATTCAGCGAGGAGTCAGGCCACTGGGAGAATAGGAGATGGGCTACCGGAGTTTAGATAAAGAATGAACTAGAGATAGAAAGAAAGCGGAGATATCTTTGTATCTTTAAGATAGGAAACGTGTTCGTGGCAATAGAAAAGGATCCTGGATCTTTTGTGCCTCGGATACCTGATTTTCGAGTCCCAAGGGCGTATCCCAGAGACCCGAGGGGCAAGAACTAAGCCTAAATTTTCTTGGAGCTCCAACGATATATATGTGTGTGCATGTGTAGATATATATGGCCAGTAACCAATGAGAGATCTTTTAGCCGAGGTCAGAGACTCCCCTGCGGAATATTAAGCCGCATCCTCAATCGAATATCACCTTCAAAATGAGAATATGAAGAGTACGAGACTGCGATGATCGATACATGACAATAACGACCTACCCGAATTGTTAAAGCAGTAATGGAATCTGTCGTAACATACGCAACGCGGATGTGTAGCGCGACCTTTTGCACCGCTTTCGGAGAAGTACATCGTGTGGGTTATGTATGGACGCGCAACTACGTCGTCATTATGAGAACGAGGGAGCGGGCTTGTTGCGCGATCCAAGGATTTTCTAAGGCGACTGGGAAAGGCAGAACAACAGTAGCAAACATGAAAATAGCAAGGAAATACCTAAACATGCTAGTAAAAAAGATAGATGAGCAATGACGTAGTAACTAGGTAGATAATCAGTGAATCATTGAATTAGAGAAGCACAAGTAAGCGAACACGAAAGCAGGTTATAATTCTGAGGTTATAGAGAATCATTACGTCTCATGGTACTCACTGCTGATTTTCATACCACCCAGGGGCGGATTCGCAGGGGGCTTGTTGCCCTCTGCGAAGGAGGTGGTCCTCGGTCTCCCGCTCATCCTCCTCAGTCCTCCTCCACCTCCTCCTTGGCGATTTTAGGCCCCGTAGTAGTTCACTACTCCTCTACTACCGCCACCTCGGTCTCCTCGTAACCCGTACCCCTTCACCACGAATGCCTCACGTGAAGATTCCCAGCGCGTTTCTTCCTCGGACATCAATGACAGCCGATATCACATCGCACGCTCGTTTTCACGCGAGGTAGCAGAGATGCGCGGCGCTATTACACGGGGTCTCCACACACTCTTTCTCTCTTTAATATCTTTGTCTCTTTCTCTCTTAGCACTCGAATCTCGTCTCCCAAGACACTAACCGTACACGTTTCCTCTTCACTCCTCACTTTTCTCTCAACTAGGAACACTGGCACGAAACGAAAACAGTTGGAAAATTCTCGTACACTGGCAGGAACACACACGAATTTTCACGTAGCCACAACGGCAGTGAAGGAACTTCGTAGATGATGCTAACAGACGAGTACGTCAAAAGGGCCAACTCGTGGCTGCCAGTTGACGGAGGATCCGTCTGTTCGATCGTTCGTCCGTTCGTCGATCGGACGAACGTGCGAGCTGCTGATCTTAGGGCGCGCACGCTACGCGCGATCCTGCCTAATAAGCCGGGAACGCGCGAGGTGCAGCAGCCTCTAGAAGGACGGCACTCTGTCTTTGGCTAAGGCCGTGGCGTTAGCCGTGTCCGACGATGGTGGATGGTGTGCCCTGCGTCGGGGATGGGATGAGATGAGGTGGGGCGGGGTGTGTGGCGCGAGGGAGAGGGGAGGGGGGGTAACGGTCGGTCTTCAGTTGGGGGGGTCAACGTTTTCGGTATGGCTCGTAGCGCGCTGAAGCACAACCACGAAGCCGCGGTTCTATATAGCACAGTCGATGATCTCGCTGGGTTGGGTTTCGCGGCGGCGAGCAGCACCGCCGGCGCTGCTGCTTCCTCCTTCTCTCGATGGCCACGCAGCAACGACGATCTAGAACCAGAAGCACCACCTTCACCTCTACTTCCACCTTTGGGTCCAACACCACCCCCTCTTCTTCCTCCTCTTCCTCCGACAGCACCACTGCCGCTGTTGCTGTTGCTGCTGCTGCTACTACCGCCGCCACCACGACCTCCGACGCCTTCACCTCCTTCTGGCTGTGCTGCTGCTTCACCAAATCAGTGCCGCTGTGCACTGGCACGCACCCTCTTAATAACCAAGCAGCTTTACTACCAGCAGAGGATGATCCCCGTGCCTCCGGACAGACTTTTGAAACACAGTCGTAAGCGCAAACTCCTACTCCTCGACCTATCACACGTATTGTAGGGTTCTCCCTTGTGATTGGGGACGTCGTCTTTATTGTCGTCCACCTTTTACAGCGCAATCTCCTATACCTTGAAATCTTATATCTCGTGACACTTGGACACGGTGGTTTTCTCCTTGGTATTAAAATTGTCTTAGACTCGATTGGCCCAGCGTTACCGCTAGCGCCAGCGTTCGCGCTCGGCTCCTCGCCGAGAGCTTCGGAACTTGCGCCTCTCTCCTCTACCTCGGGGCTTTGCTCCTTCTCTCCTTTATGCACGCTCACTCCTTCCTCTTCTCCTTGTTTCTTCTTTTCTTCTTGCTCTTCCTTTCTCGTTTCTATACTCCTTCTTCGCCTTATCGCACTGCTGGCACTGCTGGTGCTGCCGTCGCTGTCGCTGCTGCTGCTACTGCTACAGTCGCCACCGCTGCTAGTGCTGCTACTCGAAACGATATTCGTACTATTGCTGACGATGTTCGACGTCGACGTCGTCGTTATCGTCGTCGCCGTCGTCGTCCTCAACGTCGCCGTCGTTGTACTTGCGATCGCTCTACTTCTCTGGCTCAACCTCGCGCACGGTTCGCGCACGACATTTTACCGCGACGCCGATACACACCTTGGACTAAGAAACGATCCCGTATCTCGTTATTTTTCCTTTTCTATGCCTGTCTCTATATCCTACTATCGTTAGGGCACTCGCGACACGGGCTGGACGTAGGCTACGTACGCGTTTACGCAGAAAAAGTCAGCCGAGTCGCTGAGTACGGGTACACCACACCAGCCACGGATTTTTCGAAGCCTCCTCAGACATTGACCCGTTCGGGCGAGATCGGGACACTCGAACACTGCCGGATATTCCCGAATGTGACGTCAACGACACCCCGACCATCCCCCTTGCCATACTCGACCAACCGTACTCCTTCCAGGAGCAGAACGAAAAACGATCGACCTGCCAGCTGTCGTTAGCTTTCCGTATCTTTTTATTCTTCCCGCGCACTTCAAATATGAATTTCAGATTTGAATGAGTAAATTATATATTTGGGATTTACGCCACTAATAAATAAACAGAAAATTACTTCACAGGTTTGTTAAAATCTTCGTGAAGCTTTTAAAAATAAAGATACCCAAATAGCTCATGATATTCTCAGAATATCCTAATTTTATTCTTAGCGTTCGAAGTAGGTACTTAATATTTTCAATAAATTCCAATACATTTTGAGCATATGCGGAGATTACTCACGAGTCCTAAGAATATCATTGCGCTATCTGAGTAATGTGCATTTGACATAAGAAAACTTATGACGCAATCAGGGCGTACTAATGGTTAAAAATAAAAAATGATAAGGATGTCAAGAATAACATATAATTATTTAAAGAAATGTGAAAATAGTACTTGAACTTATCATGTTTTGTATATCAGAATACGTACATGGAACGTTTCCATAATGGTGTACGTCAAATGCGCGTCAAATTCTTTGACAAACATATTTCATTCTGTTGACAGACGTATTGCATTCATATTGTAGATGGCACCTCTGTAGCTGTCGATAATGTAGTAAACGATAAAATACAATTTTCCTAAACTGGCGATAAAGTAGAGCTCTAGATTGATAAAATCCTAACAGTTGGATACTAGAGACATCTGGTGGTAATATTTTGTCGATTCTTTCGAGAGAGACAGCAAATCCCCACCCTAAGGTGATGGTAGTCAGCAAAGCGCGGGCTTACGGTTTAAGTTGCATTTTGGATGCGACCGACTGCACATCGTAATCGGTTTCGGGAAATAATTCAAGTATCGTGAATCAAGATCGATATTAATTATTTAAATTTTCAAAAGAAGTGTCTACCCGTCAAAATAGTGAGAGTCACCACTGAAATTATTCGGTAAATCCTGAAATACCGGTGAGTTAATAATTATTCATCCACGAGTTATAAACAAAATCAACTTTTATTCGTCTCTCGCAATCAGTAAAAATAAATTACTGGCTGCACACTCCGTTTTGAAAAATCTGGGTGTTCGATTCAATTTCGCGTAAATTAAATTCAATTGAAACAGTCAATTTCAGAATGCAAAAATATACACGTGCAAATTTACCGGCTACGACCCATTGCCGAAAACACGTTCCAAATACGCCTCTATCGGAATTTTATTGATAGTTCCTTTATAGTTTGGATTTGGAATCGAGCGTTATCAATTTAAATTAGCATTCAAATAGACTCCCATTGTGGCTGCGTGGGGTCAATCAAATGACTTTCCACGCGCGGTACGATTTATTCAGCAGGCAATATTGCATCCGTCAAACCGTAACGAGCTGAGCTATTAATGCTTTAGATTATTTACTTAATTCCGATGAAATTTCCGCCTAGTCGCAACTTTCTAATTAGCCCCGTTCCAGCGCGTATCAAGTTATTAATCAAATTGAAATCCAAAATCCGTACTGGGACTAGAACATGTATATGTATCTATTTAACTACAGCGATATATAGGTATATAAATAAGTCCATATATATATATATAGAAACTGCTATGTAAATTCAACTACAAAGTTCCTACTACTCTGTAGCTTGAACTTTTGTTATACATATATACGTAACATATCTAACGACAACCAATCAAATATTTACCCTAGACAGTAAGCTTTTCATCTCGTTAATTATTCCTTTGAGGATTCATTGAATTACAACGTACTTTTATTAATTTCTAAATTCCTGATAAACCAAATACAATCCTTAAAATTTCTCACGAATACCGCTTGAACACCGTGTGTGAACAATTCGTTGCTCGCCACCCTAATATATACGAATTTATTCAGGCGATTAAGAACGACGCTTTTCGCATTCGTTACGGGTAATGCAAATCAGCCGAGAGGATTCCTGACGATTCAATTTCATGACTTTAAGACTAAAGATCCACGCAAAAGCATCTCATCCCTGAAATTTTTTTCTCGTACGAATTCCAAAGATATTTCATACATTTAAAAACTACTCCATATGGGCTGTTCCGCATGAAGCGACTGACACGAATGATAATCCCAGGGCAATATACATTGAAACTTGCCCAATAACCTGAACGAGAAGGTGACGATGCGCATCAAAGTAAGTCGCAGCTGCAAGTGTACTAAATTTTTGTGAGGCTATTTGAAATTCAATCGACATAGTGAAATACGCGCCTTTAATTCAACACTAGAGAACTACCGACGTTTTACATATACCTACTATAACAAATGGCAAAACAAGTCATTTTTGACCCCCTTGGTAAGTCTAGTATTAACAACCATAAAAATTATCACTCACTTACTGTCTTGCTCTATCACAATAATCCTTTCTCTACATCTCCCTCTCTCTCTGTCGTGTCTACTGTTCGCTAGCGTCCTGTCGCTAATTATAAATGATAGCCAAATTACATTCATTGCCATTGTAAAAGCTTTTC
>JARPRG010000013.1:28079-51933 GCA_031001745.1 Hartigia nigra
GTAAATAATGGGTAGAATCGACTGCACGCTGTTTAAATTGTTCGATGTGTTGTTCCATGTTCTTGTCCCTGGTCTTGTATACCAAATGGCATCCATGTTAGTCAATAGGTACTACCTTGACAATGTGAGTTGTACGAAAGGGAATATATGCAAAGTGAAATAAAAGGGTAGATTATACAAACAAGCATATCTCTTGTTCTCAATAACCGACGCTCTTAATTGATTTCAGAATACTGGTAATGATGCCTGAAATCATGAATGCGTAGCTCCTAAGCATCAATTGGTCTAGTCGATTATTCGTGAACTATAAGTGGCTTCCTACTTAGGGAAATTTAGGCCATGTTATATGTGACTATATATGTATATGTATATGCGAGTAATAAATAAGTAAGAAGAAGAAGGACTCGCCTTCTACACCCACGCCATGCCTAACAATGAGGGCCACGTTCGACGATAAGGCTTGGGGACTTTTGTGGACGATTTTAGTTTATGGGAGAATTCTTTTGGTATGAGTTCCTCTCTCTCTCTCTCTCTCTCTCTCTCTCTCTCTCTCTCTCTCTCTCGTTTTCTTACTCACTTACTCTTTTAAGATGCTCCTGCCGCGTTTCGCTCACGCTATTTTGCTCATAATTCGAGGACGTATCCTCTTCTTTCTCCTTTTCTTCTTATTCATTTTCACTTTGCATACAATAGAATCACGCGACTCCCACTAAGTCATGTAAAAGTATTTTTCTTCTTATTCTTGATCCACGTCGAATTAATCGCTGTTTGAAAATAGTCTTTAAATTCTCTCTCTAACTCTTTTCAAAGATTCTCGTGTTATTTTTTGTACTATTGACTTTACTTAATATATGAATATTCTTGCTCTGAGATTACGGTTAGATGAAGGGCTTGAACCCTAATATTTACACGAATCCTTCAACAGTCCAGCTAGTTGGCCGAAAGGGATGCTGCGAGTGGAATCTAGAAGTCCGCGGGTTCTTGACGTCATCGCTGACTTATTTATTTCGTCATAGACCGAGAGAACGTATAGTCGAGATTTCATTGGAGCGAGAAAACTAAGATTTAGGTGGGCACTTTGGTACTTAAGTAAGTGGAATATATATCCTTTAGATACATATATATATTAGATGAAAATCCTTTAACAAAGAAAAACTATACTTGAAACAAGAACCAATCAATGTATCATCAAGAATATTTTCTCCTGAGTTTATTATTGTATCTTTTGTTTCTTTCATTCGCTATTTTTTCCGCGGTTTTGCCCGTCAGGCTGCGATGATTGAATTTTTAAAATTACTCGCCCGCCATTCCTACGAAACTCTCATCCTACCCTCTGTCTGCCTGCATTCTCCCCTTCAAAAATCCGACGAGACCCTAATGGCTTTAAAAACGATGCCGGCCGTCGAGCGACGTTTTCAACGGACGACGCCAGCAGACTGGACAAGACGCTACGTCAAGGTGCACGAACAAATCATCTTTTAAAGAGTCAGACATATTTTTAAAGGTATCTCTCTTACTCTCACCCTATTCCATTCTATTCCCTATCTATTTATTTCTCTTCCATGGTATCACCCTTCTTCTCCACTCGCCCCTCTTTCTCCTCTCTCGATTTGGGAATCTGCATTTCACCACGGGAGATCGCATTTGTATCAATCAACCAGCGACGTGAAAAATGAATTCGCCGTTTGACGCTGCACGCAACGGCTAAACGGTGATTCATAGTACAAGGTAACGAAGGGAAAAAGGGATGAAAAAAAAAGTAAAAGAGGGTGTTGGAATAGTAGCACCGACAGTAGTAGTCATACTAGTTATAGTAGAGTAAGGGCATAGAGAAAAACCAGCACGAATCGGATCGATTAAGCTACATAATGAGATTTATCTCCGCTTCACACTCTTCTAAGGTTTCAGAGTCTTTTTGGTCCATATCTTTCATCTCTGCTCTCTCCTCTCGCTCTTCTCTTTCATTTAGAAACCTCTAGAGTCTACAAGCTGATTTATACCTCGGCTATACTAGACTGCAAAGAAAAAGAAATGTGGCCATTTTAATAATCGTTTTATCGGAAAGTCCTTGATCATTCACATCTTGGTTATCTCACCTTAAAAACGAGTTAGGGTCGTTCGTCTGATCACTTTAATGTTCAATAAATTTTATAAATAGTATAACACTTTCTGGAAGTACTTAATGGCCACTTTATAATTTAGCAAAATTCTTCTCAGAATACAAATACGGATATTTTAGGTATTGCTGTACGCTTCGGTAAATACATTTTATCCTGGTCAAAGAACAGCTTATTCTTCTCTTTTATAACTATGCTCAATGGCAGCTACCATGAGGATGATGTTTATCAAGATACTTCAGAGCTCCTGTAAAAGAACAAGACCAGGTATAGCGACCTTAGCAGATCGTGTATATTTAATTATCATCCAAGTATACCTAGAGAGGATTTTCTACCTGGACAGCATTAAAATACTCAAAGGATCTCGGCCACTTGTCTCTTTTATCTCTTAGAGTGTTGCTGAACGTTGATGATGAGGAGTCTTTCATTCGGCGAAATAATCAAGGATTTCATGCTCACTCTCTTTTCTCTACAACTTGCCGACAGTACTTGAGGCAAGCCGTTATCGCAATGTTATCGTGTAAAAGATGCTTTGAAATTGGTCAGTGTCAAAGGTCATGCCGTGAAGCGTAGTAGCCGGATGACGTTGCGTAATTTGTAAAAGCAAATAAGTCAGCAAACTTCCTCTTGAAAAATGTCAATGATTCAACCACAGGAATGGTAAACAGTATCGTTGCGCAAATGGTTATTTGTTACATTTGTAGATTTTGAGGACCTTGGTTTGTTCTTCGAGTATGTATGCAATGATGGCGCCTTACTTGTATAAATGAAAAAGACTGGATGGTTTGCTAACCTTTCCAAATATTTGTAAAGCACATTGCCATTTTCCTTTGACCTGAATTCCAACGGAAGTTGATCCTCTGCAGCAATCGCGTTACACTTCTCCGTTTTTGAGAGCCGTGTGGTTTTGCTTTGGTTGCAATGCTAGAACAAAAAGGATAGTTTGATGAAAAGTAAGCCAAGTCTGTAAAAAGGATACGTAGACCTTTGGAATGGTAGAGGACCTGAAACTGGCTGTCTTGTAGAGGCTGAATTTACCTGATGTCCTTAGCAGGTATTCGCAGTAGGATTTTCGAGGTACAGCAATCTTTAGACATAGTGGATCTGCCTTTTTTTCCCTTTTTCTGCAAGGTAGCAAACGGAGGGAAATAGAGGCAAGAAAACAGAATGATCTCGAGGACCCTAAATCTTTTGTACACATACCTGAAAACGCACCTGCCTGTTGGGTCTGTTGAATTTTCAAGAAAATCTTCCATTATTTCGTCCGGGCTCTTTTGGTGGTCAGGTAGCTACATAGAAGCCGGGTAGAAGGTTTCACGAATTTGCTAGGACTACGTCCTTGGAAAATTTGCCTGCGACTGCAGGTTAAATTCCACTGAAAAACAGGTGCCCATCCGGACAAATGTTGTACAGTTCCCTATCAATGTGATTTACTTTGAACTGAAAAAAAAAAAATCCTTTGAACCCAAATCTTTACAGACTTAGTTTACTTCAGGATTGAAGGATTGGCCCATTCATAAGGGATCCGTCTCTCAAGAATACTTCAACCAGGTATCCAGGGTATACTTGGATAATTTTACCAGACGCTGTAGAACATGCCTGAAGGCATCCTGGTTAGCAGGATGGAAAATATAGTTCACAAAGAAATTTATTGAATATCAATATTCTAACTATTCAATTGGATATAAATGATAGACATATGGCGAGCTCCTTTATGCTCTTTTGGACATATGTGTTGACGCAACAATGGGCTTTCACCCGCGGTGTCCGCCACTCGCGGGCTACTTGACTTTTGTAACACACTTTAGACTAAAGGCCCTCCAGGCTCTCCCATATGGAGTCTATTTCAGTCGAATGAATGCCTAATTCGAGCGCCATTCACGTTTATTTAATTTCAAGTTAATTGACAATGGTAGAATCTTCAGAATCATCCGTGCGAAGTGGGTGGAGTTAGCTACAGAGATTTATTCAAAAGATTTATACAGGAATTATTCTAACTCACCAGAAGGACTCGTTTTCGCGTGATCGAGGACCCTTTTGGAATTAATCGATGCTACTGCCTAATTCGATTATCATCAACAATCCCTACCACTTTCGGTCTCTAAGGATAGACTATATGCTTATATACATGTCGAGTATCTATAAAATTATCCAGTTTGACATTTTCCTGGTATATTCAGAAGGTTTGACAGGATAAGAAACAGCACCTTATTCAAGGGAAGATACGACCTATAAGATTTGAGTCGATTCTTCATCCCATGAGAAGAGCATGCGATTTTCAACTAAAAGGGGAACGAGTAAGAGAAAGGTTAAAGTAGGAGGAAAGGGCGCAGAACAGAGTTGATAGGTAAGCCATGGGGATGATGATATCGAGAGAAACTTCTTGCGAAGGGGTATTAAAATAAGCCGAATTTCATTCGGCCCGTAGACTGGGGTTATAATCCAGCATGGGACGCCGTTGGCAAAGGTATTGTCCAGAATTAAAATCGAGAAGCGTCAATGATATAGTAGCCCTCTAGTAGTAGTTCCTTCCCCATCCGTCACGAATTTTCTTAAAGTCTTGGCAGCACCGTCGGCTGTGGTATTCTCGTCAATTCTTAAACACCACCTGGACGAGTATAAGTGGAGTAACGACGGGTGAAGAGATATTCCGCGTAATAGTGCAAATGCACGTCACGATAATATCGCGAAATTCTGTAGAAATCGCCAATGAAATTTGCAAAAGCCGACTATCGAGAAACATCGCGTTACGAGTCTTCTTCGACCATTCCCGCATATTCCTACTACACCAGGCTGCCTTGGAATTGACCTAATATATCCCGCGCGGTATATGTCATTTCGCACGGAACGTTTGGACAATTATTTATCGTGCTACTATTTGTAGGGGAATGGCTTATACATATAATAACCTTTTGAGATGGGATATCGGCAAGCATTATACAGTAACGGATGGAGCAATACGCTCCAAGAGTGGGTTTCGTTTCTGGACTAATCCTCTAGAGCGTGCAATCGGCCGGAGTGCTTACTTCCCCGCCCATATACATTCTCCAGGAATGGCTGTAAAGGACTACGAGAAATTTTGGAGCAGTAACGTGCGGAGAAACTTGTCTCAAATGGAAAATACAAACTTACCTACTTTGCCAAGGATGTACGTATAAATAAATAAATATATATATGCATCTGCACTCTGAGAAACTAGTAGCTACAGAAGTGGCTGTGAAGTTAACGGTAATTCTAACTTTAGGTTAGGTTTGCTCACTGCGCAACCTTCAGGCCAATCTGGAATTAGGTACTTGTGGTGTATTTCTATAGCGTTTAGTATTGTATACAGACAACTGGTATGCCTCCATGTATTATGTAGTTCCACTCACTCGATTCATTCATTGATTGAGACGTGAAACTTTTCCAGGATGGATTCAATGCGATTTCTGTAGGTTAGGTGGACAGATAACGTAGGCGTTGCAACGAGATACAGGGCGTTGCACAATAACCGTCGTATCCTCCCGAGGCATTCGCACCGGCGCATGTCCGTGTGGACACATAAATGCATTATTCAGATCCTGCCACAGTCCCAGCACTGCATTTGCGTTACTTCCAGAAGATTAAACTTGCATGCGACACGAGCTATGAAGTATAATCGCAGACGGCAGGACCGACATGCGACTTGCTTTCGGACAATGCGAATCCAGTCCGTACCACCCTACCCTTTTCTCAATGGTTTTCGACAAATTTCGATTTTATTACCAGAACACCCAGTACGTACTGTACATACAGTGCAAAGAGTGTCCCTGCTGTCATGGGTGATGCACTCTTCGATCATTGTTACCACCGGTGACAAATGACACGTAACACAGCATCTATTTTAGTATAGGGGATTAAAATGGCCCTTTAACTTCGTGACGTTATTTTTTCTTGATTTATACTAAAACTACAAACGCGTTACCTATGGCACATAGGTGCGTATACAAAAGGCGTACTCGGAATATGGTGGAAAAGGGATCATCTTGATCCTGGTTTAAGTGGTCCAGGCTCCCCATCTTTCAACCCCTAGTAACGTCACTCTTCTCTTATCGGGTTTCGTTTCGGGGCTGAATTTAAGTCCCAGTTTAAAATTCTCGTGATGCTAAGGGTAGCCAATAGATCTTCTACGACCATTACTCTCTTCATCTCTCTTTTTACCTTTGACTGTACTTTGATTTCGCTTTGGCTTTCCATCCCCCGTCTTTTCGCGACCATTCCCACCTCTTTGATTCAGACTCTGCTTTAGTATAGAATTCCTCTATATCGTGTTTGTCCTCTCTTGCTTTCTCGTTCTATTTATTTCTATATCCTACACAGTAGAAATCCATTTACATTAATTATGACAAACGTTCATTATCTTTGCTTAGCACGGCTTCTATTATATCTATTGACAATCATTAATAAAAAAGGTACACCCTTTGGATTCAAATATCCAAGTACTTCAGTGTAATTGTGTCTTCATTAAAGGCAGCTGCTTAAATTATTGAATATCCGATCGTTAGCACGTTGCGCTCGCTTTTCATACATGTACTATTTTATAGAATAGCAGCCATCAATAATAAATAACTAGGATTGACAATTTTCAACATCCCAGTACCGTCGAAGTATCACATCCAAAAATGCCATCCTCGAATCCTCAGGTATCCCGAGATCAATGAAACGGAAAATATCTCAAGCGATATTTAGCATTCATATTAAAAACAGAAAGGCAGACCAAGCACCCATGACAGTCGTAGTGAATTGGCTGATATCTTTTTTTTTCATGCTCAAAAAATTGTCCCTCAGAAAATTGAGATTTATCGTCTTGTATTTTCCAGTCCCTTTAGGGTCACCCGTTATAGAAACGGATTATCCAATCGCACGTAGTGAGCTTTCGACTCACTCGGCTAGAACCAAGTCGAGCGTGAACTCGTTGTCCATGCGCCGGTAACGGATCCACACGCGGATCCCTCTGCTTGCGTATTGAATTTATCCATATATATCGTAGCGGATATATAGTGCGTACATATAAGTGCGTAAGCACATAGATGCAATGCTAGAAAGAATACGGGACAAGGGACTGTGCGTCATGTCAGAATAGGAAGCGGAAATAGAAATTAGGAAACTGCATGGGGCTCAATGTCACTGTACGTATATCTATATATATATACCATATATATCTACGTATGGGGTCCATTCACCGTAAATGCTCTAGCATTACTGATGATACTGATCATTCTACTAGATTTTCTGGTAACTGCTGATGGTACTTCAGCTGCTAGCGGTAGTAGGTACCATTTTTACGGCACTGCAGCGAACATAAAAATTATTTATTAGAACGTACTCGGGGATCCACGCGTTTCTATTTCACCATTTTCCTCGGGGAAACCGTCATGGTTCGTACCTACCATTTCCTTATATCATATACTACAGTTCCTTCATTGCGATATTATAATATACACTGTTATACTTATCTTCGTGACGTCTCTGTACTTATCCTTTGAACTTAACTTTTGATCTGTACTGTACGTGTAATATATTACCATTGTTTTCTTTTTTCTTGGTTAACAAGGGTGAATATGTGGATAAAAAAATATAGGCTAGGAGGGTGGGACAGTGGTTGGCCCGGAAAAACATGTAATCAGGAGGGTTGATATGAGAAGGTGGAGAGATAGGATGCAGTGGTAGGCAGAGGGGGTGGAATACAAGAAGAGGAGAAAGAGGATGAGGAAAACATCTGGCGTTAGGGAAAATCTAATTTCTAAACCTTGCTCTGTCCGTAGTAATTCGCCTCTGGTAACGGGATAAAAATCGACTCAAGGAAAAGATCATCCCCTTCTATATCCTTGTACCCCTTACAGCATCCCTTCAGGAGTCAGGTTCCTGGATAGATTCTCTACTCACCCTAAAGGCAACAGTACGACTTCTGGATTCTCTCATCTCTCTACCTATAAACAGTCAGTCAGTTCTCTCTATCTATCTCTCTCTCTCTCTCTTTTCCTCTGTTTGCCGATACCAACTCTGTCGCTCTTGCACTATAGCATCCACTTCTGCCTTTGCTTTTCTATTGCTGATTGAAAATGTTTGTCCCGCAGCAAATCATTCGTCGGCGATCTGCCCGGTTGCCGTTTGCGCCGCGAAACTTTCCTCTGCAGATTCGTTTCGATCAGTCTCGACATTTTACTCAGTTTCCCTCTCTCTCTTTTGCCCTCTCGTGACTATCTCTCTGGCTAGCTCTCTCCCACTCATATACCCTCTTTGTCTTCTTCGCTCTAGATGAGACTCGCGGACGACTTATTGAGAATTCCTCCTGAATGGATACTTGCCGAGAGCAGACAGAGCCCTTCCTTAGACGCTGAGCTTCCTGGTGTTTCACGATAGAGAACGCTTGGAAATACATTTATCGTTTTCCTGCTCCTTGTAAGAGGCGGCTTTATTCCCCTATGGATACTCGACATCTTGGATATATAAGAGCAAAGTGTTCCCTGAATTTATACGGGTAACGTGTAAACAAAGATCAATCTAAAGAAACAGACTTGGATGAAGTATCTTTCGGATGGGTATAAGGAAGATTGAACAAGAGACATCCTCATGTTCCCCTGTGACAAGACTTTCTATCGTCCAACGATATTATTCGTCTTGTCGTCAACTGTAAGCTTAATAGGTGTTTACACTTCTGTTATGGTAGAACAAAGAAACGCCTAAGCGAGAAAAATAATGGCAGTAAGTAAACTGAATTGTTTCGAAAAAGTAATAAGAGCTAATGGGTTAACACCCACTTCCTTATTCTTATTGTCCCTCTACTAGTGCGGAGCGAATTGTCTGGAATTATTCCTGGGGAGTCATCACTTTCTGGAAATTCTCAGGAATACAAAGCCTCTAAAGCGAGGAAGCCCCGTGCACGCGCGCCTGCAACATAAACAACAGGAAATTGATCAAAGTCCATGGGCAGTCTAACTAGGAATCAGAGCCCTCACGAGAATTTCACTTCTGGAAGTAGCATTATTGTGCAAGAGCCATATGCGACAGGGGATCATGTGCTTCCATTATTTCTATCTTTGTAAAATCGAACTCTGTAATATTTGCTTGTACTGATATCGATCATATTAATTTGCTTACTCAGTAATTGGACGTTCGAGCTTTTGAACATGTTCTATTATTATTGTTATATTATTGATACTGCTATCTTGCCCTTCAGTACTTACTATACTTTTCTTCTAAGTATAAAGTACTATCGTCACTGTTAATGGTACTACTGCACCCTTAAGAGGGGTTGGAAAAATCAATTTGTTCTGCCGTGACATCCTTTGAGATCACTTAGCGGAAATTCCGCGGGATGCTGCGGGGGTTGCAGCATCCCTGGAACCCTGCGTGCTCAGAATGCTCCTGCTGCCCCTTCGACCTCTCTTTTTTTTTATCCTCTTCTTAATGGTGCAGGAAAAGGGAGTCGCGGCTACGGACGGACTAATGTCTTTGTCATGTCGACTGTCGACAAATCGCCCTTTGAAGAGAAATCCCAACCCCTACGCGATCCCCATGCATCCCGTCTAAACTCTATCTTTGTCTTTCCGCACCCTAAACCCTAAATGTACCGATTCACTGTACACTATCGTGCGGTGCTCTATCACGTAACTACTACTACTATTACTATGCCTTGAAGGTGTATGACGTCACCGAGTCGGAGCCGTGGGGCATCGTTTTCCCTCAATAAAAAATAAATAACTCCTACGACCGTGTCTTCTGTCTCTGCCCTACTCGATTATTCATTCATAATGGCCGCGGGTTCAGAAGTTCTTAGAACTTCTTGTGGACTTAGACAGATTTCGATTTCTCGAATGACGAATCGATATTTTTTTCCCTGTCTCTTTAATAATTTGCATAGTTTTGGAATTTTATTCCGAGCAAAGTATTACTGTAGGCTATACGGATTAGTCTGATGATGCAATTAATCAGATTTATCTGACTGAAATAATATTGTCATTAATGGTCGCTGAAAGTGTAACAGAAAATGGAAGAATATTATTTGACGAAATTATAATTGTATTAGTCTAATATATTTGCCATCGACGCTTTATTGCGATTATATAACGATACTGTGAAATACACTGTAACTGCAATGATGCTGAGAAACGAGATACTCTAAATACCAGTACCTGGAAACTCGATATAGTCATGAATTTGTCACGTATTATCTGTACAATTTCGATTGCAAAATTCTCGCGATTTCACAGTCAGTTTCTACGTTTGTATTTTAGCCCATGATTTTCACGATCCACGATTCTCCGCTCACCATGTTTAACCAGGATGCGCACTCGCGCTCGTTAGTGCATAACAAAGCATTTGGCAAATAGAGAAAATCACTTTGGCCGCTCGCAACTATCAAACAATCAGTAGGAATTATGCGCCAATTCGCGATTCTCCAAAGAGAATCCAGTTGCGGTTGCGCTAGCATACGTTGGGCGTCAGCCAAAGAATAACACGGCGAATAGGCCAGAGCCATTAAAGTATAGTTAGCGCTAAATTGTGGCTCAAGAATTCGTTTGTTCAAGAGGAAGTAGCCAAGATAATGTAAAGCCGTTATAAATTATACACATAATCATATACAAAATTGAAATATAAACTTTTCGTAATAGAATCACCTGATTGATCCGTGATTACGATTAAGCTAATCTCACACGTCACAAATTAATTAACCAACGAGAATATCGACCGAAAGGTAATCCACAATGACATAGAGATTGGCCATACGGCTGTGCTATATGGGGTAGTTCTATAGTCAATTATATAACGAGACCCTCTGAAGCATTATTAGGGGTGAAAAGCTCCGGGAAATTGAAAAGAAATGGTCACCAGCTTTGGCCATTGCTATAGATTATATTATACCTATGTACTGGCATATATGGTTGGTCTTGCCTACCATGAGGAATCTCGTTAAATATTTGAAACTCGCGCGGAATTCGTAGGGACGCTCCAATTTCGCTTCATTTGCACCAGGCGGGATTCATTACTTGGATCTGGGCTTTATACCCGACGCCAACGTCCATACGGCCAGAGACCAACAGTTACGAATTCCCTGCCGGTACCTTGGTTTTCCACATAATTTCACAACGTTCACTATAGCAGCATATAGTTTTACATGCTGAACGATATGCGTTCATATGCGAATGGGTTTGACTATTGTTAAATATATAGTGAGAATTATTGTCGCCCGTTGCGATATAGCCGTCGGTTTATCGTATCAGCTTTCACGATTATTCTCCTATCATAGGAGGATAAACATATGACTGTTTTTTGAATTCCCGTTATCGACAAGGCAATTCAAGCGCAATTTGCTGATTTAATTAACTGGAGTGATGAGTCGATTGACTGGACATGTCGATTGGATGAAAGTGCAGAGAAGTGACGTGAACATTGTGATTTCAACAGATAACAAAGTGTCAAGCTGTTTATTAATTTTTATGAAAAAGCTACATTTTTATATGCTCCTATATACACGTACAGGAGTACCACTCTTATCATATGTGACACCCACGGATGATTTGAAGAGCGTACGACGTGAGTATCCAATTACCAGAAAGAGGCCGACGATTCCGTTTCGCCTACGTCCAATTGGCTATGGCAGAGAATTCGAAGCTGCGATATCCATCTCTCGACCGGGATATAAATAAATCTGGAACCATATTTCCTACAAGGAGAATCTTTCCAGCCTGGGGGCGAAGGCGACGACGTAGGTACCGACGCTTCCAGACACTCCAGAAGCCGTGAAAAATCGTAGCAACTTCCTTGAGGATTTTAAAGGTCGGTAGGAGGGTGCCTCGCTGATGCATTCGACCAAGGATAAGGAAGAAATAATAACAAGCACCAAGCGGAAGTGACGAAGCCGTTGTCAGGCTGAGAAGTTGGCAGCAATGATGGCCCTGTAAGACGTTAGGATAGATAAGTATGGGGCGTAGTACGTCTCCTCTTTGAAAAATAACGAAGTGGCAAGATTTAGACGTGGGTTGACATAGACCTGAAGTATTTTCTAATGGGTGACAGAAGATGAACTTCCGGTTAGGCTGCTCTCAGCAGGATGGCAATTTCATCGACGTCGGGCGGTCCCCACGTTAAAATGGATCCTAATTATTTTTAATTAAATCGTGGCGAGACGCTGTCCGTCGATACTCGCCATGACGCTTTGCCATTCGCGCAGCCAATGGCGACGGGGATGGCTTCGCACCATTATCCTTCAGCTGCGTCTAGGACTCTATCAGACAATACGGGGATAATCAATATTGTTTATTAGAAATTCCATTGGTAGTAGTAAGACACTTTTGCAGAATTTTCCAGATACGTATCTGAAAAATTCTGTACAACCTAATCTAACTTTATTCCAATTTCGTTCTATACTCTAGAGCGAAGTTACTCCTACCTTCGATTCTCAGAGGACCGCAATAAGGAATATCCATTAATGGCACTGGGAGGCTGTCCAATGTAATTTTCCAGAATCGAATGATAAACTTGAAGAGACAGCTAAAAGACGGCACCGTGTAAATAATTGAGACGGTATAAAGGCATGGCAAAGACTGGAGAACTTTCAGCCATAGAGTATGAAAGAAGTAAGGTTGTGGCCTCCCCTGCTAGATGTATCTATATCCCTTCAATAATTTAGAAACATTGATTTCATGCATGAAATATGAAGAATCCTATGAGTGCCGTATGAATATATTTTAACTGTATAAATAAATTCCACAGTAAGAGTACCAACTTAGAATTAATTTACACGAATTAACAGATCAGATTTCGTATACGCATTTTCGACCGTCCACGTTTCATATGCACCATGGACTTTTCACTATAGAGTAAAGTAGTATAGTGTCACGATGCCCCACGCCGCTATGGGACATCAAATTTTCATTTCCCCCAGAATTCCCCTAGCGTCTGAAATTGTCGTTTCTCTACCCCGTAAGCTTTAGCTCTTGCTAAATCTGTCCAGCTACCGCACTAGGTGCTACAAGAGGAGGATCGAGACCCAGAAGGGGTCTAGTTACGTCCGAAGTATAATGCCTGATAAAATTTTCATACCGTTCCACAATAACAATAATAATAAATAAACTAATGACTTCTCCACCAATGGAACACTTTCGTATTTTCCTTCGATTCTCGTTAAGATTCGGATTCTCTGACATACTTTTTATTCTCTATCTCTATCAACATCGTGTTTTGCTTTTCACGTAGGCGACGCGCGACACGAAATATTTTCATGGCATAACGCAAGTAAAATTCACTGAAATATTTCTCGTGGACGGAGGGATATACAAAAGAGGATTAAAGAGTGAATAAACGCGAAGAGAAAACAAATATATATCACGGAGATTCAAAATGGTCACGTGAAAAAAAAAAGGAAGAGCAGAACGCGTATCACCGGAAAGTGAAGGAAGTATTAATTTGTGACGTGGGTGCGAGGGTCGGGACGACTGGGATGAGGTAATGCGAATAATTCAAAAACTACTGAAAAATATCGTAAATCCTACCGGTGCACAGTACGAACGTTTTCCCTAGTTCAACCCCCCAACCCGCAGCTCTCTACTCGCAATGTGCACAACGGCTTCACTGCATAATTAGTTTCGGCATAATTAATCTGACAAGCTCTCGAGTCACCAGCTATTCGTCACCAGGGTTGTCGCCGTATAAAAATCTACCCATAATATTCTACAGCCTCGATCTCTCGTTCTAGCCACATTTCCACATACTATGTATGTATGTATGTATATATATATATGCATGCATAGTATAGCTAACACGCTAACCACTCCTGGAAAATCTGAAACCGCGCATTTCCTTAGGCGTCCTACTAAACACAGGTACAACAGACGCCAGAATAAATGAGGGCTGCTAAGACTTAAGAACCCACTGGTTTGTAGTGGAGCTAAAAACAAGTATAAGCAACCATGCAATTTTCCCCAAGTAATTTTCTCCCAAGAATAATCACTTTCCACAGCTTCCAGACTGACGTACTAATCCAAACTCGACGCCTAGCGTCCAAGCGGCAATCCGTTAGCTACAGGACACCACCCAAGTCCTTTTGCAAATCCTGAAATACATAGGAATAATAGAATTTCCCGGTGGACCGTGAGAGACAAAAGTGTAGTTACGTAACACAGCGAGTCTACTACAAAAAAAAGACACAAATAAAGGAAACAAAGACAAGAGTTTTAAGTAGTCAGGCGTGGACAATGACGATATTGGGAAGGGGGGGTTAGTAGCCGGGCGCGGGGGTGGGTTCGGTGGGAGGCGGAGTTGCGAAAAAGAAAATACAATAAACGTAAAATCGCATAGCGAGTGGCAGCAGCCGCTCTGGTAAAAGTCCGATTATAAAACTAATCTAAAACCAGCGCACACGTCACGGAAGCTGCAAGGAGGTACCAGGAGTGGCAGTGGGGGCCGTTAAACTTTCGTAAGACTGCAACGCCGTTCTGCAGAAATATATATATATATACACACATATACACGTACTTATGTAACAGGGTACGTGTGTCGGTTGACCTTTTACTAGATCCGACAGACACCAGTGGCTTTCATATTTCTCTCTCTCACTTCGTTCCACTCCTTTGTATAATTTTGCGACAGTGTCTCCTAGCGAGGAGGATACTCTTGGTCGTGGAGGATGCTATAGAACGCAGTGTGGTATAGTCACTTGTACGGTGACAGTCAGCCAGCCACCCAGGCAGTCACCTCAACAGAAGATTAGTCAGCGTCCCCCACGTTGAAATATCGTTGGTCACGGATACGTTAGCCACCTGGCGTCATCTCGGGAAATCTCGTGGGCGAATTATATTCACCCGATGTTTCCACATTAATTTATGCCTGGACCACAGTGCCTGTTGGCCACTTGGTTAATTGGTTAGTGGTTGCTGTATTAACGATCTATTTATAGATTTACGTACCGTGACTCTACGTTACTTTTCAGTCGCAAATGGAATTAAGATTATATGCGTATTATATGGATAACGTTCAGCGGGAAGTCGCCATTTTCGCGAGGGTGCAGCCATTTTGGTACTTGCCCGAGGAGGGTTACAACGCCGGTTTCATGCTTCACTTGGTATAACAAAGTTTCTCAAACCCAACTCTAACTGCTTCGCTGGTTGGCTGACTGGGTGGATGGATGGCTGGCTGACTTACTGGCTGCCGGCCACCGGCTTTAATTATATAAATATTAGGTTATTGCGTCAGCATGCGGGCATCGTTCCTTACGTTAGGTACTTGCTTCCAAAGGGTTTATCTAGTATTACTAAGTCCCAAAGACTCTAGTGGGTCCCACTGACTTTTTATCAGCACCCCACCCTTTCCGAGAATCCATTTAAAAGAAAGCGTTATTCTATGTCACGTTTTTTCCTACAGCAATATATATACATATTATTTGCTTACTACAGTACCAAACCTCGACCCAAGGGTTGATTATTTTTTTATTATTCTCATAGATCAAAAGAGCAAGTCACTTCGAATCTGGACCCTGGTGTGTCTTTCTTTAATAGGAAATGTTCGTTCCCCCCCTCTTTTTCCATCTCGAGCTTAACACCTTACGCCAATAATTTCCGTGACGTATCGAAAAGCTTGGCCGATCAAAAGAGAGTTGAACGAGATTTCATAGGAAACTAACTTTCTGCCTTTTGTTGTGATGGCGATGGAAGCGACTGGGATTTAAGGGGCGCGCAATGCTGACGCACCAGAGACGAAGGTTAGATTTCCGATAGCATTGAAATCTGCCGAAGCGAAAAGGAATTATATAAACCCAACCGAGCGCCGCGCTGCGTCGGGACGCCTTTGATGTCGACGAGCCGCGAAGAAGCACTTTTCCCGAACGTTTCTCATCACTCTTTCCCCAGTTTCTTCGTCTCCTCCTTCCCTTGATTCTCGTTCATCCTTCATCCAAAAGTCAGGAACTTTATCAAAGAAGACATGCGAGTGTATCTTTCTCAAATTACAACTGTACATTGAAAAATCGTCCTGTTACATCACACGTTGAAATCATACGTCCATTATAATTGAAACAGGAATAAAACGTTAAGTCAATTCGCCAAGTCCATTTTGGTTGCTATGAATAATTTGTGAATTATCGAAATATATTTACCAAGTATTTTTGACTATGACCTTACAGTAAGTGTTCCCGGTAAAATAAAGCTACACTATATATGTATACCAGATATATAGGTATATACCCAACAGAAGCATATATCATTTAAGGGGTTAATAGACCAATTAATATTCGCAGGGTACGCCAATGTACGTGACTCATTCGATACTTGTCCAGGGTCTTATTCTCAATTTCAGCTTTACCCATGACCGATAGACCACCCTGTATATATATCCCTAGCTACTAACTTCTCTATCCCTGTTTAATATTTACTCCTCGACGTAATATCAGCAATGTGAACGAACCTTTAAGTGCGACATTTCTGTCGCCACGTCTCTCATGAATATTTATCGGAGAATCACCGTAGTTCACAGTGGAAGTTCTGGAGAATTTCTATGTCACCCGTAATGAAGGACAACTGCGAATTAAATGGATGCCGATGCCAGGCGTCTCGATTGATAAATGTTAATTGTAAATCTGCTAGAGTTGACGTAAGTCGTATCCGACAATCGTCGTGTTAATACGAATCGACAGAACTACCAGTTATATACGAGTAGGTCGTAGAATCGATTTACACGATGGCGATAAATAATCTTTCTTTCGTATTAATAGAAGCATCGTGTGTACCACGCCATTGCGGTATAACGCGTAAATGAGTATGCACCCGATATATATATATATATATACATTGTCGAGTCGTCCGGTATGTCAGCCATAGGGTTTAAAGTATACGTGATATCACAAGTGGAGGATCGAATCTACCACTGGGGCGTTGACACATTTAGATTGATGCTGAAAGGGAACCCCTGTAAAATGATATCTACTCCTAGGGCACTGACGAGGGAATGATAATTAACTGTATAATTAATACCATTAGCGCTCGCCCGTTTTCCACCCTTCGTGTTAAAAACCATAAAACTTGCCTATACAGGTATCACCGTTACCATGATATACATTTGAGACTAGTATAATTTTTATTACGTATTTTTTTTTTAATCTTTGTTATCCTGCGGCTGCTCAATTCATCACAGTTGTGTCTCACCCACTCCCATACTTTTTATTTACTTAATTTTATCTCCCTCTCTCCACACGCTCTTCCTATAAACATCAATTAGACCAACGTCTCGTCACGCACTCAAGGTCCACCTTTTACATCTTTCATACTTTTACAGGATGTTTTATGGGACGCCCTCTTATCACTATAACACAGCGATTTCATTTTCAACGGACCTATTATACATAATTGCGTATTTGGCTTATGTCCTCTGCATTACCACTTATAGGATAGGCACAGTTTATGCTTCTGCAGGCGCATAGATTTTCGGCAACAGGCTTCGAGCAACAGGCTGGCAGTTTAGTCAAGAGAGAGTAAGTTTAGTGAGTGAGTGAGAGAAAGAGAGATGAAGGTTGGGATAGTGAGGGGGCGGTAGGGGGGAGTAGGAAGTTCTAGTACAGAGAAGTAGTCGAGACTGAATGTGTGTAGAGGATCAGGATGGGGACTCTGGAGGATGAGGTTCAGGATGGGTTTGAGAAGGAGAAAAAACTTATTCGCTATTGGTAGTTTACGTTTATGCTTTAAGCGACCGAGTTTGCCGGTGAATCTTCAATGACTTATTATATAGATATATGTGCGTGTGTATATATATATACACGTATAAACTACGTGGGTTGAGTTCAGAAGCAAAGTGCATCGACTGCCACTGGCTAAATTGTGCTAAATGGTAAGAGCACGTTATCGCCTTCCTAATAAAGACAGGACAATGCTTGACACGTCATCGCATAACGGTTCATATTATAATGCATCGGTTAGATTCTAACGGGTGTCTATGGTGAACATAAAAAATATCATAATGTACCTAGATTCTGTTTAAAGGTAAATTAATGGCATAAATATAGCGCAAAGAAACTATTAGCAATTCGTACGACTAATTAAAAGTGTCTGCACGCAATTTCTAGTAGTTCTTCAACCCTTAATATATCACACAGACGTGACATCACGTTCTTGTTTTTTTTCATTCCCTTGCAAAAGCCCGAATACCATACATATCTTTTTTAGATGTTTTAAGGATTTTTTGTATTAATTGATGTCAATATTGTTGAGTCATAAATTTCTGGCATTATTGTTATTATTATTCGTCATTTCTACCAGCAACTAAAGCGAAGAATAAACTCCCAAGGTACACAAGGGTGGTCCATCGAGTTTGAATGCTCCGACGAAGCTTGTTTGTCAATTAGGAATTGCCAAGAGTTTCGGTGAAACTTGGTAAGCGTTTACTTGCCTAAATGGCGGACCTCGCCACTAGCGTTGAAACATACTCGTTGCGTAAATTAGGGGAGTCCCTTGTTCAATTTGGAAACCCCTTTTGTCAGCTGTGTGCCGCGAGTTC
Source organism: Hartigia nigra (assembly GCA_031001745.1). Taxonomy (NCBI): domain Eukaryota; kingdom Metazoa; phylum Arthropoda; class Insecta; order Hymenoptera; family Cephidae; genus Hartigia; species Hartigia nigra. Next base: position 46,697 of record JARPRG010000013.1, read on the forward strand.
TGCGTCTATCTATCCATTTATCTATCTATATATCAACGTACTACATATACAGTACGCGGTTACACATCCAAGATACACATGTTGCACGAGAGACCCCTTGAATGTTTGCATAAATTCGTTGCTTCAAGCCTCAACTTCCATTTGGAGTAACCTCCTTTGCCATACCCAGCGTATTCAACATCTTCTGCAGAGTGTCTGGACACTTACCAATACCCATTCCCTGAAGAAAGGAGAATTACCATGTGCCACTTGCGGTAGCAGAGAGAATAGTAGTCAAGTGGCTTGTCTAGCAGAGAAGTCGAGTAAGCAGAGTCGTAGAATTGAGGAAAGCCGTGAGAGTAGCCATTCGTAAACATGGGTGCGAATCTCTAAATCTTGGAAAAGCTTGGGAATTAAGGGTTGACGGGTGAGAACGAGAAGGAAAGCTTTGAAAGGTGATGGAGGTCAGTGGCTAGTCCTTTGGGCCTAAGTTGAGTAACCTGTACTTAGTGGATTATTTTCTTTTTAAGAAAGATAGTAGTGTTTGATTTTTGCGAGGAATACGTCTGTTTCCCCCTCTCTCTCTCTCTCTCTCTCTCTTACGCACGTGAATGCCAATAAGTGTATCTCTCTCGCACTCACGGCAGGTATAGGAAAATAAAAAATTTAAGGTACACACCTTTTTCTTCGTCGGACGTATTTCGCCTGCATTAGTTTTACTTTTATTCGTGGCAAATATGATTTTTTTTTTTATTATTACTTAAATCCGGATTTTATATATTTATTCCGACCAGTTCTATATACGTTGTACGTATACTTCCCTTTACAGGCACTAACCTATGCTGGGATTTTACCACCATATCAGGCGAGTGCTTTTTAATTAGCCAAAAGACCCGTTTAGCGATCCTCACATGTGCCAAGTGGCTACCAACGTGTGACTTTCGTGTCAAGATATTAAATATGTATATATACGCGGTATAGAATGCAGGTATAGTACAATACAGAAATCTACTCACGAAGAACAAGTACAAAAGTCTATATAAGCAAACCGTTATCGTAGTCAACAATACCATATTTTAGTGTGAGGCCTTATGGGGTCAGTTGTTACGTAAATACTGGTTTTCTTGAATAACCTCGTCAAACGATACTATTTCTCGTTTGGGAACCGGATAATCATTACGCATTCTAAAAACTAGGGGTCAGCCATATGGGGACCAGTAGATATATTTGTATAAACCTGTATGAGCATAGTGTCGAGGATTTTTTGATTTTATTCTTTTTTTTTTAAGAAATCTAGTAATGCTAATGGAGTAGGTGGAGTCAGTCAGTGTTGTATGTAAATAGAGAGACCGATGATTCCGCTCTGGTTTCTATAGAGAAAAAATAGGAGGGTTCGCTAACAGGACCAACCCCATGGACCACCATGGTTAACCATACGGCTCGTCCCGCTAATAGAAGCCGAGTCGAAGGCAAACAAAGGGTTTGGGTTTGAAGGCCGTTGACACGCCCGCATATGAGTATAGATATACATACGGTGTATTACGTAGCCACGAGTAGCATTAAAAATGACTTTCCGTGTCACTGAATAAATAATTAGTCAAATTAGGGTGCCACTGTGCTCCATGGTGTCTATGGTGAATGTATGGTTAATACCATACGGTACATAGAGAGGAATGGAGAAAATGAGAACCCGTGAATGCGGCATGACGTATTTCGTGAGGGTGCAGGGAAGAGTATTGTATACGTATAAATAAATAAAAACGAAAGAGAAGGATTGAGGGACGTTAAAAGAAATTGTGGAAGATGCGCCGATGTCAGCCAGGCTGACGATTCTTATTCGTCTACAGATATTGGAAACCGCATCTATTCTTATATACGTTCTTTTTTTTCCCCCTTTTATTTCTTCTTTCTTTTATTTATTATTTTTCTCGCCATTCTATACCCGTCAGATGTTTCCTGCTCGATTATCAGCGACGTGAAAATCGCACGATTCGGAAAACAGACACGAAATTTATTTGTTTCGTTTGTTGCGTTATTGACACGTATCCATACACTTATATACAGATGTGAAATTGATTGTTACACAATCATCATTAATCAATATAGAAAAATGAAACTGCTATTGTAAAGAAAACAAAATATTCGACCGGAAAATATATTAGCATACACCATACTTTTGGCGCTGCGAATATTTGCACTGTCGTATGCAATAGGATTAATGCATATCTCCATACACGATACAATATTGCCTGCGCTATAAAGCTCTCACAGTCGATATACATAGCTGCGTATAATTGATATATTTTCAATAATCACTTTTCAGAGCTGTGATTGAATAAAACACATGAAAATTTGCTTCCGATTAATTAATGCCCACAGATTTCATCGTTATCTTAGCCAACCTCGTTACGCACTCTAATCTCGAGATACAGCATCCTTCCTGCTGTAACTTTCTGCGACAACATCCTGCGCTTTCGTACAGTTCCTGAAACTCTTAGAGAAACAAAACTATACTAAACACCTAGGAGCGTAGTATTCGCATGAACAAAGCCTGGGCCGTTGAGCATTACGTGCATAGAAATCTAGCGACGTTATCAGTACGACTTTGACACTAATATCGTAATTATCTGTACTGACGTAATCAGTAAAAATAAAAAATAAAACTTTGCATTGTTCCCCGTACGGGATTGTATTACGTGAGAGCGTGACGTCATAGTAGCGCAAGGATAATTTACGTTAAGGATAATACGGGAAGAGTACTGGTGTGTATATTTACATGCATATGCATCCTTATGTGCACATGGATACCTATGTACTTGTACGTTCACGGAAGCGTAAAGATATAGGAAGTGGCGTGCACGATGCAGCGGTCGGCGCTCGGTGGAAGTTGTAAGGAAGTTCGGGATGAGAGTAGAGCGCGCGAGCGTTAAGATAAGAAAATTATGTAAGAAAGAAAAGGCAGCTTGTCTAGTATACATGCACGTGCTTAAAAAAGAGAGGTATCTCTTTATCCCAATGAACGTACTTAGGTGGCTATATATATGTGGTGATTATATACTTAACGATGCACAAGTGTTATTACCGTCATTCTATAGCGTGTAACTGAGGTAGCTCGTTGGTTAAAATGAGTCTAAGTCGTTGGGAAGTTAAGAGGGGAATTCATTAGAAAGGCCTAAGCATGCAGTCGCCAGTCACCAAGGGGTGTGAAGTGAAAGCAGGGGTTGGTAAAAGACAAATTACAGTAAACTCTACTACTGCTCTGTGTGAAGTATCTGGATATGGGTGGTGACGTTAGTGTGAGAATCAGGGGTAGGCAAGTAAATGAGTATGCACGTGAGAGGGAGTGAGAGAGAGATAAAGAGACAAAGACGAGAGGGAATGAGGGCGAGAAAATTACCTTTGAAAAATATAAATTCAGATCCTTGACTCTTTCCGTTTCCTTATGCAACCTATTGCTAACGCTTCCTTATCTATGAGCTTAGGTATGCAAATGCAGAGCAGTTTGCCATAAGGATTTGCATAGAGCATCAGAGCGCCGTACAAAGTCCCGTGTCTAGACATAATCTCGACGCTGAGCGCGCCGTAACCTCCTATACCCTCCTGATACATTTGTTCTCCTACTATGCACGTATTATTTTATTCTCTTGAGTACGAGGGTGATAATGAGGCAATAACATAAGACTCCGATGGTAATCAGAAGCAAGAAAATTCATTTAAAAAATTGATCTTGACCATATTTAATTAATCAGTTGATAGACAGGGTGGGGTCACGATGACTTTTTATTCTTTGAGAAACGATTTAAGTAACCGATTGACGGGCCTATCCCAGTTAGAGGTTAAACAGTTGGGTAGACAGCTGTGGGCAGTTATATATATAACATAACCTGTATATCTATACATTCTATCTGGAGTCTATATATAGTACTCTGCTAGACATACGCGTATATTTAATACTATAGTTTATCGCAAAAGGGTGCGCCCACTTTATAAGGGTATTTTTTTTTTCACAGCACACCTGCAACTTTTCGATTAACCTCCATGACTTGCCACCGGCTTTCCCTAGCCTCATTGACAGGATAAAAACAGGAAATTCACCAGTATCCTGTTCTGACTTTTTTTTATTTTTCATCGATTGATCTTCTAATGGTATACCATAAATATAACTAAAGTCCGTTACCTGTATTCCTGCACTATCATTGGCATCTCTCGAATCACTCTATTATTTATATGATCAATTGTAATTAGACTTTCGGAACTTGGACGCCGGATGGCGAGTGTCACTCAACATTTCCTATTTTTATTTTTACCGCTACCCATGAACGTTCTTACGGCTGCTGGTTTCTTTAAGATTCATAAATATCATAAAATATATCCCATCAATTGAATGTTCGGAATCGGTCTTATCAGCTCTTTGATTCGTTGGCGTTTGATTAATTCTGAAATGTACTGCAGCTACTGTTATAGGACTCTGCTGATATATATAGGCTATTACCCGTGTAGAATACAGGTGGTACAGATTATAACGCCTACCTAGCATCAATCCAGTAATTAGTACCCGGTCCCGTGGACAACCTAGCAATTACGAGAGGAACCCAGTACGATCCTAGGAGCCTGGTGAATCCTCACGGGTGTGTCCTTCCGCCGTTAAAATGAGTCCCGTGTTCCGGCGCTGGAAACTTTACCAAAGAATTAATAGGTGGGAAGTTGTGGTAGAAGGTATATAGGAATAATAAAAATACAAAGGAGCCAAAATAATTCAATGTGGAGCAGCGCCGAGCGGAACCATCTGAAAAGGTGAAGGTGACATCACTGTGAGACATTAAACGCAAACCCACGCTTTTAAAATCGCCCATATTGTTATTTTTATTTTATTCTTTTCACTTTATTTTTATGTTATACCTCCATCTCTGTTTCTCTCTGTCTGTCTCTTTCTCTCTCCTGTATCTCTAATCCGCTTTCAAATTATCTCGTGTTTCTAGTCTAGCATATTTACGTGAATGTGGAACAACGATATTTCACTGACGGTTCGTTGAATTCCGTCGAAACTCGGCCACACCCGACTTTATACCGGTTAACTCCCATCTCTCTATATTTTCCTCAGTTTTCTCGATTCTCTCTATTCTACCATTCAGAATGTCACACGGCGTGTCGCCACTACTCTCTCTCTCTCTCTCTCTCTGTCTCTCTCACTCTCTCACTCTCTCCCTTTTTTTTGAGATCGAAGACAATGCTGGCATTGTCCTAATAATTGGACGGGA
>JARPRG010000013.1:68241-178423 GCA_031001745.1 Hartigia nigra
GAGCTGGACGATTTGTGTTTAGTCAATTAGCCGAGCCGTAGAGTCACGTGGGAATGCACATTCCTGGACAGGCGACGTATAATAATAATGATATTAATACTAGAAAGAATCTATAAGGAAAATAAAGAATAATAGAGATTACTCGTAGGACTTTACGGCTCGGGTTTGAAATCCTATGGTATTGCGCTATATAGCGATTTCGACAAATCATTATTATTATTTAATTATTAAACTCGAGTCCTGTTTCTAAATACTGGACCACGCGTTACGTAAAATCTCCATTATAGTATGAGGATCGTGGACAGCAATCTTCGATAAAATCGCGCAAGCGTTATCCTTGTCACAGCATTATCATGATATTGACGGGATACGCCCGCGAGAATCGTAAATCAAGTTGAGAGACAATCCTGATTGAGAAGAGAGAAAGAGAGAGAGGGAATTTCCGCTTAGGATTTATTCAAACAGAGCAGATGCAGTTAATGACTATACATACGTTATACATGTAGGTGAAGTTAATACGTGTATTTCTGGAATACAGAGGGATGCGCGCGCATACCGGATGAACTTCAGACGGGGTAACCAATGTTAAACGTGACATTTGGTTTCAGTTTTAAGAGAGAAAAATAAAAATACACATGTGTCATTGTATTATAAGACCAAATATCATGCGCACCGCCATTATATGTAACATTACGCGCTTATGTTTATTTAGTGCCATCTTAGCGTTAGCTTCTATTACTTATTATTGACATTATTATTTATCTCGGGCAATGTCCATCATATTCCGGAAAGCCATGCAAAACGTCGTCTTCTCGAGTTTCTCGAAGTAACCAAAGATTTCATCGGATACGAGTCTAAATAAGAAAGTCAATGTTTTTCCGGAAGTCGATGAATGTTTGTATGATTTTTTGCTGTAATCTTTTATCCGCAAAATGTGAATTCCTTTTTTTCTTATTGTATCGGCAATATAATTTTTACTTGAAAAATCACGTTCTCGTACCACTTATCGATTACTATTAGCATTTTTTAATGTGATAAGTGGAAGAAGGAGAACGAAGGATGAAACAAAGGGGAAAGAAAAAGAGAGCGCTACGAATATGAAAATGGCAAACCATTAGCGTAAGAGTACTTCGTGTGTGAGACTGCTACTTTTTTATGAGAGCCTTTTCTTTATGCTGCTTCCGTCTCGTATTATCAGGAGGTATGAAGGATCGCGTTTTCATTTTTTCTTAGGACTTGAAACGTTTAATCATAAGGAACAAGTAAAGCTTATCGGGAAATGAAGAAAAAAAAACCGACTTCAACCTCTTTTCCTGTATTTTCTACGGTCTTTCTTTGTATGCCTTTTTTTAAATTGAAATCTATATTTAGTTATGTTTCACGAGGTAGGTCCTTTCATTGGACGATCCTTGTCGTGACTAATAATTTATCCTTTCATAATACTCGTAATATAATTATCTTGTATATCTTCATGTCGCGATGCCTTGTCTCTCTGCACTTATTATTCTTTCCTACCCTTTGCGTACGTTCAGTCATTTGCGTTTGAGCCAAACGTAATTCTAAGTTAAGCGAGAGAAAAGGGAGAGTAAACTACTTACAAAGAACCGTCAGCTGTAATATGTATTATATATGTTCTTTTATAAGATTTAGCAATAAAGAATAAACTGAAGACACGAGAACGATGCGAATTGCTTGTTTACCTAATACTTCTTTCTTTTTATATTCACTATTATTAATTATACCAAGAGTGTCATCATATCATATATTAGATCCTTTGGGTGTTAAATGTCACTTATTCTAATGACCAAAAAATATCTTTAGTTTGCACAGATGTTACTACTATGGCTCATGCACTAATTTCTCAGTAAACCTTAGCTGATAATCGATTTGTACTACAGTATAAATCCAACTAGTAGCCGTTCACCAGCTTAGAATGTTAGTGACTGTCTGACTCAAAGGATTTCATACGTTTGAGTTACATTTGATTAATTTATCTTTCGACGGATTGGATGATCGTAAGAGCCGTAAGTACATATCAGAAGATACTAACTAATATGCTTGACGATTTTTTAATTGACGATGATCTCAATTAATAAAGAAGATTCCAAATGGGAATGAACGTATTATATATTGAAGAGGATTCGGATCATTTTTTCAAGTATACTGTCTGACCCCACGACCTTTTAATCCTGATTGTCATTGTCATAGCTGTCCTCATTAAAAGAAGGGGACCGAATGCGCTCGCCAGTGGTCACCATAAATTCTCATTCCTACACGTCTTAGTTTCAATTAGCCTCGTTAATTGGCAGGATCACGGTTTCGCGTTTCGTTACTTACGGGTTAAAATAAGGGAGACAACAGAAGACGATGGACAAGGATGAAGTGGTAGAAATTATGAGAGGCAGGGAAAAAAAAAGTTGTCCAGCAATGTCTCCTATACCGTTACCACGCGACACTCTATTTCTGGAAAATATCTTGGGAATTATGTAAACGTACAATTGTTACCAATTTTGCTATGAGTTTATATAAGACCATAAGGGATTCCTCGGAGATGCTCATTGTGCTCGGGAACCGTAGAAACAGTACGTTCTCGCGTATAGAATCGAAACAGGGTGACTTTGGATAATTCTAGCCGTGGAAATAGAAAACTTGGTGTACGCGTTTCTTATACTTGTGATATTTTACCTTAAGCTCTCGTTAAAACTGATTCAATTTTTCGTGCTATAGGAAACCTCGTGGAAAATCAGTTTTTTTTTTTTCATTTACTTTTGGGCCAGTTGGTATCACTAGTGACATTTATATCGTAAATTCTTGACAGTCAATCTGGAGTGATAATTATATTAATAGAGATTTCCGGCTTAGCTGTGACAACATCCGTTTTGGTTTGAACATTTTTTATTTACTTATTATGCGTAAATTTGCATATTTTTGCAATAAAAGTTACTACGTCGTTATACAAGCTAAACATTCCAAATTGTAAGATAATGGTAGATTTTTCAGGATTCTTGAAATGGTGTATGATTTTTTATTCAGATTACATTATAATACGCTAAATCAATAAAAATGTAGAATATTGATAAGAATCATGATTTTCGAATACTTTGAATTTCTCACGTAAAAGTATTTCCAAGGACTTTAGGATAAAGCGACAAATAAGTGTTTATGCATGAATCGAAATAGCTTAAGAGTCGTATGTCGCGTTTGTCGCGTTTGTCGCGTTTGTCGCGTTTGTCTCCGTTTTCAATTCGCAAAAGACAAAGTGGCAATCGATACGACCCTGATAATAAATCAGTCAGTTAAATCGGCTTGAAGAACAAGGAAAGCTAATTCAGTCCTCTTGACAATAGATATTGATCCCATTTGGCTATACAGGCAACAGCTTAAAGAGAATCTCAAAACAGGATCAATGTTATTCTCATAAAATTTCGATCACTGCCAAAGGGTGGGAAGATGTATGTACAGGATTTTTCAAGATGATCACAGCAAATATATAATATAATACGCAGATCACGCTATAAAAATACACTAATTAAAATTAAAAAATAACAAAAATAAAATTGAGTCAAAGGATTGCATACGGTTCTCCATATATTTAAGGAATACGTTATACGCATGCTTTCACGTGCATTTACTGTATGTATGTTTTATAACTCACTCACCATTATCTATCCAGATATCTATTATTATACTGTAACGCACTATAGGAACTTATAGCATCATGATAATTTAGTATGATTCGACATGAAAGACAACATTAAGCGAATGGCGTATATCCGTTAGGGTGATTTAGATAGCGAGGTCAGTTGCGTATCGGACGGTCAGCGATTACAATTGAAACGAAAAGGGAACATTTATTTTTTTAATGAAGAAGCCGCTTAACAGTGGTCCAAAAAAGTTTAAACGATTTAAGAAAATTTTGCTCTCTAGTAAAATTGCGTGCAGTAATACAGTGATAAAAAATATAAAATAATACAAAAAAAGGAATTATACAACAAAAATGGGAGAGGTATGGGACTGAGATTTACTTTTTTTTTCCAATCAAAAATACCAAAAAAACGTAAACCCTACGTTAGTCGCGTGGGTTAGAATTGTACAACCATTTTTTTTTCAATCCAGCAATTAAATAACAAATAATTGCAGCAAATGTTTCTTTACGTAACTAAATATCGTTTAACGAACCTGTTACGTAATTAAACAATGAAAGGAGTTTTTATTAAGACAATTTAAACGCTTCGCACGTCTGAATTTACCACTAAAATTCACGCACCTAACGAAGGGTTTATAATTGATATATTATTTTTGATATTATTAAATATTCATAACCTTAATGCGCAGGCAATGCTTCCTCTGTGTTTCGGAAAGCAGCAGGTGTTCCTGCTATTTTTACTACAAATTGTCATAATGATACTAATGGCTACGCTTACGACATATGGTCCAGAGGCCAGTATACATCCACATAGAAATCGCACAGGTATGAATAAATATATGACTTGAGTGCTGTATAGAGATCACGATAAGCAAATATAAGAATATGTTTTTCTTTGCAGGTTCAAGCCATATTACAAGCAAGAAGAATCCTATGAGAATTTACTCAAGTAAGTTTGAGACACTCAAAATTCAAAAATCAAGGATATACTTGTTTCTGCATTAATTCAATTGATATTCAAATGAAATTTATCTGTCAGTTTCAACTGCGTAACAAAGTTAACTGCAACTTGGCACGTGATGAACTACGAACTAATATTTTATTATTAATAAAGACTAGCATATAATAAATTGTAATCTAGCTGAAATATAATCAGGCTGCTAACTAACAGTGCGAGTCTCAAAACAAAACCATGAAGTTTAAAAAGCAACTTCTAATTACAAAAAATATATATATATAATTAATTAATAGTAATAAGCATCAGGAAAAGCGGCTTTATTTTCGTAGAAGTTTTTGCCGCCGGTGTGAACGTCAGTGCACTATATAATTTACGCACTGAAAAGCAAGCGACGTAAACTTTTCTGACACGTGCAGCGTCTACATCTCTCTATCCTTATCTCCATATTCCGCACTCTTCTTCAATGCATAAAACAAAATTCCATGTACAGTTTCGTTTAAAAGTAACAGGCTGATACATTTACATGCGTGAAATTTCAAAATTCCTTATTCATCTACGTCATATAGATACTTTTTACCGACACTATAGAGCAAATACAAAATTGAAAAACGATGCGTCGCAGGTGTATGAAGTTTTGAGACGCGCTGTAATTGAATTCGACCTCGAAACTAACCTCGCCATCTTTAAAACAGCATAGATCTCCATGTTAGATATTCTATAAAGTTTCCGGCGAGTCGCCAGAGCCTAGTCTATATTTGTTGAGAGAAATATAAGAGCCATCATTGTAAGTCCACAGTATCCAGTTGAAAAGTTACGCAGCGCCATCAGGATAGACTTTAGATCCTAGTGTAATTATTTCAACAGCACTGCATCAGGTTCAATCGTACCTGGGAAGTATACAATTTCAAAGTAATAAAAACAAGTTCGTTTAGAAGAAAAGCGCCGTTCGTATAATAGGATGAAAAAAGAACGAGAGAGATTTGTATCCTCGAAAAAAATGACAAGCCGCATTGCTTATGGCATAACGCTCCTCTTTATCGAGGGTTTCCTCTTTTGCGGGTTCCTGGCCACCTTCGATTACGCCCCCAAGGCCAATGCCAGAAACAGGCAGAACAGTTTCTCAGGACATTTAAACGGGAAACAGAGTATCTTGCCAGTCACGTATACGCGTAAGTCCTTTCCTTTTATCTTGGCTGTTTCAGGAGCGTGAATGTACATACGTATAGGCGCCTTAACGCCATTGCGGTTCTATTTTATAGTATTTCAATGGTATTTACTGCGAATATACTGTGGGGCACGCTCTAGGGTATTTAAGAAAAAAATTAAAGAAACGGATGGTATAGTAACCGCGAAATTTTCCTAAAAACCGTCTGAATTTCCTCTAACAATTTATTTGTCTACTTTACCCATTTTCTTCTGATTAATAATAATAACAGCTTTACAACGCTGAATTAACCGCATGTTAGCTAAAGCATCCATCTTCTTTGGTTCCTCCCCTAAAACGTACAGTGTATCAAGATGTCCACGTGATGATATGGATCGGCTTTGGCTTCCTGATGACATTTCTACGACGTTATGGACAAAGTGCAATAGGATTGACCTTCCTCGTTGGCGCCATCCTCGTTCAAGTGGCTTTGCTCTGCGACGGGGCTGTTCATATTAAGGAATATGGCAAAGCACCCCTGTCTCTTGAAGGGTAAGTAAATACTCTTGAACACAAGGAGATAGAATGATAAATATCAAATTACTATTTATAATTTCTATATTCAATTTCCATGGTGAAGACTGTTGAGTGCTGATGTAGCTGTAGCCGCACCATTGATTTCCATGGGGGCTCTTCTGGGTAAAACTACGTATATGCAGTTGGTTTTCATGGGAATTATCGAGCTGATCGTTTACACAGCGAACAAGTACGTCGGCGAGCACCATCTAATGGTGAGCAATTACTTGGACAAGACTCATGGGGATTCGAACGATACGGTTACTTCTACATACGATGCTACATGTACTTACTCTTGTACATAGCCATTCATAGAACGTCATAGAAACATCTGAAATGTTTCTTAATACTTTTAAAGAATTTCATAACTTTCTCTTTGAAATGTCTCGAAGATAATTTCGGATATTTTCTTGGTTGAAATGACGAATTTTTCAAGATGATAATAGTCAGAATGAATTATTACTTACCTATAGTTTAAAAAGTTATTCACAACGTAAGGCTGTTAAAACATTTTGAAATTGTTATAGCTAAATAATGTTTCAGGTTGTAGACGCTGGCGATAGCATGTTTGTTCATGCATTTGGAGCTTATTTTGGATTAGCTGTAAGTTTTGTCTTTGGCGTCAGAGAAAAACCCAAAACACATCCTCTGGAGGGACCTTCTTATCAGTCAGACATTTTTGCAATGATAGGTTAGCGATTGAATAATGATTTTTAAAATTGAAAAATCACTAACACGCCTCTTAAACGTGATCTCGTTCTTTTTAAGGAACTGTCTTTCTCTGGCTATTCTGGCCCTCCTTCAACAGTGCATCTCTCGAAGGAGACGATCAACAACGTGCCATTATCAATACTCTATTGTCAATCTCAGCTAGTTGCGTAACAGCATTTGCAACGTCAGCACTTGTTTCGAAGGATAATAAATTTAACATGGTGCACATTCAAAATTCAACGCTCGCAGGTGGCGTTGCTATAGGAACCGCAGCCGGTAAATTCAAATATAAATAAGTAAAAAAAAAAGAAATCCTCTGAACAATACGTCAAAAGTAATAATATCATTTCTTTTAAATATTTAGGAATGATGTGTCAACCAATCGGTGCACTAGTTATTGGATCTCTGGCAGGAGTACTGAGTGTAGTTGGATACAAGTTTCTAACGGTAAGATAATTACCAAAAAAATATAGATATACATACTTGCATTCATATCAGTACACCGACATATCTAGCTGTTCTCATCTTCTTCTTGCAGCCATTGATACAAAAACATTTGCGGGTTCATGACACTTGTGGCGTCCATAATTTACACGGAATGCCCGGCGTCTTAGCAGGATTATTCGGCGCACTAATGGCTGGTATAGCGAGCGAGGAGTCCTACGATTATTCTCTCTACGAAGTAAGTTCGAAACAATGGCGACCGTTAATTAAAACTAAAAATAAAGTTACACGCTTTTTTTAGATCTTCCGGGCGCGTGCACCAGCTTCCGGAGCTAAACTGGAGGAATTGAGAGACAACAATAACCGGATATCGGCAGGACTTGATAGAACAGCGGGAGAGCAGGCTGCGTATCAATTATTGGCACTGCTGCTCACTCTGGGCATTGCCATTATCTCTGGGCTAATTACAGGTAATTAATCTTGACCAATCATCGATAGCGTTCGGATACCCTGATCTATTACTCCTAACACAAACATAATACGATATAAACTCGTATCACCAGGAACCGGCGCCACGTTCCCATCTAGAACCTAGTCAGCTCCCTTGTTCTGTTCTATTCAGTTCTGTTGCCGCTTTGTACTCTGTTCCTTATCCAAATGCAAAATGACAATCGTCTTCTGGCAGGTCTGATACTCAGGATGGCCACGTTTGGTTCTATTACGGAGAATCAGAAATTTGACGATGCTGTACAGTGGGAGCTCGAGGAAGAGGGTCACGAGCAGGACGACACGTCAAAACACGTTGAAGAAAGTTCTAGAATTAATGATCAATTACCAATGGGTCATATGTGAAGGATATTAAGATTATTGTAGCATAAGAATGTTCCATTATTAATCTTGAATATTTTTTCATATTCTAATTTACACACAACAAAAAGTCTTGCCTATGAAAGTAGTTACCAGGTACAAAATATAATAAAATTTAATAAGCTATAAAGTTTTGCAGAGGAGATAAGTGGAAGTTAAAACGAATAAAAAGTGATAACAGCAGAACGCCTAGGGAAAAGAAAAAGCATCATATCGGATTTTTGTTTTCATAATCTTTAATTAATTTTTCTATAAAATTCATCGATATGGCTATCTATACAATAAATAAAGCCTACCATAGATGACATAAGTGACGATCTTATGGTTTGGCAAAAAGTAGTGTCTACATCTGTTGTCGCTTTCATAAGGCGACGGCTTTATGTTTCATATACCCTTTCGAATAAACCCAATATCCTCATTAAGTATTTCTGGAATCGCGTATACATTAATACTTCAATTCTTCTATAACCAATAACGCATTACGTTGTGGATATGACTTCATTATACAAGACAGCTTTTACTTCATCAAAGCATGAACGACGGCTTTAGCATTCAGAGACTTCAAATCGGTATAAGTTTGACCAGTTCCAACAAATACTATTGGCTGTCCAGTGATATACGTCATAGAAATAGCTGCACCCACCTTTAAAACAAATGAAATCAATTGTTGATTATAATGTACAAATAGAAAGAAAAAATCATTTGAAAACGTATTGTAATACCTTGTCGTCAATGGTATCAAATTTAGTCAGTACAATACCATCAATCATATGAGGATTGGAAGAGTTACTGTAGTCAGCCAATGCCTGGTTGAATTTAACCAGCTGATCGACAGCTTCGTTACCGACGAGGGCTTCCCCGACAAATAGCACCAAGTCCGGCTCATTCACTTTAATCAGTTTAGCCAGAGCCCGCATAAGCGGCTCGTTGTCCTGCATTCTACCAGCTGTATCGACGAGCACAACATCGATCTTGGAGTCTTTCGCAAAGCGAATAGCCTCCATCGCGATACCAGCTGCATCTTTTCCATAACCTTTCTCGTAGAGCTCGACCATGGTATTGTTACCATGTTTTTCAGGGGGATGCAAAGCATTAAGGTGACGCATATGCGTCCTTAGCTGTTCAACTGCACCAGCTCTATATGAGAATAAAATCATTGTAATTTCTGCTGAGTAATATAGAAAATTAGGATGCCAGCAATTTTACCTAAACGTGTCGCAGGCAGCGATCAAGACACGGAAATTGTTCTCGATCAGCCAGAAACAGATTTTTGCCAGATTGGTAGACTTGCCAACGCCATTAACGCCACAGAAAGTCATAACGTAGGGTCTGCCATTTTTCTTAGCTTCGAATGCGTCGCGAAGTATGTCTACTCGACGCTTTGGTGATAGGATTTGTACCAGGGCGTCAGTCAGCGTCGATTTCACGGTACTGGCGACACTGTCGAATGTCCCCAGGACTTTACCCTCGAGTTTTACACGGACGGAATCGCAGAGTTTATTAGATATATCGGATGCCACATTTTTTGAGATTAAATGATCCTTTAATTTGTCTAGGACTGGGAGCATGTCCTCGGAACTCAAGGATTTATTGCCAACGAGACTTTTGAACATGGCAAACATTCCACCGGATTTCTTTTGGACCTGAGGTTTCTCATTTTCAATTTCAATCTCAGGCTCATCTGAATCTTCCTCGGATTCACTTTCTACTTCCAAATCGCGGATTCCACCCTTCATCTGACCAATCATCTAAACATCAAGATAATAATATTAGTTTGATAACAGCCACTCAGCATGTGAAATAATTTATTGTGATAACATTCTTACGGTTGTATCTGCTGGCACATAATCCCCACTTTCTTCAGGCTTATCCCTAGTACGCTCTAGATTTGCTAGATCCTTATTAGTACCGCCCAATTCCCAAACTCGTGGTTTCTTGCCTGCTTTTTCAGGTTTTGGACTTTTTCTGCAAATTAGAGCACGTTTGTATATTCTATTTAGTCATAGGGTAATAAATCAGCAATCACTTACTGCTTTTCAGCCTTCTTCTTTTGTCCGGTAAGCTTTTGAGCAAGTTTTAAACGGTTGGCCATCAAAATTTCCTCGTCAAGTTCACTATTTTGATTATTAGCTGGTTTAGGTGATTCTGGTTTTGGAGGTTCTTGAATTTTCACTGTGATTAAAATACTCCGTGACAAATCATGATATCCATATGAATGATATTAGATATAATCTGTTAGAAATCTTTACGAGCATACTATGACTTCGTAATGTTAATTTAAAAAGCATTAACCTACATAGGCAGAGTAGTATACTCACTTTGATTATCTTCATTGGCATTGGTCCCTTTTTTCTTCTTGCCTAAAAGGTATAAAAAGCACATGCCCATTTCCAATTAAAAGCCTACAGGAATTCATTTTATTGCAATTACCTTTATACCGTCAACAAGACCGATATCCAATTAATTTATAGATAATCTACCACCGTCACTTGACTATGTCACTAATACTACATCGTTTCGATTGGTTAAAACTAAAGAAATTATTAAGTACATGCTAATGTCCAAATTACCTTGTTTCTTAGTATCCTTGTCATCCTTCCTCTCGATCATACTGGCAACTGTTTTCTTAGACTTAAAACTTTCATCAAAAGTTCGCATTTGCTTGGGTAATTTAGCCTGAGTCCGTCCCCAATTTTCAGCAGCATCAAGTATACGCTCGTAATTCTTTTTGAAATCAAAGTCAAAAAACCACTGTGAGTTTTGCAATTCATTTTTATAACGATCTCTAAACTCTAGATGAACATCATTCAGGAATTTGTCAACATATGACAGTTGTAATATCTTCTGATACGCCACAACAAAAACCAATTCAAATTCATTGTCTAATTTATACTGAAGACGTAGAGCATCATGTTCAAAGGTATGAGTTCCAGTTCGTTCCTGTAGAAAATACCAAAGATAATATTATATTTGTCGAAAGCATATGTTAGATTGTCGTGCAACATTATTTCAACCTATAGTAATTTAATTAAATCCTGGCTAAGAAGATTCGAATAAATTAATGTTAGATTAAGCAAAGAAAACGAATAATTCAAAAATGTTTATTTCTTCCAATCGATAACATCTTCAATGATGATACGAGTTTATTCAAATGCTCACCTGTAGGATGACACTACGTATTAAGGCATTGACACTAGGCGTAAAGATTTGCGAAGTACTCTGGAAACACCAGAGCACAATTCCACCCTTACTGAATATCGTAAAAAGATCCAACATCTTTTGTAATCTTGTTACAACGAAAGTATGGTTACGATCTCCACGCACCTAACCTACGACTGTCGTGTGGTTTGACTTTTGTACACGTCAGATTAGCGGAAACCGCCATGCACGAGTCATGCTGCATATGAGAATACATTGGCGTAATCTAAAGAAGTATAATTTCCTCATCCAATTTGATTCTTCGTCATTGCATTTCAAGAAAAATCAAGATAGACTCGTATTATCTTCTTTATTAATAAATTAAGGTACACCTATCAACAAATATTTATATGCTGAAAATTCTGTTTATTGACATCAGAAATTTTTAACAGCACTGATCTATCCCTTTTAAGCATTTGAATGAGGCTTTCTTTTTTATGCGGCTATCACAGGTACATACATACACTTCGTACTAAAAAGGAGAATGCTATGCTGAAAATTCTGGTTCTGGAATGGAACCAACTGATCAACAACTAATGGTTTGTACAATTTTACCAGCTATAGCTGCTTGTTGTACATGAAATTTCAAGCGTTACACAATGGTGTTTTTTGTTGACAACATGGGGTTCTATTTACTATGCCTTTTTATAAGATACTTTTTTGCCAGTAAAGATTTAATTAAATTGAAGAATGTGATTGAAGAAACAAGCTGTGCCTGTGAATATAATCTGCGTTCCTCTTTTAGATAATGGAAGTGCACTAAGGTATCTTTGGAATAAATAGTTGCTGGATGGATGACAGTACGCATAATGATAATTTCATTCAGCTGCAGAGTAATGTTTAATTGAACTTGTAGAATGTTCGTTAGTGCCCTTTGACAAAGGATCGTCATCATATCCAAATATTTTATTAATTCCTAGAAAAAGTTTAAATCTCATAAGAATTCAGTTTCGTATAAAATTTTCAATGTAAATATTTCTACAAACAGTATCAAATCCAATTCCAATAATATCTGTTGTAAACTTTTATACAATGATTTCTTTTTATTGTAGATGTCTTAAGTTAAGGAACAACTTTTGGAAAGTAATTTAAAAATAAATAATATAACTTATATATCATTTCAACAAAACATACATGATAAAGGCAAAATGCATAGTATTTCAATTAAAAACTCAAGCTTTCCTCTTCAGGTGGCAATTTTAATCAAGCAAGAGAAACATTGCAGTAAGGAGAATAATTCAAATGAAGAAATAAAACATCCCAATAATCATATCTTAGAAAAAGCAACTATCATAAAAAGTACAAACATAGAAAGAGATGCCATAAATACGCCGCCATTAAAATCTATAAGGAAGGTGGCACAGTGTCAGATTTGTCAGAAGCTTTTTACAAAAAATTCTTCTCTTAAAACACATATTCAAACTGTTCATAATAATGAACGCATCCCATGTCCAGTTTGTCAAAAGCTCTTCACACAAAAATCA
Organism: Hartigia nigra; assembly: GCA_031001745.1. Lineage (NCBI taxonomy): Eukaryota > Metazoa > Arthropoda > Insecta > Hymenoptera > Cephidae > Hartigia > Hartigia nigra. Next base: position 81,270 of record JARPRG010000013.1, read on the forward strand.
GGTCTCGGTAGACACATGTTTCTTCACAACGGAGAGAAACCATTTAAATGTCCTATCTGCGAAAAAACATTTATCCAAAAGGGTCATTTAACTGTTCATATGCAAGTTCACAAGAAGAGAAAACAGTACAAATGTGAAATATGTGACATAACATTCCCCACAAAAGAAATCCTCTGCAAGCATACAAGCAGCGAACATTCTGAAAAACCATTTATCTGGAATATGTGTGGAAAGAAGTTTCATACGCATACATGGGAAAGACCACATAAATGTGTTTACTGTGAAAAATCTTTCACAAAAAGATCTCATCTAGCAGTGCACACCAGTAGTCACACAGGAGAAAAGCCCTATCAATGTAGCATTTGTGGTAAAACATTCGTAACACAAGGAAGATTGAATAAGCATTCCACAACGCACACTGAGAACAGGTATTATATTTTCAGTTATATTAAAATGATACAAAGTGTATATAATCATTTCAAAAGAACTTTATTACATTTTTGTTACAGATTACAAAAATGTGCATACTGTGAAAAGGCTTTTGCGAACAAGGATTACCTTCTGGAACACGTAAGAATTCACACTGGTGAGAAGCCTCTTCAATGTCACATATGCGGACAGTCCTTTGAGATGAGACACATGATCAAAAGGCATGTACGATTCTGTACAAGAAGTTACTGCTGCGATACTTGTGGGGAGATATTTAAGCATAAACTGCATTTAGACATACATATGTCTGTACACACTGGTGAAAAACGCTTTGAGTGCGAACAGTGTGGAAAGTCGTTTAAGCACAACACATCTTTGAATAAGCACAAAAAAGTTCATGCAAGAGAACTACAGTATGTTTGCGCAGAATCAAGTTTTTAAGATATTATAATATGTAACGATAAGGTAGATGTACAAAATTCATGTATTATAGTATATGAAAGCGATTCGAAATGGCAAAAAATTATGTAACAATAGTTCTGTTACCTAAAGATCTCACAGATTTTTAATGTATATTTTTATAATAATTCACTTTCGTTTTGAAAATTCGATAAAGTTGAATCAAGTAGTATGAACGAAAAAAATAAGTACATACATGAAGTACGAGCGATCGATTATCACTAATGAAATCAGGGAAGTATTCATAAGTACATTTTTCAGTAGAAGCCTAGAATAATAATAAGGTAAATATAGTATGATGCCTTAAATATATGCGCTAACAAGTACACGTTTAAAATATGCATAAAAATAATGCCATGCTCAAACATTAAACTCTTATTAAGCAGCGACAGTATCAAATATAGATATTATTTATTAATATATTTGTTTCTCAAATAACATCGTACACGTAGTGTAAGTAATTGATATAAATTCGTTGCAGCTTTATATTGTATAACGGATTTAACATTATCTGATACCATCTGACGAAAATTCGATAAAATTTACAAAAAAATAAATATTTTGTTTCGTATAATGAAATATTTTATTTCTGTATAAATGTTTTCCGATTTCGTTTTTATGGTTTAAATATTGGACACACGAGTCGCCACTGGCGCTTTTATCAACCATGGAAGCTACACTGACAATTAAGTTTTGATTTTCGCCTATTCACGCCGCATAAGCGCATAAACAAAGATATTTTGTTAGTGTTGAGTCCTTTAATTTTTCAACGGTTCTGTGAAAAATGAGTTCCATCGGCACAGGGGTAAAATTTATATTATTTTAATAATACCAACGTTTCGAAGAACTGTGATAATATGTAATAAATGAAATCTAACCTATAATAATTTCAGTATGATCTCTCGGCGTCTCAATTTTCGCCGGACGGTCGAGTATTTCAAGTTGAATATGCTCAAAAAGCTGTAGAAAATAGTGGGTATGTATATAAATAAGAATATTTTGTGATTCTTATATGTTTTAAAGAATACCACCTTATCGTTCTATGCCCTAATCTTTATGCACTCCGTATCTCATTTGTTTCTCTCGTCTTACCAATTCAGAACTGTTATTGGGTTACGAGGAAAGGATGGTGTTGTGTTTGCTGTAGAAAAATTGGTTACATCCAAATTATACGAAGCTGGTGCTAATAAAAGAATATTCAATATTGATCATCATGTTGGAATGGCAGTCTCTGGTTTGATCTCAGATGCTAGACAAATAGCAGAAACAGCAAGATCAGAAGCAGCCAGTTATCGTGGACAATATGGCGTAGGCATTCCTTTAAAATATCTAAACGAACGTGTATCCATGTACATGCATGCATACACTCTATATTCAGCATTACGACCATATGGTTGCTCTGTTATTCTGAGCGCCTACGAAGCAGAAGGACCTGCCATGTATATGATAGATACGTCTGGCGTTTCCTACGGTTATTATGGCTGTGCCGTAGGTAATAAATAATACAAAACTCGTTTATTTGAAAAAACTACACCTCTACGTCAATACTTTTATCACTCTCATTTATCAGGTAAAGCCAAGCAGTCTGCAAAGACGGAAATCGAGAAGCTCAAACTTGCTGACATGACCTGCAAGGACCTAGTAAAGGAAGCTGCCAGGATAATTTACTTGGTGCATGATGAACTAAAAGACAAGCAATTCGAGCTGGAAATGAGTTGGGTCGGTGCTCATACCAATGGTAAACATGAGCGTGTTCCATTAGATGTTAAAACGGAAGCAGAAGCTAAAGCTCGTCAAGCAATCGACGAAGATTCGGATAGCGACACTGAAGATATGTGAATATCGGTGACATTCACGCCAATTATATTATAAGTTATTTACGCCACGTACGTTCTCATGTAGCGCATCCAAACATTAATACGAAAAGAATAAAGCAGGAGGAACACTTTTTGTCTAATGAAAATTGAACAGTCTATAATGATTCCTTTCAAAACTTCGTTCCTTATTTTCTGAATAAGAATTGATTGAGTCATACGCACTATTAAGATTCACAGCGTTCAATTTATGCGCATATTTTTACAACATTGCGCAGTCCGTTGTACGTCCTATAAATTACGTACGTACATTCACAATTCTTTTTTATCACGAGCCCATTGGCATTTCATAGTCAACATATTTTAAGTTCACCTCATTTTGACTGTAGGCGAATGTCAAGCTCTCTTTTAATGATTTTCATTTAAACATTCGCATATCTGGTAGGGGACTGTCAGACCCACCAGTAGCTATATATGGCAATAATTTTTCGAAACATAAGTAGCACGCAAAGGTTTTCAGCACCTTCAGCATTTGGGAATAACAATAATTATTTAAATGTAGAAAAGAAGAAGCTACTTTTATTTCCGTGTCTGACAAACCCGCTAAGCATACGACGTTACAATTTTCCAGCCAGCATGCGAAAGGTTAACCCGACTAACTGGTCGCGACTATGAAAACTAGCTGCTGCCATTGTAGATAATCCAAATTTAATGAATATGAGCCATTTCTGCCATCAGTGGGATTAACGATATATTTGCGAATTTTTACTTCTCTTTGGCTTCTCATCTCCCAAAGCGATTATCCAGAATTTATTTTGTTTTTAGTTTCTACTCGTTACACAATTCCGCGATTCTTTTAATTATTTTTATCGATTAAATGAGACACATTGGATTTGTACATACTTCCACTTACAGAACATATCCAATCAATTTACAAGCATCTGTTTTACGCAAAAACGAAATCAAAAAATGACACATTGATTTTCTATGAATTATCACGAGCATGAATCAAATATCTTACGTATGTAATCATAACGTTTTCGAATACAATTGTCACTGTAACAAATACCAAAGTTAAATAAATAATCTACGTCATCGACCGATTTCACTTTTACCGGAACAATAAGGAGATTCCTTGAAGGAAAAGATGTAGGAAAGCGTATAAAAGATATATTACAAACGAGAAAGAAACTTTCGTTCTATCTCTTTTCTTCACGGTTAGCAAAGATAGTAACTGTCTCGGTTCACTCTCACTCTTATTTCTATGGACCACGAAGCCACGCTAAACTTTCCAGTTTCTAATCGGCGATATTGTTACACAGTCAGAAAGAAATATGACAGCGTCATGTTATATCATCGTCATTTATGTACACTCAAACACACGCGCGCATATAACTTATAGAAATTTTGATTAAGGCACCCTGATCCAGGCTTGTCTGAATGTTCATGCCAGCATCTCAAGAATCACGTTTGCTACATTTCTGTAAATTTATGCAGTTGAAACGCAACTGCTGCAAGATGCGTTTTCTTGGGACCCTAAGGAAATCATCATTATTTAATTCATATAATAAACAAATAATATTCAATGATCAAAAATTACAATTCAAGTATGGTTTTTACTAAACTTGTAATTTTACTTTCATTTGTGTCCGCAGGCTCTGTTCCGATTTTTCGACAAGTGAAACGTAAGTTTCGTAAGTATCTAGGACTACTTTATGATATATTAAACAAAAAAAATAATACTTTTTTGAGTCTTCCTGACGATCTGAAAATTACATGAGATATAAATAACGTAATCACGAAGACTAGTAATTAGGAACAAGAATGAGATAATACATTATATTTTTCAATGCTCTTGAGGATATTGGAAAAAAAAGAATGTTACGTATCAAAATGATAACAAATTAAAAAAGTGACCAAATTATTTTTCCTATTAAACTTCACATCAAAATTCTATGCAATAGAAGTGAATTTCGCGCATGCTATTTTACGCTCTGGTTTTAGAGGGGGTTGATAAACCCTTAGATGGGGTTTTCCACCTAACAACCCCCGCAATCCTCTATATAAGGGAAGTCAGTTTGAAATATCGGCATTAGTTCTGCTTAACACAGCAAGGGTTTAACAGGGTCTTTTTCGTTAAAAAAAACAACGCATAAAAATTTTTAAAAGATATCCTAAAGAAATAATCGATATAAAAATAGAAAAATAAATCTTATCACTTAAAAAGTCTTATAAAAAATATAAAATCAACCGAATAAAAAAAGTAAAAAGTGTACATAAAACCCAGTATATCTAATCGACTTACAAAATGTTTGAAAATCACACGACCGACATAGCCATTTTCTTGCACGAGGAAAAAATAAATGAAATGACTTATGTGGCCACTGCCATAGCACTAAGCATAATAGGTTTTTTTGGTTTTAGTTTGAATCTATTAGTAATAATAGTAATAATAAAAGATTCCGAAAATTTCTGGACACCCATGAACACCATACTACTCAATCTCGTGGTAGGTTTACCCATAAGTAGATTAATAAAGTTCAAATGAAGATACGCATATAGAAATATATAAAGCACTATTAAAAAAAAAAATCTAATAAAATATTATACATTCCGATCAATAAATTTTTTAAAGAATAATATTTCTCGTAATACAGGTAGGTGATTTCCAAGTGGCTGTTTTTGGAAATCCACTGGCTGTTATGTCTGCTATCAACGGTGGCTGGTATTGGAGTCATGAAATGTGCATCTGGTGATCAATAATTTCATTAATGATCTAGACGTTATAATTAATTGATTGAATATTATTATAATTCGCAATAGATTTTTATACGCTATCAGTTTACTTCTGGAAGAACTAATAATTACATATACTGTATATATACTATAATATAAAACTCCAAAGAAGTTATATGGTCTGTAATTGCCCATACTTCAGGCTCTTTCTATTTATAACGTAACGTAACGACCTTGTTAAGTGCAATTGCGTCTGAAAGTTACCTCGCTATTCTGCCACATGACAATGAAATACAAATCAGTGTTTACTCTCGTTCCATTACCTACGACAACCCACAAGCTTTTCAACATAAAAAGATGTAGAGGAATGACGAATAAAAATAAAAATCCTAACATGGGTTGAATAGCGATGGTAATAGAAATTTCTATTGCCTTTGGTATTACTTTAATAATCCTTAACAATTTCAAAATATCCAAATAAATCATTCCAAAAATCTCTTATCATCGAAAACATATATATATATATTTTGTTTTCTTAATTAAAAGCTTATCCCTCTAACATTAATATTATATAACTGCGTCATTGTAATTTGTACTCTATCTTGTATATTAGAAGATTTCTGATTTCCAAAGAGATACTGACAATAAGAGCTTTGCAACCGATATAACAATTATACTTTATTCAATTTCGTAGCTTTCCAATTTATATTCAATCAATCAATATATTGTACCATAATCACTCATTCTCTTTTGGTTTTATCTTATAGGTATGCCTGGCTCATGTCAACACTTGGTTTAGCCAGCATTGGTAATCTTACAGCAATGGCAGTAGAAAGATGGATACTAGTCGCTCGACCCATGAAATCACTGTTGACACGGTAAAAAAAATGCCTCATTTTAAAGACTAATTACTGACGATAAGACGATCAAAGAACTCAAGGACATTAAAATTAAGTTTCTTTCATGTTTAATACTCACTTTGAGTGTCAGATTAGGATCCTGAAATAACTAACATACATTTCAATTAATTAAGGATTATTAAAGTGTTTACCAGCACCGAGCCTTTGAAAGGATTCAGAAACCTTATCAGAAGATTAGAAAGCTCTCGATTCTTTTTATATCTTTTAATATCAGCCTATACGTTTTTTAATCGTCTTGCCCCGAATTCCTTGACAATGGCTATAATACTTGACAGACCTCGACTACCTCCAAGGTCCGTTCTAGTAAAATCCGTATTCAAGATTACATAATTACACTTGTACATTTCCCTCTGAATAACATTTATCGTTTCCTCCCTTTATAAGAATCCTTTTCGTGCCCTTTGACACCAAACGGTGTTCAAAGAACCCTTTCTTTTTCTCTTACATAATAACAGCAGAGTCGTGACTGAACAATAGGTCATCCGGTTCACGGTTGAAAATCCTTCAAATCGAAACTGTCAAGGATACTTTGGATACCCCTTTTTGTAGAATGTAAAGTTTACTGCATTCTGAAGCATACGACTTGCTTCCATACTTATCCAATTCTAAGGATGCGGAGTTCAATTCCCAAACGAACTTTGTTACGAGTTTCCTAGTTCAGTTCTGCAACACGGAAATACTTGGATATCCTATAATTCCTTTAATTTTTATCTATCCTTAATTTCGTGAAATATCATTAATCCTTATATTATTGTTTCTACATAGACATGCGGTTATCATCGCGTGTTGTGTCTGGGTCTATGCTCTCTCCTTATCCTTACCACCAATCTTCGGTTGGGGCAGCTACGGATTGGAAGCCGCCAATGTATCCTGCAGCGTCTCCTGGGAAATTCATGACGTATCTGCAAGGAACGATAGCTACATAACCTTTCTTTTTGTATTCGGTTTGATAATTCCGGTTCTCGTTATTGGAACTTGTTACGTTGGAATTATCAGGACATTACGAAAAGTCAGAAGAAGAATCGGTAAGAGAAAAGCATTTGTAATTAAACAGTACCTCGTGTTTTTTTTTGTTAACTTTATAGCAGATCAATCGATAAATGAATTGTTAAATAACAGTCAGATGTGTAATGACAAAAATTTAATGTCGCATCAGGACGTCGCGGCAGGCAGGAAGCAAAAGTCACGAAAATGGTGGCGTTGATGATTATCGCATTTTTATTGGCCTGGACACCATACGCCGCTTTTGCCTTAAGCGTGCAGTTCTTCTACGTAAGTTTTATCATTGATAATCATCATGGATATGTTAATCGATATTCTTTTATGCTGTAACAGATAAAACCGTCTCCGGGAGTCGCTTTACTTCCAACTATTCTTGCCAAATCCTCAATCTGCTATAATCCAATAATCTACGCTGGGCTTAACACTCCGTTTCAAAGATCACTTAAAAAACTATTTGGAATTCGCGACACAAGCGGCGTGACGCGCGAGAGTCAACATACAGCGCTTACCATTATGAACAGAATAGAAAAAAAGCTCTGAGGAAGTAACACCTGTACGATAAATAATTCTCATTAAAAAAAATGATCAAACATACCATTAATATCTGACATTCCGATAACTACCCATATTTAAAAATTCAAACAACCAAAGTGAACCTTGAACTATACATTTTCATATGTAACCCTAACTGGCCTACACAAGACACCAGAAATCCCAGTGAATTTTAAAAGAAAAAAGTTTACCACGCATCTCATCTATAGACGTTTCTATGATGTACAACTGGGAAATAATAAGAAATTTCAAATTTCTTTCACGACCTTCAGACTCTGGTATTTAGATTTATATAATAATTGTGCAAAAACAAATTATTAAGAGCAAAGTGCGCGTTAAAAGTAGCGTGGAGTCTTTAAATACCCCACGTAAAGCTTCGTGAAACGCCCAGATAAGTAGACTGGTTATAGTTAATTAAGAGAGATTCTAATTTTACATTACCAGGATAATTTATATGGATATATTAATATCTACAAGGATACGTACGTGTTAATTGCGTTATTTGTCATTTATTCCCATAATCGTAAGGCAACAGTCGACCATCCTTATGAACGTTATAATATGTTCGAAGACTTTCCAAGTCAATTTTATCAGTAATTTAAGTACTTTAATAAACCTTGCACATAGAAAAAGTACTTAAATACTGACAAAACAAAAGAGTCGCGCGCGATCACGTAACCGTTGATTAATGATCCATTCTCCTTTCAGGTGTTATATTAACGTTATTCCTAATATGGTAAGCATAATCGCTGATCGAACGTTTGAATCTAATGATTATGATCGCTACTGGATCTCGCTATGATCGCTAATTGCATCGTTATTGTCGCAACGCGTTTGTTTGTTCAAATAACGAATTCGTAACACGCGCCTAACCCATAGCCAATGAACGAATGCCAAACAGAAGCGTATACTTGTAACTGCCAGGCCCGAAGAGCTTGATTTCGCGAGAGGCGAAAGTGAAACCACGCGAAGAAAATGTATTGGAACTCATCTTACAAGGATAACTTCTTCTCATGAATTTCGAAATGATAGAAGCTATCGAGAATTTGGACTATTATTAGCGATTAAGTCACTTCACTTAATTCGAATGATGTTAGGGAGGTTATACAGTTTGTGCTTTAAACTACTGGCAGATTTTATATGCGTAGGTCTATGTATTTCAAATTTATCAGACGTTGTGTTACCTTTTATGATATTATTTGTTTATTGATTTAATTAATTGGGAGAAACCCGAAGAAAGTAATGGCAGATTATTTGACATCATGAATTATTAAAAAGTCAACATTGCGGATCGTGCCTGGACGTGAGTCACGTAGTTCTTTTTGGATATACGATTTGACTGTGTGGGGTAACTCGACTAATAGTTATCTAGTATGATTAGAAGTCTAGAACAGAATTAATGTATCCTAGATAAGTTCGTTGTAATTTATTCATGGATGATTGGAATCTTTCTCGTTGCTCCTATTTTTGGAGGGACAAAAAAATGTAATTGTTCCTGGCAGTATTTCATTAAGCTACTTCTTAGTCTATCAGATTTTTTTCTACTATCCCTATCTTCTTTCCTATTTCCGTCGGTAAACGTCAATCCAGACTAATTTTCTCTAGTCTAAGGAATTCCTGTGACCTGTGGTTAACGGGAGTTTTTTTTCTCAAAACCTGAACCACCGAACGATACGCTCCGCTTGCCTAGCATTATTAAGCGAGGAAAAACGCAAAGGAGGACACAGCGTCGCGGCAAAGACGTGCGTCCTAACATCTTCAGCAAACAGAAGAACTGATTCGTGAAAGCCATCCAGTCATAATTCGTCCGCTTTCTGAAAAAGGTTTTGGGCAACGATCATAAAAATGAATTTTTTTAATAGAAAAAGTAAGACTAATTAGAAACTCACTATTCATACGTGTGTCTATCCATCTGATGAATTATTCTTAAAATATTTAATCCGGAATAAAATGTCATTAATTTTTTATTCACCTTCTATGTAACTCTTATATTTCAATTATTCGAACAGGGTTCGCAGAATTCTTAGGATACCTCAATAATGGTGTTACATCTTGAGACAAAAGGTTTTCAGGTACTTGTGAAAAAGGTGGGAGTAAGTAACTCTCTCTTAAGAACTCAGCTGATCGTTAGTCTGTCGCGTTGGTCAGTCAAACTTTCACACTCCGTGATATTCGAAGTTCGCTCGTGCGCCCATTCGCCAACCTCGCGCTGAAACGCGGTTCTCCTACATTCGATAAACGTTCGCCGGCAGTATGAGCCAATAATCAATTGCGAAATAAATAAGTCGTAGGCTACTATAAATTACGTATTTCTCATAAAAGTTAATATAGTCGATAAAAGTTGATTGACCGATAAAAACGAAAAGCAAAATTAAAGAGAAAATAATTACTGTAATAAAAAGATTTTTTATATAATTTCGCGAACTTGTAATTAAGACTTACGCGAAACTCCAAGTAAGCTGTACAAAAATTATTGCGAAAAATGTTAATTTTACAAGAAAAATAATCACGACCATCAGTAATTTTCCTTGGAGGGAATTGAACTGTTTTTTATTGAAGCAATTGGTCTGTTCGTAGTGAATTGCGCTGAAATGTTGTCGGTGAAAGTTCACTTTAATGATAAAGGTAAAATCACGTGCCTTATCGAAAATAGAAGGTGCCAGGAAATAGTAGAGTTTTATGGCAATACAAAAATTGGTGTGCTTAAAGGGTGATGAAAAAATATTACGACTAATGTAATATTGTAGAGGAACGTGGACAAAAAAATTAAAGAGAAAGTGAAAAAAACATATTAACAGTACATTAAGAATCCTCAAACTAAAATCAACAAACAAACTGTGAAGTAAAAAGTAGACGTTTCAAAGAACAATAATTCAGAACGTGTCTCTTGAACATTCAAATTATCAATGTTGAAATATATGTGGAAGTGCGCCTGCGCGTTATTTGAATAACAACACGGTGGTGCAATTGTAACTGCATTGTGTATTTAAATAATTACTGTTTTTATAGCTTAGTTAAAATAAAAAATTAAGAGTACAACGACGTAATTCAGTTTGTGAAGATTCCACGAAAAAGATGGACATAGCATGAGTTAGACACAGCAGACATTTGGAAAGAAACACTTACGATTTATTAAGATAATATTATAATTAGTTCTGTGTTAATTATTTATACCATTAAAATGACAGTGATAGTTCGTATATTATTTGTAATTTCACACGGGTTACAATACGCCTGGGGATACAATGTTTTACTTGCTACTATGGGTGGTACAAAATCGCATACGGTACCATTCGTAGCTTTGGGAACAGCCCTAAGGGACAGAGGACATAACGTTACCCTCTTAAGTGCATTTCCAGGACCTGCAGCTAACAACGATCTTTTAGAATTCGTTCCACCTATTCTAGAGGTACGATAATTCAACAGTTAAAAAGAAATGTTGTATATCAGATTTACCTAATATTATTTATATAGGCTTATGTGGGCAACTACACGTCAGAATGGGATCTGGTTGGATCTAGATTTAGGAACGAGTTACCATTATCGCCATGGAATGCGATGAGGTACGGTTGGGAAGCTTGCGAAGCTCTTCTTCAGGACAAGGTGTCTGTAAGTAATCTAAAACACCCGGAAGGTGATAAAGAAGCTCATTGGGACGTAGCAGTTCTTGATGGAGCTTATCCGGAATGTCTTCTAGGAATTTTGCACGGAGAGAGCGTCCCTACTGTTATGTTAAATACGGTGAGTGATTATAATACAGTGTAATAAGAAATAATAAACGAAGAATTTTGTAATTCAGGTCGCCTTATACAGTGGTTCTATATCCCGTCAGGGTAATCCATCACTTTGGTCCATAACCCCTTATTTCGGTAAGGGTTTAACCCAAGATATGAACTTCTTCCAAAGAATTCTTAACGTTGCTTGTTTGGCAACATTGGAAATAATGCACTGGATTATGACCACCGGATATATACAACCAACCCTACATAAGTACTTGGGTAAATTTCTTTAGTACAGTCAAAGATTTCTATTTCTTGATTAAATCTATGTAAGATTAATTTCATATATAAATTCAGGTGACCAAGTGCCGGATGTGAGGGATTTAATATCTGAAGTACCTCTGACTCTGCAAAATAGCCATTACGCAGTGGCCGATTCTGTTCCGTATTTGTCGAACGTGGTGAACGTAGCCTGTCTCCATTGTAGGCCGGCGATGCAACTCAGTCTCGATTTAGAGACTTTCCTGAGGCGAGGTGAATAGATCGTTTCGGTATATTAAAGCTACTTTAAGTACCTCTACTCCAGAACATCCGTTATTGTACTTTCCATTACGTAGGATTCATTTTTGTCTCGATGGGCTCCTCGGTACGCGCGTCAGGAATGCCAGACGCCCTTAGAGAGATCTTCTTAGCAGCATTCGCAACTTTACCTTATAACGTTGTATGGAAATGGGAAGGTGGAAAGATAGAAAATCTTCCTAGTAATGTAAGGACAGCCGCATGGTGGCCTCAGCAAGAATTACTTGGCCATCCGCAACTTCGGGCCTTTGTATCTCATGGAGGTTTATTATCCTTACACGAAGCTGCCTATCATGGTGCACCAGTTCTGGTGTTACCTGTGTTCTGCGATCACGACGGCAATGCGGCACAGGCTGGTAAGTGTCACTTATAATGCTTTGGTATAAGCAAGATGTCGTTACTGTACGTATATTGTTTCACAGAAAAACAAGGTTATGCCTTAGTTATGGATTTGGCTAGTATCTCAGTGTCTGAACTTCGTGCTGGTATTATGAAGGTGGCAGCTGGACATAATAATAGTTATAGAGAAGCAGCTCTGAGAAAGAGTTCATTACTCAAGGATCTTCCTCTGGGACCCAGAGAATTAGCTACCTGGTGGGTGGAGCATGTTGCTAAATACGGGGGTGCAGATCATCTTAAGAGTACATCCAGGTAATTTCTTTTCTTAGGAATCTATCGTGGAATATTGTTTATTTTGTATCTAATTGTTCGATCGTTAATTACAGGCATATGGGAACAGTCCAGTATTACTCTTTTGACGTAGCTGCATTTTATCTGATCATTTCACTTGGTTTAATCTATACATCCAGAAAACTAACGCGAAGATCCATTACAGTCAGACACGCAGTTACCAAAAGGAAAACGAACTGATGCAGTTAACATTTTTTTTATTTATTTTATTTTCACTTTTTTATCTGTCTTCTCTTCTCTTCCAGAAATACCACCTAATTGCGCCAGGCGCTTGTACCTAGGTATATTAAGTAAATAAAGCTAAGTATTCACAGCCACAAAAAATGGATCTTAGGAATCCAATCTATTTATGGCATTTATTAACATCTTTTACAACCACTTTATACAATTTAATTTCACCCTGGAGAAAGTAAGACTTCGCCATGGTCACTCGAATCGATTAATACGACGAGCCAGAATACAAATAATTGGATATTAGTATCAATGCATTACTCTCCTTCAATTGGATGCAACGACGAGTACCTTGCACTTTCAATACTCATCCGCAGATCCATGAAATTCATACTGTTTTCAGTTTTACGTTTCATTCACAAACAATACCAACGTATATGTAAATCATCCTAAAATTCTTGTCACGCTACAGTTAAACTTTCTTGAATCGGACGCCTCATATCGCGACGATCGTTGCGACATAATTGCATTGTAATTGCAGCACCGACGCTCTACGGACGCAACGGTATTCCTTTCGTGAAAGTTTGTATCACACGGCATGAAACAACGTTTCACTTATCATCTTCCCTTAGAGCAAATTAGAGATTAATCGACCAAGTACAGAAGCGTCAAAAATCTCTGAATAAGAATATACAGTTATAATTATATTCAAAGCAAATTTTGTTTTAGCTAACCAGTGTTCAAGTTTCCATGTTAGCGATAGACCAACTGTAATATTTTTAATAGAGAAATAAATCAGCACAGGGTCAATAGCGCGCTTAAAATTTTCATTACTTTCTAAACAGCTTTTTGATTTTTTCGCTACTCGGGCGTGTTTTTAGTCTATTCCGAATTTCAGTGTGCCCGGGACAGCAGCGTGATGTCAAGCAATTCTACAGTTTTTATTCCGGCAACCGTGTTATTGCAATAATACGCACCTTAGCAATAGCCAATAGCAAAGCATTAAATTCCAGATATATTAATAAATATGTCCCGTTCAACTGCATTCTCAGCTAACACTCAATTACCAAGATTTAATCAAGTTTCTACAGAGATGAAATGTAGTAGATATACGCGCGAGTAAAGGTTCTCATAAGTAATTCTTCAAGGACTTCAACATGCAATGCTTACTTAATCCATTAACACTCAAGATAAAATGGGACAACTTGAAGATCCTGAACCCGAGGCATTGCAGACTTTGTTAAAATATAATACGACAGCTGTTTTGGTGGTGAGGGGTGGGGGGAGGAAAAAATAAATTTGTTTTAAAAAAAAACCACGCCATTCAAGTCTACGGCAAAAATTGCTAAAGAAACGTGTAAAACATCACTAGTTGGCAGTTCCAATGATGAAAAATAAATTATTTAATAAAATGAAAAAGATAGGCGGAGCATGCGACATGCTGCGCACGAGCGGGATTCTTTTTATTTTCATTAATAATTTATTTCTCATCATTATAACTACAAACTAGTAATATTATATCGCGTGACTAAGACCAAAAGGGCGGTAGAGTAGTAAAAATTTATTACGAATACGCCCTTTTGATTTTAGTCACGCGATATACGATTCGTTAGTTATTTTTTTTTTTCGAAGAATTCAATGGCGTGGTCTGTTTTCAAAAAAAGCTTTGTTTTTATTTTCTTCTCCCTCCCCCTTTCGTCGCCGCCAAAAAAATATTCGCATCATATTTTAGCTAAAATTTCGTAATTCCCCAGATGCGGGATTTCCAGGTTGCCTGTTTTGCTTTGAGCGTTATTGCGTTATCGGTACAATTTCAATTCTAACAAACGTTCTTAACGAAAAGATATATTGATAACACTTTAGTTAAAAAAATGTGATAAAAACTTCATAAACCTAACATATGTATCGTATCATAATGGCCACCCGAAATCCATTGGTGTCTAAATGGAAAAGGTAATACAGGCGCATAGAAAAGAAAGAAAATGTCACAATGTCCAGTGTACTATGCCACCTCTTTAATACTGCGTTAATGACGCGAACGAATTCTTAAAGAAAGAAAGATAACATAAAAATGTATAAAATGGTATCACTCTTTCGTCTACTGCTCCGTTCAGGGTATAAAGTAGTATCACGAATAGAATGGCTAGTGTCCAAGAGTGAATTTATTGCATTAAAAAATTCATGGAGTACGAGAGGGCTTATTGATTTTTCATAATGTTTTTCATGGTCATTAGTTTTAACGCTAACTTATTTTCTCAGTTCAAATAACTATGAAGTTTCGTAAGTATATGCACGCATGTAAGCACGCATTATGTATAGGACAACCATAACATGACGAGAATGTAAAATCTAATGAGCATGGCATTACGTATACATAGGTATAGATAGAGGAATTCGCTGTGTCGAATAACAAGCTATAATATGACCCTCTGTCTGAGTTGCATAATCGTACGTTTCCAACGCTGCAACTTGTAACTGTTCCTAGAGTATTATTAGTGTATACTTGAAATAAAAGTCCCTCGGATAAATATCCATTTGTTAACATATATCTTTTCCAGTGGATACGTACCTGTTTCTCACAGATACGTAATGATTAACGCCGCTGAACCGCTGTGTCTCTTACGGCTACCCTAAGATACGAATGTTCATATTTCAGAATTGTTTACGTTCTCAAGCAAAACATAAATGTACAGAAGAGCCAAAGTGTAACTGATTCTGTGCACGAATCGGTATTTTTAAACTGTTGCGATTATCCAAATGTCCTGGCAAGGAGAGCAAACGGATAGAAACTTTCAGGTCGTTTAAATGGTGCGCGGGTAATCTTGACGCGTGTGTTTGCTAAACCACACCCACGCTGTTCGTAAGAATGGAGTAGTGCTCATTTGAGTTGGGGTCGGCTATTCGCAGTGGCTACTATACAAATTTGGGCAAAGGTCCGGAGAAGCGGACGAGCCCGTCATTCGTGTGATAATCCTGACCTGGGACACGTGGATCGTCACGATATTTTATTATTTTCTTCGTCATTTTTTCATGTTTCCTGTTTCGTCTTCTGACTGTGCGTCATTCTTTTATTTCTGGCATCGTAGGAGGTCGAGTCGTCGTCTACGGTACTGTAGTACTACTCTCTCACGTCTCAGAAATGTTATTGCAGATTTTCCAGGCTCACTAGCCCAACAATATTCTTTCTCTTCGGTCTCTCACAATGCGACATATGAGTCACACTTTGCTTACGATCGACTAGCAAGCAGAGGCTAATGACCTTTTTGGAAATGTTGGTATAAGACATTCGGGCGGAATCGCGATTGCGTTATACGAAAACGTATTGGCCATAATCATATTAGAGTATTCATTAAGAAACGTCCTGATATCAAAATCAACCGATACGATGCCTGACCTTTTTTCGCATTTACAAGAATTTTATATGAACCTTTCGTAATAATTAAATAATTCTTTATAGCTCTAAGGAATACAAAGACGGTTTTATTGTTGTTCTTGAAAATTTAAAAAATTTATACGATAGACGCATTTATACGACAGCGGCCATTGTTGCATGAGAGTTCATATGTAGTATAGTAGAGAGTACATATGTAGTTACAAACGTTACAAGTATGTACAAGGTGGTGTCCGGTTGGACGACCATCTTTGGTATTTGCGTAGGGAGTCTCGTTTGCCCGGAGAGAAAAATAACAAAGAAGAAAATTGATATCGGTACTGGATATACTCACTTAAATAGTCTATGTGTGATGTTCGTATAGAGATATTCCAGCTTGGTGAAAGAGAAGAAGATTGTAAGATGGAGAAAGAAAGGAGAAAAGATGAAACATGATATATATATATATATACATGTATATATATATATACAAAAAAAGAAGGGATATACATGTGATGAGTGTGTGCAGACAGAGTTTCTAGATTTTATTAAATTATGTCATAGGACGATTTTATCTCCAGCAATATTTCGATACTAGGATTGAGGAACGATTTAAAAGTAAGATACATAAATGATTTCATGACTTTTTCTATGATGACGGCGTAGCCTTTAATTTCATGCGCAACCCAACGCGTCCAGACGGCTTCTCCTTGGCAGGCCGATTATACGTCGCCATGTCGGTACCACGAAGTGCCTCATGGTTATGAATATAAATTGCTGCGACTTCAAAATCTAGACCGATCGGTACTCACGGCATTCTTTCACGGCCGGTTTCAGAAGTCAATTGAATAATTGAATCCATTCGGTTAAAGTAACTTTACAGTTCTCGAATGATCCATTCCTCGATATCTATCCATATATATGTGTATAATATATACATAATACTTGCGTAGTTGTACAAAATTGGTTTGAAATTGACTTGCATAATCCTATGCAGCAGAAAATTTCATGGACAGCATCCTGGATAACTTCTGGTAAGTCCGGGATGGTCTTGTGCATTGCATCATGAGCACCGGCTTATTATTTAAACGGTGAGCAGACAGCTAATTACATAACTGAGGGAAACAAGAATGAAAAGAGGAAGGAGAGGGGAGACTTTCTCTGTCTCACTCTCGCTGACTGTTTCAGTAGATGAAAAGATAGACAGAGATATGAGAATAAGAGTGATGAGAGTGGCGCTTGGGAGGAAAAGAGAAAGAGCGAGTAACGGTAGAACGAATACCAAGGATTTCCCTTACGACGGTTGGAATTCCAAGCGATAGACTCGTGCGACGTAAGCGGCACCGGATCAATTCTTATTGTTGGTGACGTGAGGATAAAACAGGAGCGACAAATTCTCTTGAGAATGCGAAACCGTCGGTAAGTCAGGTGTTGGAATTCGTGAAAGCAAAGCAACGAGGTATGCGCTTGAGAAAATTCATGCGCTTTGCTTCAAGGGATACATTTATCCATATAAACTCCT
This sequence comes from Hartigia nigra, assembly GCA_031001745.1. Classification (NCBI taxonomy): domain Eukaryota; kingdom Metazoa; phylum Arthropoda; class Insecta; order Hymenoptera; family Cephidae; genus Hartigia; species Hartigia nigra. The sequence continues at coordinate 99,233 of JARPRG010000013.1, forward strand.
ATATCGCATTTTACAGCATAAGTATAAATAAATTATAAAATTAGTAAACGATTGTTACATAGAAAAGAATGGCAGTGTTTGTAAAATCGACGGATGATCATTATCAGTCTGCAAAATTAAGTCTTCGGCAAATTTCGAATATTTTTAATGAAGACGATAGGTATAATTTACATTATTTTTTATGCAGGACATGCTTTCATCGAATTCAACGGAGAATCAGAATAAGTGGAAGAAGTTTCATTCGGTAAGATTCTACGTCTCAGGCGGCTAGGGAAGACGGTTATGGCGGCAGGAGTAGGGTCAAGCGGATAGAGAAGAGGAGAAAGTAGGATAAAAAATACATAGGAACAATGAGAAAGAGTAAGAGAGAGAATGAGCGCGGGCGCCTCTACGTGGGATAGGGGCCACGAGAGGAAGGAAATAAAGCAGGCGCATGCGATGGACTCTTGGTGGTAGGGATTTAACAGCCCGAATTTCAGGTTTGGTTAGGATACTGTGCCCATGGTCTCCTACGCCTATGCTTGAGTCAACATCAGACCAGCTGACTCGTTCGTCGTGATGTAGTGTTCACTTGTATGGCGTGCGGTGAACTTCGACACGTTCTATCCTCTGTCGAGTTGCGACGACGACGATAACAACAACGAGAGTGCATGCCAGCTCAGGTGCATAACAGTCGTAGTGAGTGTGCGAAGAATAGTGTGATATTCATAGCCACGTGGTCAGTAGTTCAAAAGGACGAGAAAGAGGAGTAAAAATATTAAAAAAAATAAGAGGTAGCTCACGGCGTCGCTGCGAGGTTGCGCTGGTGTTGGTGCTGCTGCCGTTGGCAGACTAGTCGTAGCGGTAGTATATTAGTAGTAGTAGTGATATGGTGCCGAAGGAGACGACGATGACGACGTTGAGGACGACGAGGACAAACATTACGACAATGATGTTCTCCGTGGAATATGCGAAGGTAAACGAGTTGGTGAGAGTGAGAGAGTGCTAATAGACGCCAGGGTGGATGTCCGCCGAGCTAGGACGCAATATCAAAATTCTTTAGTAAAGTAACACGTGGGGACCGTTTTATGGGTGATATTCCCAGGAAAAAATGGCATCCGCCCACAGTCCTACATCCGCGATCGATCGTTTCCTCACCTCGAGACGACCAGGGGGCGTCTGACGGAGGGCAGAAAAGTGCGTCGTCGAGAAGTATCGTGTTGCAATCATTGTCGTAGGGACTACAGCGTCGCGGTACTACGGTAGGACGCAGCATGCTACATATAACGACGACGACGCCTCGATGACGATATTACGTACGCCGCGTCGATTGAAATGCGAAAAGTTACTGATTTTCGTGACGGTGTGAAGTACCTAAAGAGAAACGAAACGTTAGCAAAGTTGTAAACAAATGCCGTGTGTGTCGGTGACTGCTTGCTCTGCCTGCCTTTGGCGCGTGACGTAATCCATTCAAGCGCCTACTACGCAATACGAGACGTGGGCCTGCTCCGTCGTTTGCGGTCTGGAAAGGCCACATGTCAAATAGATTCTTCAATTGCGGAATATAAACGACGGTAGGTTCGTGCCTATGTACATTGTCGTTAATGTTACCACTAAGCATGTCACGCGACTGGATACGCAGGAATTACGTTGAGAATACGACAATAAATGCACGAAACTCAAAGATTTGAAATACCAAAAGTCTTGTCATAGCTATTTATTTCATTCTTTCTTTCTCTCTCACTCCATTCCTCCAAAACCCATGGCTGTACGGCTGACTGGAATTTCAGGCCGGAACGCGTTCACGTTTTCGGCCACGCGTACCTTTCTCGCTCTCTCCTCTCCTTGATTTCCTCCATCCTTTTCTTTACACTCTCCCTGTCTCACTTCCTCACTCTCCCAGTACATCTCCCTTTTCTACGTCTCCGGCCACTTGTTATTGTAGTGAGGCTGACACCGTCTTAGGGCACCATCATTCTCTAGTTCGGTACAGTCGCATCTATCGATCTTTGAAGGTTAGAAAACTTTTGAGCTACGCAGCGTTAAGTTTTGGCCCTGTCTGCCATGCAAGTGCATCACCGAGAATGATGGAACACGTAAAAGTGAGCGAGAGGGAGAGAGAAGCAGGCTCATCTTTCATTAAGGATTGAAAGTCCTGCATGGTGCGTCCTAATGGCAGGACTATAATACACCGTAATTAGTAGAATAACAGATGTGAGGATAAAACTACGATATTCGGGGCGCGTCATATTCAAGAGACCTATGTACTTATGCTTACACGTAAGAACGTGGCCCTTCAAAAATTAATATCATAATCCGACTGTATATATATATATTTATATATAAATGTCAATCCTATATTTCAGACTCTAAGCATATAATACTGATTTTTTCACGGAAGCTAACAATGTGTTTTTTCAAACAATCTTTGAGATATCTAGCTTTAGAGTTATACACTAAGCTAATTTAACGAAAAACTAACCAACCCATTACAATTTCGAGTTGTAGCTGTCCAACATTGGCAAAAATATGAAAAATTGTGTCTGCTCTGTAATGCGCTGTCTAAAATAGCTGCGATATATATATATATATATATACACACACACACGTAACAGATACGTATTTCATATTTCTTAAATTAATAGCAAAGCTTAACAAACTAGACTATTGATTAAAAAGAATACAAATTACCATTTCAAAACTTCATATGTTTCAAATTATAGCAAAATTGACTTCTAATTAATTGGATTATCAGTCATATCGAAAATTTGTAAGAAATCTACTGTCAAACCTTGATGTCTCGGATATCGTACTATCTCCGACACATAGCCCCTCTGCATTAGAAGAAGGAAACGAGAGACTTTCGTTGAAGAGAATGAGTAAATAGAGCATGATGCATGTTATAGCGTCATTGACGTCGTTCGACTAGGCGACGTTTTTTTCTGCTCGCTCTCCCTTAATACATTCTGAAGCCAGCAAACAGTCACAGTCATCGAGGCATTGACCATGCCGGCGACCATCACAATTCTTTAACGGCCGCGAATGTCGGTTCTCTGTCACACGTTTCGAATTCTCGCTAGCTTCGTGACTATCGACTCCCTGGAATATTTAAATTTCTAACGGTCCTTCTCATACCTATTATCTTACTCGCACACGGCCACCCATTATAATTTTACAACCAATACGACATTACTGGAAACTACTTCTACCTTCAATGGTTTCATTATAATCCCATTTACATGCTTCTTCAATACAATTTGTATTTTCATCAACCGACTCAGGCAACCGGACCGACCGACTCGCGCACGCTCCGCACTTCAGTTCGAGGTTAGAGGAATCGACGACGCAAAAAAGCACGAGTACGCGTCGTGACGTCGTACGCACGATTATTGCGCGTGGCCCTGCTCCCTTTTCCACTCAATCTTTATAAGGTACTTGTACTAGTGGTTTCACACGTCCCAGTCCCTGAAAATTACTTATTGCAAATATTTAAATTTATTAAGCGTTTTATCGACAATGGATGTATAGGAAAAAGGTCAAATACAGTCCCACTTAGATTATAATATAATTTTTCTTAAATCTTTGATCTAGATATCCAAGTTTTCCGAGACTGGGTCTTCCAGTCCGGGTATTGGGAAATGACGAATAATATCTGTGCGAACACAGGACATTCGGATTTTTCACGAAATTTCCGCATAAATAATAAAATACCGAATACTTAATAAATGATGGATATGTTTTAGAAACTAGAAATCCTAATCTTCAACTTGGTGTAAGCCATTTATATGACATGTTGGTCTTTATGTGCTAAATTATTATTAGAATCCAAACACTGTTTCAGCTGTACAGATACTGGTACACTTATTTCAACACTTTCTCTCTGACTGTTATATCATTTCTTACTACTCTCTGTTTCACCCATTTTCTCGCTAAATATTCCTTGATGTCTTTAGGCTTTTCGATATTTCCATAAATCAGAACAAGATTAACAAGCGCGATATGCGCGTTACGAATGAGAACCGACACCTGGCTTATCTATGAGTCCTTACGGAATTCTCTGTCCTATGGCGTATAGGTCAACTCAATGCGCTAAAAAAGGAGAAAAGAAGAGAAGCTAAAATGCTTGCTACGTCTGTTGTTTATGCTGGGAAATTCATGGCGGCCCGCATCCCACCTTCTTGCAGAAGCTCGCCTGAGGCTACGTAGTCGCGTGCGCCGAATTCCCTAGGCGAGTTCAAAGCCATGGCTTATACTGCGTAGAAGAGAAACAAGATTAGTAGGGGTAGTGTGTGACAGTGGACGAGGTAGAATATGAGGGAAAAAGAAAACCAGCGGCGTAACTCGATAATGAGAATTAGTGTTGGAAAAAGAAATGGAGAGAAATTAAGGAAGGCGCGTTATCGCCTCTTCGATTAAATTCATCACTCGCGCGTTGTGTCATCGAGATAAAGAAGTTGCTTTTAGCCAAGCAAAAACCTTAAATGGACTTAGAAAATTTAAGTCATATGTCCGGTGAGCCGTGCGAACGCCAAGAGCCTTTGAGATATAAGATTTCTATTATAATTCCTTCATGACTCGACGCATTTTTTACTGTCGCATCCTATAGACATCGTTCCAGTTCTCATGGCCATGATCGCCGACACCGACGTCAGTATCATCGTCAGCGGTTGCCCTCTTGTTTACCAGAAAATATTGTTTTCCATTAACTGCGAGCGCGACAGTTCGTGCGAGGGAGGATGCCAGTTATTTTGCTGATAGCAAAAATACTCGGCCCTCGATTCTATCTGGACTCAATCGTGTTGCGTAGGTGTATTCCGACTAACGGAAACGCTTGTCCTCTTATTTTCACAAGCTTGTAAATTTATTTTATTCTTATTTCTCCTTTTTATTTTTGCTCTTTATGTCTTACTTGTTCAGTTACTCTTCTCGCATTCTTTATTTTTTTTATCGACGAATGCAGATCTCTGTTAAAGCCAAAGATCGTTTTTATCAAACTTTTAGCAAACGAATCCACATTATTGCCACAGTTTCCAAATCCAAGCAGAGCTCAATAGTTCGACCTAACGGGACATAAAATTGAGGGTAAAGCATCTGGTGATGAATGGAGAAAGTTTATAGGATTAATACTAAAAAAAAGAAGCAATAAAGTAAGAAAGAGGACATATCTATAGCGTATTCGTCAAACAGAGACATACAAGAGGTTCAAACGTGTAGTGTTGTGATGCACTCGTTATCAGTAGACTCGGCGAAATTGACTTCTCTCGAGTTGGAGATTCTAGGCCAAAATTATAAATAGTTAAACCCTAAAGGCATTGAATGCGGTCGTAACAGAACGTTAATTGAAAATTAATTATCCTACGAGATGAATAGCATATATTCATAACACAAAGAAGGGTAGTAGCCTCGCATATACCGCACGTATTAAATGTCTTTAATTAAGAGATACCGATGACGAGTATACGTAAGTATCGTTAATGTGGTTCCGAAATTTGTCGGCATGAGAAAGAGAGATGCAAAGAGTATGCTTTATCGTTTGAACGATAAAGTAGTATACGAATAATGTATACGTAATAATGTATACATCTACATAATTTAATTCCTGGACTCTTATTCTTCACCATCTACATCCTCACTGCGACCTCCTATTCAATCGTCCTCTTCTGTGGATCGTTATTACAAAGCAGTATCAATAAATCCTTTCGGCTGACTCTTATTGATGATTTTTCTTATTTAATGCCAATGCTCGTGGTACAGAGAATTTTTAGAGTTTATATCCATAAAGCCAATATCAGATAATTTGTGAGTAAGTCGTCATCTCACGATAACGAATGTTTGATTTGTTACAGGTGAAAACGCGTGGCACACCATCCTCATAAAGATGAAGACCAAAAAATTTTTCATATTCAATAAGAAGCTCCTTTAACCAACCGTGCATCGCGGGGAAGTGCTAGTTACCAATGCGTGTATATAAAGAGTCATCCGGGTCTACGTGTTATAACGGCAGTTGGATAGACTCTTTCACCAAAAAAGTCTAAGACAATCGATACCGTGGATGAAATATAATGCAAGTAATTGAAAGAAAAAGAAGAAGAAATGCTAAAGACAAAAAGAGATACGATGATGGCCCAGAATTGTCACTCAAGTCTTGAGAGCCTGTTTAGAACAACATACATGGGATTTCCCACTCTATGATTGCTGTTACTCTCTCAAGCAGTGTTATTGTAAGAGGTAATAGTGTTGCTACTCAAGGCAACGATAGTAGAGATGGTAATGAGTACCAATTGGTAAAGCATAAAAAACTTACCCAGAGAAGCGACAAGAAGCCCGATATCCATAAGGGATGAAGTAGGATGTAATAAAGTAACTTGGAAGCACTGCTAGAAGGTACTAAACACAAATTGAGGATTTAGAAGATACTGTACAACATACAGGAGAGCCGTCAAGTCGGTTCCATGAGCTGCGAAGATGAAGACGAGGAAGCTGTTGCTTGTCCTTCTCTTCACCCTCCTGGCGACTGTTTTGTCCCAGGAGAAGAATACGGATCGCAGGAAGCCGAAATTTGTAGCCAAGCATCAGGATAAAACATCAAAAGGAAAATACGATCCTGCTCAGAATGACAGAGTCGGGGAGGATTTTATTACTCACCTTGATCAACCACGTAGCTCTCAAATCGAGCACTCTAAGGACTTTAATCCTGAAGGATATCCAACCTACAGGAATGATAATCCAAGGTAGTGAAAGTTGACTATTTTATATCCCATACTTTAGGAATCTCTTGTAAAACCTTTTTATTCTCTCTGAGTAAAATTATTCCATTGATTTATTTATTTATCAAACATACTTTTCTTTATCATCCTCCAGTCTTAAATTACCTAATGAATATTTATTCTGAATTGCAGCTCTACTAGTAGCGGATCACCTGGTAAAAATGTACAGTCTACGAGTCCATCAAATTTACCAAAGAGTAGTTTGAAGTCCAGTGAGGAGGTGCGCGAGAAGGGGAGGCGCAATAAAAATGTGATGATCGGTGACGGGATATGTCAGAGTATGGACATTAGGAACAATGTGACACATCTTGAGTATCTTCAGAATTGTGTGGTGATCGAGGGCTTTCTTCAAATTGTACTGATTGAGAAAAATCTTGAGTCGGATTTTCAAAACTTCAGTTTCCCTGCTCTCAGAGAGATCACTGGTTATCTTCTTTTGTATCGCGTCTATAGAATGAAAACCTTGGGTACTTTATTCCCAAATCTTGAAGTCATCCGAGGTGACATTCTTCTTACGGATTATGCCTTCATGGTATACGAGATGCTAAGCCTCCAGGAGGTGAGTTGCTAAACGAACAAGTTTTTTTCTACAATAGTATTACATACGTGATAAACTCGTCCTTACTCTTTGGCATTTACTATTAATAGATTTATTAATAGTTAATAGCTATCATCTAATGGTAAACTCTACTGGAAATCTACTAATACATAATTATTATAAATTTATATATTGATTTGGTGACTCATGATCGATGAGCTGTGTGTGAATGTTGAGTCTATTTTATTTTTATCGAGATTAAAAAATAAAGTCTTAGATAATATGAATTTTGTTACGCACAATCTTTTCTATGAGTTCCTTTATATTTCTGTATTTTTCTTGGTTCCTGAGGAATTCTTAAAGCACCTAAAGATTGATATTAAATTTGGTATATCGTGAGACTAGTCACGTAGTGTAATATCTGTAGGTATGTTCAGTTTAGTCACCAATTGCTTTTCCCACGCAAAATCAGAACGATCAAGAGCGTCTTCGAAGCTTTATTCCAATTTGTACGTCGGCCTACTTGACCCTAGAGGTTAACAAATCGTTAACTAGTTAACCGTATTAACGAACCGTCTCATCTCTGAACTCACTTGGAAATTATTCTCAGATCGGCCTGATGAAACTCAGCGAGATATCCAGAGGTGGTGTCCGAATCGAGAAAAATCCTCATCTCTGTTATACGAAAACTGTGGATTGGAATAGCATCGTGGTAGCCGGCGAGAACTTCATCAAGGAAAATCAGGAAAAGAATTGTCCAGGTTCGTTAATACGATTATTTTCAATTAAGCAAATGCGCAATGACTGTTGCATCTCATTAATTATGTATACAAAATCCCTGGTACTTTTTCAAACTAATTTGCATCTTTCAATAAATGTAAATTCGCTGAGAGTGGTTAGTTATGAAGAAGATATTTTGAAGCTTCAATCTTAATATTACCGGAGGATATTTCTAGAAAGGAGATAAGCCGATTTCTGTTAATCTTAGGACAGAGTTTCTTTTTTTCGGGCGTTTTCAGGAATTTTTGTTTCGAGATAAGTTTTCGGTTTATTGCAATGAAACTAAGTGAATATTTCGATTAATACTATTACATAATGCTGGAATTCTTTATTGCAATACTATTGCATAATGCTTTATTGCAAAATATTGAAGTCCTAAGATAGTACAAGCTGCACTGTGTTACTGTTGCTTTACGACCTGGATGACGATTGGGACCGTTCTAATGACTTGAAAAAAAAACCAGGCATATTTATAACTGGAAGACGAGTCTCTATCGTTTGAACGTACTTTGAAACGACAGCGAAATGTGTTCTTAATAGGCCCTCCAAATTTGAAGTCAATCGGTCCATTGGTTCCTGAAATATCGTGATCCTAAGTTGCAAAAATGTAGTTTCGAGAAAAACGTGTTTAAAGTTTTTCGTGCATTCTCGATAATGATAATAATTGATTTTTGTTACTCACACTCAATTAGCAATTTCGGCGCTAGATTGTGGACCTACTTCCTCCAGATGGAACTCGTATTCCATGCTGCTGGCCTTTTGCTAAGCATTTCTTGCTTGTTGGAACCCAATTGCCGAATTTCTGTCTCTTCCAAGACCCGGCAGTAATTTTTGCCAGCTACGCACCAGTTTCGTTGAATCCCAATAACTCCGACAATTTTTGAAATTTCTTAATAATTATTGGGGGGAATATTTTTGCGAGAGTATAATCTTCACTAAAAAAAACTTTTTCACCCGAAAAAGTGGAGCTCCCGCTTCAACGATTGAAATGATCTTCTTAGTCATATTCATTGCAAATGTTCAGAATAGGTGTGAGGCTACCGAGTTCTCACGACAGTTTTGAATGACGCGATGTATCGATGAAATTTTTCAGTCAACGTCACACGACTTCAGCGGGTCAAGATATTATTATAGTTAATATGTCGGTTATATATAAACATTTAATGGCTGCAATTCCGATTGGCGCTATCGTACGTTAAGGGTATATTACTATATATCGCTGGTAACTGGAAGCGAGTACTGGAATCTTATCATTGGCAAACACGTTCCTCATTGACAGAATTATTTAACTTATTTTTCTTTTCATATCATTTTAGATACCCAGTTGGCAAGTCTTGAGTTGTTTCATGTTGGCGTCTCGTTAACGCTTGTATTGATATCTGTAATTAAATTCAGTGCACTTCTTTCGGCATTCTTATCATTATTTCGTGATGGTTGAACAAGTCTCCGATTATATAAATGACGCATGCATCCATGTATATCTATATATCCCTGTTAGGTACTGTTGCACTTATAAACAGTTGTCCTTTTATATAAGGAACCAGTACGTCCAACCTTTGGTTTGGACGATGATACGTAACTCTGCTTTGGTTTTTCTAGGATGTTCGCAATGTCCTGGTGGTCACTGCTGGACGGCTAAGCACTGTCAGAAAGTTGAGAAGTCTCATTGTCACGAACAGTGTCTTGGGGAATGTTATGGGCCTCTAGAAAGCGATTGCTATGTCTGCAAGCACTTTAGACACGAAGGAAAATGTGTAGAGAACTGTCCAGCTCACTTGTAAGTCATCTATTGGATTATACAGAAAATGATCCTAATTCTTTTCTTCGTAGCGTCATCTTCTAAATGTTTAATTTTGATAATTTTCCAGGTACTCATATCTTTCAAGACGATGTATTACCAAGGCTGAGTGTATCGAAATAAATAATAAAATCAGCAGAATAAAATCCGATGATCAGCCAGAGGAGCAAATCGTATGGCGACCGTTCAACGGTTCGTGCATTACTCAGTGCCCGGACGGCTATGAGGATGGCTACGAAGATGGTCATGAGAATGGCCCAGATGAATTAAAGGTAAAGAAATCCTTCTGGAAAACCATTAAATTTTATAACCAGTTCAAAATTAATGAATTTTTTTACTATAAATTGTTATGTCTTTATGCTTGTCTAGGAGTGCAGATTGTGTGAGGGTCGCTGTCGCAAGATTGGAATTGGTGGCGTCATCAGGCACATCTCCGACGTCCAAAGGTTCCGGGGTACGACGGTTATTAAGGGTGCCTTGGAATTTCAAATTCGTAACAGCAATCCGAATATTATGAACGAGTTGTCAGATTCCTTTGGCCTCATAGAAGAGATCACCGGTTATCTGAAAGTGACTCACTCTTTCTCCATCACTACGTTAGGCTTTCTAAAAAAGCTCCGGGTGATCAGAGGCGAAAAACTTGATTTTAATAACGCAAGTCTCATAGTCCTGGATAATCCGAATCTTTCTAGTCTATTTCCGAGCAATCAACCAGTAGAGATATTAAATGGCAGACTGTTTTTTCACTACAATCCCAAGCTTTGCCTCTCGAAAATCATTGACATGAGCAAGGTGGCGGGAATTACAAACATCACAGATCTCGAAGTGCATCCAGGATCTAACGGCGAGAAGGTCGCTTGCAATACTGTTAACATTAATATCACAGTAAAGGACAAAGGATCCTATTATGCGAATCTCGTATGGGACAGCTATAAGCCCTCAAAGGATCAACGTCTTCTCAGTTATCTTTTGAGCTACATTGAAACAGAGAATAAAAACGTCACCTACGACAGCGACTCCTGCGGTAACAATAACTGGCAGATTGTCGACGTGGACATCCCTGACGACAACACCACCGTCTCGAAGCTTATCGTGGATCTGAAGCCGTTCACTCAGTACGCTGTCTACGTGAAGACGTTCACCGCCCGGTCCAAGAAAAACATCAACCCTGTCGGACTCTCGAATATTATCTTCTTCCGTACTAAGAGTGATATCCCCACTACACCCACGAACTTGATATCCTTCGCCACGAGTGACAGTGAGATTGTTGTCAAATGGAATCCTCCAGAATTTCCCAATGGACCAATTGGTTATTATATAGTATCAGGTTTCATACGTCCAGATGATCAAGAGCTTCTGATTACTCGTGATTACTGTAAATATGGTCTCATATCGGAAACAGAGATTGAGGAACCTCAGGAAGTAACTATAAGGACTCCTTTAATAGATCATCAATCTTGCTGCACAGACAGCGGTAACAAGGAGGTCACGTCCAAGAAATTTGAGATCTTTTGCCATGAGAACATGACTATAAGCTACATGTCACCTGGGAGAAAGAATTATTGTATTCCAAAGAGGTACATCAGCACTATCACTTTAAATAATTCTACAAACTTTGGTGACGGTCTTTCTTCCAAAATTCCGGCAAAGGATTATAATATGTCCAAAATCATTGATGACACTACAACGAGAATTTACAATGGCACCTATTACTCGTTCGTGTTTAATGTCAGTGCGAATACCAGTTCCTGGATTCTCAAGGACCTCAAGCACTATTCTATGTATACTATCTCTGTCATCGCTTGTGGACGTAAAGTCGAAAATGATGTGCAGTTGTGTTCGCCTATTCAATATACGAATACGAGGACGAACAAAAGTGCTAATGCTGACGATGTGCATAATGTTAATGTCAAAGTTTTTAATAACAGTATCGTCATCGTCTCCTGGGATCCTGTAAAGGATCCTAATGGTGTCATTGTCGCGTATACTGTGGAATACACGAATTTGGACGTAAAAGATGCGAAGAAGAGCACCGAGTGTCTGACGGAGAAGAAATATCGTATGAAACGCGGTGAATATTATATTAAAAATTTAAGTCCGGGTCAGTACAGTCTTAGAGTGCGTTCTATGTCACTAGCGGGTGATGGTAATTTCTCAAAGACTGTCAAGTTCGCCATTGGACTGAAGGAGAATAACTCGATGTTGGTGGCGCTTCTTGTAACCCTGGGGTTCCTCTGTGGTATCTTCCTGGCAGCCTTTTTCTTCTACAGGAGGCATTTAAGGAAAAAGACACAAGAGAGACTGATAGCTAGTGTTAATCCCGATTACATCGAGACCAAGTACGTTCTGGACCATTGGGAAGTGAACCGTGAGGATGTTGAGGTCCTTGAGGAATTGGGTCTGGGTAATTTTGGTATGGTATATCGTGGTAGATTGAATACCGGTGATAAGGTTGCCATAAAGACAATTTCTGATACAGCCAGTGAGCGAGAGAAGAACGAGTTTCTAAACGAAGCTTCAGTAATGAAAAATTTCTCTACGACTCACATAATCAAACTCCTCGGAGTAGTGTCTATAGGGAATCCTCCATTTGTCATAATGGAACTAATGGAGAATGGTGATCTGAAAACGTACCTGCGTCGTATTCGCGACACGGACTTGGTGCCCGACACAACAAGAATTTTGAGAATGGCAGCGGAGATCGCGGACGGTATGGCCTATCTCGAATCCAAGAAATTCGTCCACAGAGATTTGGCCGCCAGGAACTGTATGATCTCGAAGAGCCTAGTGTGCAAGATTGGCGACTTCGGCATGGCCAGGGACATCTATGAGACTGATTATTATAAGGTAGGCAAGAAAGGTCTTCTGCCTATTAGATGGATGGCTCCAGAGAATCTTTCCGACGGTGTCTTTACCTCGGACTCCGACGTCTGGTCCTACGGCGTTGTCCTCTACGAGATCCTCACCTTGGCCGAGATACCTTACCAAGGCTTCTCAAACGAGGAAGTCCTGAACTACGTTCTGCGCAAAGGCACTCTCACCATACCAAGAAACTGTCCTGAGCTCATCCTAAAGATCATGGAGAAGTGCTTCAAATGGCGACCTAACGACAGACCCACCTTCATGGAAATAGTTGCAGAACTAGAACCCTTCCTAGGACAGGACTTCTGTGAGAGTTCCTTCTATCACTCAGAAGCTGGTGTCGAAATACGTAGCCTGGGAATCAAGAAAGTCTACCACCATGCAGCGCCAATACGTTTCCACTGGGGTAACGAGACTGCTAGGTGGATTAGGGAATTCGAAGACAACGTGACTCTCCTCGACCAGACCAAGGCCGGGACCAGCAGAGGACGTATCTTCAAAAACGGCTTCCAGCATTTCAGTAACGTTCCAAACATGGAGGACGTTCCTCTTGATCGATGAGGTTAGGCAACTTATATTTTCTTTTTTTTTAATCATTGGCGAAGTCTCGAATCCTCGAATCATCATGTTCCTGGTTCAAGGAATCACTTTTAGCTTATCGCTAATTAGTGCCCATGAGATTCGAGCTTATCAAGGTACAAACGATACTCAGGGCAATCTAGGAGACGACTGAGATGGACTGAGATGTCTAGACAGCGAGATGTATCTATATGCATATAAGGTCCGATCGACTGATTGGGCACGATTTGATCGAGCCGATCTATATCCTATTGATCTGATCGGATCGATCCATCCTGAGCAATCTGCTTCACGCTTTTAGACGGACCAAAAGACTCGTTTCAGTCAACCTTGGAAAAATATATATATGATTGTTCGCACTCAACAAAATTATCCCCTGTATATTTAGTAAGTACTGCGTCGCGACGCTATTTTACTACACGAAATGAAAGGACTTGTACATGTAAATAGTGGGTAATGTACCCAGGGGATACGTGGAAACGCATTTATTTGCCGAAGGTTTGAACAACTAGATTTTAAGTAGGTTTATTATTATTATTATTATTATTACTATTGTCCTTATCATTAACAATTATTATCTAATTATTCTCTTATTGCTCGTATCTCCCCTATGGTTATCATCATCGTCGTTATTAATTAATTAGTCTATTGATTAATGTTAACACATGTTCTTCGTCTCGAAATTCACTATAATAGTTCTTTTTACGGATAACAGAAAAATTAATTGTTCCTTTTCTCTCATCTATGTCTGTAAGACTTTTCATTCCTAGTTACGCACATTTTTATTCTCTCAGTCTGAATTCGTACACAAGTTTACCGTTCTCGTTCCATATTCAAGCGTTTGCTGTATACGAAAGATTTTTCAAATAAGTTGCGATACGACTATCCTACATATATATTTTTTTAATTCAACAATAGTTCCTTTTCTATCAGGGAATCGGGCCTGCGGGCTGCGATATATGGTATCTATGACATCGAATTTTATCCCGAAGTAAATTCAACGGTCGGAGATGAGAGCCTAGTTTAAAATTCGATAAGATAAATAGATACGACTAGCGCAATATCAGTTTTGACAAAAGACAAGTTTTGCATATTTTTCTTTGCCCTCTCATTCTGTCATACGCAGTGTAAAGAGTTTGTTTCAGTTAAAATGCACGAGTAACTGATTCTTTTGCCTTTCGAAAGATTAAATTTATCAAAATTTTTAAAGAACAGTTTGAACTTATCTAGGTGATAATTCGAATGAACGAATGACAAAATAAAGTTGAATAAGGTCTTCAAGAGTAATAAAGCGGAATCTTAACGTGATTCTTTCCGACCTTCACATGGCAAAGGACAGCTCACCAAAGCATTTATGTAAAAAAAATAAGATATTTATACGCCAGCGTTTTACTATAAGTAAGTAACGAGAAGAAAATCTTACGGTTACTCGCGCCATTACGAAATATTCTACAGGAAGCAACGTTGCATTTTATAAAAACTTCTCTTCCGTGGGCTCCAAGTACAAGTAAGACGGCCTCACGATCGCGTTTAATAATAAAACAAAAAAATTAATAGTTCTGTCTTTTGACTACTTATCGGGATGTATATCTTCTGTACATATGTATACTTATAATATCTTAATCATAGTCATATGAAGCGTGAAAATGCAAATTTTTGCTTTAAGTCCTTCCAAAACAGGCCCAGCATTAAACAATTATAAATCAATTAATTTATCAGTTTACGTATCATTGCAGACTTCATAGTGGCAAGTAGTAACGATTCAATTCACATACAGGAAAAGCTTCGCGATCTCCAAGCGGGGGACAGTCAATTCTACTTTTCCTTGACAATTTCCATATTTTTTCTTTACTTTATCTCTTTTCACATCACCTTGACAAAATTGTACATTACGAAAATGCCAAACGCATAGTCATTTTTGTACAGTGACACACGCAAACCATAAGCACAATAAATGACCAGTCGCGAGAAAGATGGCTGATACTTATATCCTGTCAGCGAAGTAATATCAAATAGATAATAGTAATTCTAGTAATCAAATAGTAGTATCAGTACTAAAAGCAGCAGTAGTAGGTAATAACAGTGGCAAGTAGTAGTAGTAGGGCTAATACTGTTTTTTTTTAACGCAAAGTATCGGCCGTTTGTCCTTAAAGTAAAAGCGAGGTGTTTGCGTCTACACTCCTCATATAAATTAATCGAACGACAAATTATGTATATTATTACATAGTACATTACGATATAGTATATAACGTAATATATATGGTAAACGTAGTCAAATTTAAATCTGGCCGCCTGGTGCCTTAAGGCAGGATTGTCAAGCGTTTTTTCCCTGGGGATCGCTTTTTTTTCATTTTAACTTTTTCTTTTTTTTTTATTCTTGGGGGAGAAAACACGTGGTTGACGCACGATGGACTGAATATATTATAATCACACCCACCGGGGACACTGTATATATTACTCATGTAATTATATTATTATACGTTAGGAGAACGCGAGAGTATACGTATTTCTCTCCCTGTCCTATATGTGGAACGTGTATTAAGGGCGAGAGGGACAACCATACGTTGAGGAAAGAGAGTTCGCGCGACTAGGAATATCTTCGCGATGATAATAATAACGATAATAACAATTGATACTATCGTTGTCGTTCTGCGGATATTCTTAATGCTTGTCCAGAATACGAAGAACTCCGGAAATCACTGACCCACGACATATTTAGACCGGATACGAAATGATGCTAGCGTGTCTCTCTTTTGGGCTTCTTCGTAGATAATATTAGGTATATCGTGGCTTCGGTCGCAGGAAAAAAACAAGAAGATTAAAACCTCTAACCTGGAAATTAATTTTCGGCTAATTACGTACTCAAGAACTCGCCTTTATAATTTAATAATCATCATTTATTCGTGTAAGTTTTTAATACGTTATGCGTAGTTAATTTCTAAGTTAAGAAACGTTTGCGATTCGTATAATAAGACTTCTCCAGCACTGTGTGCTTGGATGGTATATATGTACATATATATGTGTGCATGTATATATGTACACATGGTTATTTAGAACTAACGAACCATTTGAAAGTGGTTCTACCATAAGAATGAATAGAAATCAAATGGATAGAAACATTCTTTACGTGCTTCAATATTTCTGAATAATTGTGTGTATATATACATATATATATATATATATATATATATATATATATATAGGTGTTGAATGATATGTATAATTTAGGTATACGTGGTATATAGAACAAAAAACGATTAGAACAAAAATGATAAAACTTTCTCAAGCCCCATGGGAAAAACGCTACGTGGTTTCCTGCGAACCGATATCAATTTTGCTCTTTTTTAAGGTCTTTAACGCATTCTAAAAGTTCGCTGATTTTCAGACGCCGCGCTGATTCTTTGTGCGGTTGTATAATGTAATTGTTAGATTAATAATCAATCATTTTCTTTTTAGGAGGTAGATGATTGAGAGATTAAGAGAGAGAGAGAGAGAGAGAGAGAGAGAGTACAAGCGTGGTTGAACTAGTGCAACTTGTGCGAATCACGTGGCACAAGATTATTATTGGTGTACATGTTTAATTTAACAAGTGTAATTAGTTTGTCGAGTTTCAACGATATCATCCTTCCCTTCTTCTCATTTGTTTTCTATTTATTGACGAAAATTGCCGAATCAAATGATGTTGTAAAAAATAACGTGTTCTCTTTCCCCGAATTATTTTCCGTAACCTTCTTTCAGATGAAAAGTGAAAATTATGAATGAAAAATTATCTTTCTTTTTCTTCTACGAAAAATGTCTTAAGAAATGTTAAAACGTTTGCGAGGGACACGCGTTTCTCGTATCTAGAAAATAATGAAGGATTGTAAATACAAAGAAGGAAAGGATTTCCGGTTTGCGTCTGTGCGTGAAAGAAATTTGTATGCGCGCGTATTCGTATTATCTAAATGCGTTTTCTTTTTTTTTTTTCTTAAGGTGACTGGAGAGTGCAAACGTCTATCATAAATTTTTAAATACGAAAATCTTAAATAACACGGATTAATGCACTATCTTCATCTAACTCGAGTGCACGCAGATTAGTGTAAGATTCACAATTACTAAAATGGCACTTTCGTTAGAAATAATTGCGAAATAGAGGAATGAAACGTATTTCAAATTTTTGACTCGAGCATCTTTCATTACGTCGAAAAATGGCACGCGTCTGATACCTTCATTTGTTAATTATTTCCAAATAAAAGTATCGTGACATAACGGTGTACCTTATAAAAATCTGCGTGTACTGACAATTCATAAGAATTCATTATTACATTCTTATAAATTACAATATTCCACTTAATCTTTTTCTTTTCCTTTTCTTATCTATAATTACTGTTATACTTTTGTATACAATACTTCATCCCATGTCGTCCATAACCTCCCTCGACCCCTGTTTCACACCCTCTACTACTTCTTACACATAATGGCGTTCAACAAACTAACCCATTTGGGATCTAGATTAGAACGTTTGTAACGACTGAATTTCACTACTTATCTAATTTACTACGAATAGTCTCGACAACCTGCCATAACATATCACAGACTGATATATACATATATATCATATACGATGTACCACATATGTATAAACGAATCGGTACGCCTTTTCCGACGTACTAGAGGGCAGTTTTATAGACCGTTTGTTGTCGTTATATTATTTTATATTGTTATTCGTTTCTTGTAAGATCCGCAAGAGAGGGATGATGCGTGAGAGAGAAAGAGAAAAGTATAGACAGAGAAATACAGGGACGCTCAAAGAATATGTTTTATGCCACGATTCATAAATAGACATTCCTCTCGGCCGATATTCGCACCTAACTGATCCTTAGAAGCGTAACGCTTTATTTTTTAACGAATCGGCAATCAACGAATGATAACGATAACCAGATTTCCGTGGACGGTACACCTGGGGCTTATTACGCGTCATGACACGTTACGCAAAACGCAACGGCACCCGACACGGTCCCGAATGGGTTACAATAAAACTGCGCACAAGAAGCAGCAGGTTTTCGTGTTCTTCCTACTTACAGTTATTATTATTAAAGTTAAACTGTCAGCTCCAAGGTAGTTTTCACTATCTTCCAATGGTTCGCGAGTTATAAGGAGAATTTCTTGAGGAAATGGCTAAAGAAAAGGATCTAAATAAGCAAGCATAACAATAGTCTCATAACGAATACAGCTATATCTTCAGGGAAGCCACATTCTCGTTGTTCGGATCGAACGATCGAGCATTCAGTCAGACCAATGTACAGGGAACGTTAGCTCCGGATTTATTTTAGAGAGGAAACAAAAGAAAAAGATAGAATCAGGTGCGGTCATTACCAGGTATTAATGCCGAATATGCAAATGTAAAACGGGCTACGGTATAAGATAACGATGTGCATTTACGTGCGCATCGATGCATTACATACATACATACATTATAATAAATAGACACACGCATCGTGCGTTCAATTACGAGAGAGCCAAAGGAACACGACCTGCACGAGAGATATAATTATTCCTAATCAAAAATCCTGCCATACCGTCTTCCAAGACAGAGACTATGAACATTGATAAGCTAGTGTAATATTTATGTACCTTAAAACAATAAATTAAATTATTGCCTTATTTTACGTTATGTTTAAGTGACGATAGCGACAAAAACAAGAGGAGGGAGATGGTGGTAACCGAAAGCTACGAATACGAGTGGAAAATTTTCAATGTAGATACAGATGAACGTGTGCGATAATCGATGTCATAAATATTAATTTTAATTTGCGCTTATCGCCGTCGCCTTCTCTTTCGTTGTTTTCTATAGTTTTTCATATCTGTTTATATCTTTGTATGTTTCCCTATGTTTTCCTTCTTCTTTTTCCTGGGAGACAAACGCATGAAGTTTTAGTTAGGTCTTGTAGGTTAATGGCCATATAGTTGGCTCCTTAGGGCGTAAGATTATCGCCGTAAGGGTTGGCAATAGACATTCGCAAATATGTATATGGCTCGTGGGTTCACTGATATTTTCTAGAGAAACCAGTTTCTTCATTTACCTTCGTCATTCAATTTTTGCTATTCCTGTTTTTTTTTTTTTATGAAACAAATCCCACAATGTTCCCTTATCAAGTTGTTGCTACTGTTCTTGGAAAAATTGTATCATTGATATGTATTTGAATACAGGGTGGCTAACGAATCAAGACACTGTATGTTGCTTAGCCGGGAATCATAGAAATTCTTTGTTCTTAAAATTCTAGATTCTTTTTATTTCTGCATCCGTTCAAACGGACGTGACTTACTTGACGCTCGACGTTGGGTTGATCGAGATTTTACAATGTATCTAATAAAAAAGATACGAGTTAAGGCGTTGAGAATACTCGGTTGGAGAATTTTGAAATTTCCCATATTCTCTTTCCGTTGTCCTTTCACGCTCTTCATTCGCGGCTCACGCATCGTCCCGTGCTTGTGCCACAGTAATACGGGGTCTTTTTGATAAACGCCAACCCTAATACAGAATGTATACATAACGTTAATTTAGTATTGCCGCTGAGTATTACAACTAGTCACATAAGCCAAAAGTTTGTTACTCTCACAGAAGTTTTCGTTTTTTTTTTCAGTTTTGTAATAAAGAAAAGTGTCAAAACCCCACGCGAAAAATGATTTACTTTTTTGGTTTGCCCTTTCCTTTCCACTGTTTTCCTAATGTATTTTAATTTCTTCTTAAGATTCCCAGACTGTACGAGGTCGTTACGTACGCGTCAGGTACAGTGCGTTTACTTTGATTTGCAAGCACCCGGCATCCTGAAGAAGACGATTGCGATAAACATGTATAAGATGGCATTTGCGCTTTTTTTCGTGTCAAAGGTTATCTTTTCTAGCATATAAGACGAGACCAGTGGAACGAGTTGCTGTCATAATTCAAAAATCTGAGTCACGTACGGTTTCCGTATGAACACTGGCACTGGCTCGTTTACGCACGACACTACAAGGTTGTGCTACAACAACGATCTACTTACGTAAGTCAACAGTGACTAGCAAATTGCGTAAAAAATCATTTTTCGAATTTATTGTTGAAATACGATTAAATACTATTGGTTTTTCGTTCCTAGTGTACAGTTGTTACATCACTATTATTGATGACTGGATGTAACTTTGGATATTGAAAGTTGAAAATTAGATGCTCGATGCCGAAAAAAAAAAACTGGTATATTTGGGAATAACCGCGATAATAATTTCTTTGAAATTCGTATTAACTAATACCTACTTGGACATTTATTTCTCTATGATGATTTATGGAAATGACTATGACATCATCGATATGTAATCGCACGTGACCATATACAGGTTTATTCGTGGCAAACGCAGCAGCTGAAGTTGGATACGAATGAACGATGAGAACCTCTCTGGTACATTTCGTGACAAAGGACTCTATAGCTCCACGCGTGAGATACTTCGTTGAAAAGATTTTTTAATGATTTTTTTAGATTCCTAGAAATAAATGATAAAACTGTACTATGAAAAAACTGAAAAAATGTTGGACTAAGATTGAATCGATATTGATTATTTTTCTTGTACCGATTAAGTTTTATATATTGAACGATCCTATAATGATTATTATCTTACCAAGGAATATCATCGGCGGTCACTTTTCTTTGTAAATCGAGATCTTATACAACATGCCGGAATTTATCGGCTAGAATTAACTTCATGTATACGGAATATCTTATGACAACTACATACGTACATGTATGATAATGATTTACTTAAATTCTTAATATAAAAAATTTTATTAAATAATAATCAACGCTGTTAAGCCGGATTAACGTTAGGCCATTTTGCTTCATATAAATTAATCAATCAGGAATATGAAACCTTTTTGTAATGAATGCGTAATAATCTGCTCTTAGTTCATTCTCGATAAGTAGCAGCTTTACGTGACGGCCCTGACCAATGATTATTAGAAACTACGTGAGCAATACTCGTGAAACTATTTGATTCAGTATTCAATCAGCATCGTAATACCCTGTATCATGGGACGACGTTATTTCTTTGTCGTAACGTAAGTTTGGCAGACGTTTTGAAAATGTAAATTTATCTAACGATGAATATCATAGTTTTATCATACATATCTGATATTAATATACATAAAAAAATTGTGCGGCCAATTTTTTGATAAATTTGATATTCCTAGATATTTACGGCGGATATGTAACCCGATAAAACATCATTATCCATAGAGCACTCAAATAGATTGCAAAATTATTAACTGAATTTTATATTTTCATTTTAGAATATCTTGTGTCTTTTATTAGATGAAAATATTTAAATGGGCTATTTCACGTTAATTGCATATTACTGCATGATCCTGTAAGTTTAAAATAAATATAAGAATAAGAGTTCTGTAATGGATTTCATAGAAGTACTTGATTGAATTGCAAAATTTCTAATAGTACAATGCTAACTGCCATCTGGCAGTGTTTAACTGATCAGACAATAGATTTTTCGATAAGACAGATAAATAACAGACTTTTGTGACGATTCGTTCATTCGCAAAATGAAGTTCCATTACTGTAATTATATTTTCGCTTTCACAACACTCCTGTTCGTCGTTTGCGGATCCGTTGTGAAGAATTGCAGCGAGGATAGCGAAGATGGTAAGAAGAAAAAAAAGAACGAAAATACAATTTAAACAAAATTTCCTTCCCTATAGAATTTGCGAAGTCTCACGTGGGTCTCATACTTTCCGCCATACTTTCCTCAAGTGAAATTCGTCGGATTGAGATTTATTGGACACACGCGAATCTTCAAAGTGGTGACATAATTGCTTTATACGACAATGAACCACGTAAATCTGCCACTGCACTATATAGCTTCGAACCTGAGACCACCAACGGCATTTTGAAAACCGAATTTCAAGCCGACTTTGTACCCATTTCAAATCTCACGTTTGAACGGCAATGCTTAAGTGAGTTTACCTTGAATTTTAAATAATCACAGAAAAGAATAATTAACATTTTTCTTCGTAGAGTACCATGTGGCCTGGTTGAGAAACGGTGTCATTCGAAAAACCAACTGCTTAGAGACAAGACCCAATTGGCAAGCACAACGTAGAAGCACTTTGGGCTCTGCCAGGATTCATGACCTCTTTCTTCCAGGAACCCACGACTCTGTCGCCTATTCGATCATTCAATCTCCTACTAGTGACAACATTGTTGATAAATATGTTATCGCACAGGATGAAGATATCCTTGCTCAACTTATCTATGGTATCAGATATCTTGACATTAGAGTGGGTTATTATCCACTTTTAAGGCAAGTCTGGTGGGGCAATCATGGTGTAGTAAGGGTAGTTTTTTTGCAAACAGTCATTGATGATTTAAAGATCTTTTTGGATAACACAAAGGAAATTGTCATATTTGACGTGCAAGAATTTCCTGTAGGTAAAATCATTTCTTTATTATTCCTTGACGGTATAACGTTAATCAAATTAATATTGTACAATAAATTAATTTGATGGATGACACATATCTTTTTATTTTTATTAAGGATTTGGAAGTGATCTTTCAGTTCATCATAAACTAGTTGCTTATCTCGAGGAACAGCTCGGTGATTATCTTCTTCCAAAATCATACGGATGGTCCACGACTTTGGATACTATTTGGGCTTCTGGTAAAAGATTGATAATAGGATATGATGAGAGCAGCGTCGTGGCGCTTTATAATTCTATCTGGCCATGTGTTACCCATCAATGGGGAAACGTTAGAAGTGTTTCTGCACTCTATACGTATTTGAATCGCATAGAAACTGCTGCAAAGAGGTATAATTGTCATTTTAATTACGAGTTTCTTATGAAATCATTCTTTTGTGATAAAATCCTAACGCTCTTTATAGTTCATCAGTGATTATTCCAAGATCAGCAATGGCGCAAATGACACCTAATACTTGGGACGTTATTTTGGACCGATTGGGAGGTTTAAGAAAAATGGCAGACGATGTTAACATGAACGTAACTATGTGGTACACAAACGTATGGCACGACTCTGCGAATATTGTGGCTGTTGATTTTTTCAAGGGCAGTGGAATCATCGAAACATCCATTGAATGGAATGATAAAAGATTTTCGTCATGTTGACTGATGTTTTATGTCCAATAGATTACTGTTATTGTACAACCACTTGTAAGGATTGATGATTAAATAATTATTATGTGTATTCATATATTGAATCATTTATTCAAAGGGGAGTTTTTATTACTTGTTTTCTGAAGAAGAATGAACGCGAGATATTCGACGCAATTCTAGAAATTATCATAATCTGTCCGATTGTTTTTATTCTCTTTGTGCGGTTTGTTATTCAAAGAATTTGAGTGAAATTTTGCAATTTTTTTTCTTATGCTTCTCACGCTAGAAGAGTCAAGATGAAAAGCTGTTTTCATCGTTAATCCATCAATGTGAATTTATTTTTACGTGATGTCCTCAGTAGTTCCGCCGGAAACGCAAATAATACCATGTTCAAGGCAACTACGAAACACGAAATTATGTTACACTATATCATTCAATTGAAGTTTCACGTATGAGATTATTTTTGCATGGAGGAGCAGTATATGAATTATTGTAGACGACGCCAGTCGATAATAGATAAAATTTGCGATTAATAATAGTGCGCTTTTATGACTTTGAATATTTCTCGTATAATTTATTAATAAAAATGGGGGTGAACGTAGAACGTAAAAAAGCATTTTCTAAAACAACTTTATTGTTACTGATAAATTTATTTATTCTTATTAAATCAGAGCCTGATAACTGGTCTAATAGTAATTTAAACGAAGTAGGTTTTGATAATCCTCTTTTTTGTATGGACAATAAAAAATGTGTCTCAATCGATCATTGCCCGGAAATGCTCGGTCTGATGAACCAGAAGACACTTCCTGTACACAGGTAACAAAATAGTAATTCCTTCATAAATTTCTGTCAATAGCAAATGTTCTTCATAATTAGATTTCGCCAACTGGTTTGCGGCTATTTGGACAACATTCCGAAAGTCTGCTGTGAAATAACTAGGGATTTAACATTTCCAATTTTTGAGTCACAAAAATCAGTTTCAAAATTATGGCCGAATTGGAATTGCGGAAAAAGTCTAATTCGAAGTAACTTGGAGACATTGGGAACTTACCCATTCGTAGCACGTATTGGATATATTAGTGAGTATTTTTTTAGAATTATAAATAAACTAAATAAATTATATAATATTCTTACAGGTATTGCGACTGGAGAAACTAAATATCCTTGTAGCGGTTCTATATTAAATGATAAAACTATCTTGACAACAGCAACTTGCGCTTTGGCCACTACGGATACGTATAAATTGTGCGAGATATCCTTTTTAGATTATAAATAATTAAATATAAATTTCATGGACAATTTATAAAATTTATTAAATCTTTTAGGAACTCTGTTCTTGTAGGGGAATTTAATTCCCAAACAGATCCAGATTGCAATACGCTTTTCTGTGGTCTTCCTGCACAAACGCATGAAATATCTTATGTAGTCAAACATCCGGAATTTAACTCACAAACTTTCCAGAGTAACATAGCTCTGTTGCGACTGAAAAGCTCCATAAACTTCACAGGTACGTAAAAAGTTAATTAAACAACAATGCGCATGTGACGGGAACTTACGTAATAGGACATTTTTAGTTACGGTACAGCCCATTTGTATTTCAACGGATCAAAAATATTATAATACCGGAAGTACTGCAAATTTGATCGGATGGGGTAAAATGTCTAATCAAAAAGGTACCACAATCATGATGAAAAAGTGGTGTTTTCTTATTACATTATATTATTTATTACAGAGAAACGATTAGAGCAGCAACGTCTAACTATGAAACTGTTAGCCAAAGAGGATTGTTCCAGTTATGTAAAAAGTGGATTATCAGTAGAATTATGTACATTGGCAGAACAGGAACCTTGTTCTGGATATAGCGGTAGTCCTTTAGTAAAAAAATATGGAAATACATATATCCTGGTAATAATAAATTGTTGGATCAGTCGTGTTTACTTCAGGATAAGATTATTAAAGTTTTAATTGAAATTTCAGATAGGTATGTTATCGTATGGATCTGACTGTAGCAAACGGAATTCGCCATCTGCTTTTACAAACGTGCAAAGATATGCAAATTGGATTGTGGAGAATGCATCACAACAAATGTAAATTTAATATTACTGGTAGATAATTTTATTTACATAAAAATATATTCAGTAGAAATATACATTCCTATAGATATTATTATATACATATTAAAATAAACCTATTTGCGCTTAAAAATATTTAAATATTTCCCTCTCGCCATTTCCTTTGTTTCTTCTAGTCCAAGTTGATATGCCAGATCATGAAGTTTTTTTACCTCTGCTATAAGACCAGTGGTTGTTAGGTTCCCCAAGTCTGAAATTCATTTGTTTGACATAAAGTGTTTTTCTATAGCACTAATTTTCTGTTCTTCCATAGTATTAATAAATTTCTGTATTCCCAAAGATAAGTATGACATACGATGTAAATGATTGATATCATCTGCAGTAAGTCCTGATGACCAGGAAGGTGGTTCAGTCGGAGGTGAATTTTGAGCAATGAACTCATTAATACCTGGAACTTCATCAGTCGCTGACATTAAATAATTTTAAATAAACAGAAGAGCAAGAAACATCCCTTAATGAACTCACTTGGTTCAGGCCACAGATCTGGGGAAGCACGATCCAATTTTTCCAAACTCATTAGACTATCCTCCACACAATTCAAGTCTGGAAGCAGAATATCGTTTTAAAAATGACTATTTAATTAATCAGTAACTTTTCTTAAAACTTTTATTAAACATTGCTTTATGGCATTCTGTTTATAATTCAGAATGTACGTTATAACCTCCAAGAACGTACAGTAGCTGTTTATTTATCAATATTAATTCAATCGATAAATTTGATATGTAAATACTTTTTCCTGACTATACATTACAGTACAGTAATAACATTAAATTGTATCTAATCAAATAATAAAGAAAAAAATTTGAAAATTACCTGTTTGGCTAGCTTCGGGTTCGTCAGTTGCCATCTTACTTGTGTTGCACTCTTCACTTGCCAAACATTCTAAAATCATATCATTTTATTAAAACAAGGTAATCGGCTCCAAAAATATGAAAGAAATTCAAGTAAACTTCACGTACCAATATTACTGAGAACCCTTTAATGCTTGTGGCTATCAATTCCTAAAAATCATACAATAATCCCGCCACCAGTTTTTAGCGCTCTTCGATGGAACACAATGGCGTAGTAATCATTTGAAAAGAGAACATGACTTTCTTCGTGCCGGTAATTCAAGCTGATGCAGGCGCTTTCTTCGAAACCTTATTGTTTAAAGTTTAGATTAAAGTATCTTCGAATGATTTCTAAAGTAATTTACTAATGCCACGTTAGCTGACCTGTAGGTGACTATAATAATGAATATTAATATTACTTTTTGGTGAAAACACGTGAAAACATTTACAAAAGATTATAGAATTGACTTTGGGAAGTATGATTGTTATTTTCCTTTAATTGCAGATCAGATTAATTTGTATGAGGACAGAATAATAATATGCAAGCTCCAGATGAATTTCCATTTCCATTTCCTCCTTATGCAATTCAAGAAGATTTCATGAAGAATTTGTATTCCTGTTTGGAGAATGGTAAACTGGGGATCTTCGAAAGTCCTACTGGAACTGGGAAATCTCTTTCTATTATTTGTGGAGCAATAAAATGGCTCTTGGATCATGAGGAGCATAAAAAAAGTGAATTGGTTAAAAAAATCCAAGAAATAGATGCCAAAATAAAAGAATGTGAAGAAAAGGCTGGACCTGACTGGTTCTCTGTACAAACTAGCCAATTGGAGTTTAGTGCAGAGAGAAGAATTCTTCAGCAAAAATTGGATATGATTATAAAACATAATGAGAAACGAGAAAAATTGAAGGACAAAGTTCAAAGTAATAAAGAGAATAAAAAACGATATTACAAACCAAAACCTGGAAAGTCCGAGGGCAGTGTAACGAGTATTAATCCAGATTTAAAGGAAGAAGAAACTAAGACTGATGCTATTGACGAAGATTTTCTTTTGGATGATTTTCTTGCACATTCCGATAGTTCAGAGGATGAAGACACTCAGGAAGAAATTTATAAAAATAGTAAAATATACTTCTGCTCACGAACACATTCCCAATTAAAACAATTTGTTAGTGAACTAAAGAAAACTCCTTATTCTGCTCAGATTGCCCTAGTACCACTTGCTTCGAGGTCATTAATGTTAATTACACTTATTAACCAAACAAATATGGTACTATAACTAATATGCTTGTAAATAATTGCAGACAGAATTATTGCATCAACAAGGAAGTCAAAAAACTTAAGCACGTGAATTTCATAAACGAGCGTTGTCTACAACTGCAAAAGAAACGTACCACTGTTAAAAAGGAGAAGGATCTCAAAAGATCAAAGTCCACCACTTGTTGCCCATATATGCCTGGTGATCAACAAAGGCTAATTGCAGACATTTTAACAGAAGTTCAAGATGTAGAGGATATTGTACAAAACTCTGAGGAACACAAGACTTGCCCATACTATGCTACCAGGAATTCTATTCCAGACAGTCAAATTATCTTAGTGCCTTACAACACTATTCTCCACAAAAGTACCCGCATGAGTTCAGGAATTGATCTTAAAGGAAATATCCTAATAATTGATGAAGCGCATAACTTATTAGAAGCCATTGAACACATACACAGTGCCATGATCACAGGCAGAAACGTATTGCATTGTTACAGTCAGCTTACACAGTATCAGCAAAGGTAATAAAGTACCAAACAACGTTACATACAGTATTAGAATGTATTAATATATATTTGTTTCCGTTCTTACAGATATCAAAGCCTTTTCTCAGCGAAAAACGTTTTATATCTAAGTCAACTATGTTTCTGTATTAAAAAGTTACTTAAGTTTTTTGGTGGCACTGTGAAATCTTCTCCAGACGATGCATCAGATCCCTCCAAGCTGTCTACCAAGTTTTACACAGTTGAGGATTTTGAGACTGCGGCCGAATTAGATACAATCAATATATTCGAACTTTTAGATTTTATAAAAAACTCTAAACTTAATCGCAAACTGCAAGGATACCTTGAAAAGTATGGTGGCGAGACGCAGGTTCAGGAAGTTGAATTAAGAAAAACTGGTATCACAGCTTTTCTGAAAACTATTAAAACTCACAACCTTACTCGTTACGAAATGGATGCGGAGCAAAAAGAATTGTTGCTTGATAAGGAAGTATCATCGAATCCTCTTATGGCAATTGTTAGTTTCCTTGAATGCCTAAAGTCCAGTTGCGGCGATGGTCGAATACTTTTAGTTCCTGGCAAGACTATAGGCCAGGGTGTCATGAAATTTCTTCTACTAAATCCAGCTGCTTATTTTAATGATATCGGTATGAAATTTATATTGCATCAATTGATCCCAATCAGGCAGTCATTTAAGTATTCCATTAATAATGAATAGTCAAAGAAGCGAGGGCAGTAGTCGTCGCTGGCGGAACCATGGAACCAATTTCCGATTTTAAGGAACGATTATTCATTAAAGCTGGTGCATCACCCGAGAGGATCATGTCATTTTCCTGCGATCATGTTGTTCCTAAAGATAACATAATGACAAGAATAGTAACGCATGGACCTAATGCAAGACAATTTATCTTCACTTATGGAGAACGCGCAAGCCATTACTTGGTATGTCATGATTGTCATGAATTCTCTTTGAATGAAAAATTAATTTCTTTACAATTACATTTCAGCTGGAAGAATTATCCAGAAGTCTTATAAATATCTGCAACGTTGTACCCGCTGGAATTGTAGTATTTCTACAGTCCTATACTTATGAGGAAGTTGTATATAAATACTTAGTGGATAAAAAATATCTTGATAAAATATCTGATAAGAAACGTGTCTTCCGTGAACCGAAATACGCGAACCAAGTAAGTTATTGGCAAAGTCATTGATTTATAGCTTTTCTTAACAATTGTACGAAATATGTGATGAAAATGAGAAGTTACCTTGGTTTCCTAAAAAAAAGTGATTAATACAAATTAATTAGTCATAATGGCATTTGTATAAATTGTTTAACATAGGTCAGCCAAGTCTTAGAAGAATACGCCGAAGCAGTAAAAAATCCACAGCCACCACAGAATGGAGCGATGCTCTTTAGTGTAGTCGGTCAGTAATAAAGAATATAAATAATAATAATTAGTATATTTAATATTAATAAGAATTTTAATTCCAAGGTGGTAAACTGAGTGAAGGTTTAAATTTTTCGGATAATTTGGGACGGTGTGTCATCGTAGTGGGAATGCCTTATCCCAATTTATTTGCTCCAGAAATTCGAGAAAAAATGAATTACCTGAATGAGAACGTAGTAAGCATAATTCGATTAATGTTCTGAAATTACGAATATTCGTAAAATATTATTTTATCTGCAGGGTTATAATACAGGAACCATATACTACGAGAATGCATGTATGAAAGCTGTAAATCAATGCATAGGCAGAGCAGTGCGTCATATAAATGATTATGCCGCCGTCATTCTACTTGATCAGCGTTACACCGCTAAAAAGACGTCATTGCCAAGATGGATACAACGTTCTTTATCAGTCGATAGCTCATTCGGTATGACGATACGTAATTTGGCTAAGTTTTACTCAACGAAAAAGCATGCTGGTATGTGAGGCATACGTCTATATACATTTATTATCAATGACAGGATATCTATGCACTAAATGAATGAATATACATGAAATTAAGATATTTATTTTAATATTTTTATTAAGATTGCTTATATATACATCGAGCGATCCCACAAAAAAGTTAGTGCGGATGCATAATAATAATTACCTAATTTAACCTCAAAATGAAAGTCGTTCTTCATTCCAAGATGTATTCTCACGTGCTCAACTTTGAAAGGCTTCAGCTGGAACTTGTCCCACCTCATGAACTTGTCGAAAAGCTGCTAGAGCTGCGTCAAAGTTCCATTGTACCTCCTCTAAACATTTTCGACTCCATTCGGAATTCATGCCAGATTGTTGTCTAAGTGCCATTATCATTTGTTCTTGCCGTTGTTTTACATTTTCTATTTTTTCTGGTACCGGAAGTAATGCCGGTAGCGACGCAGCTGCTTCCTTCCTTTGCGAATCTAGAGGATCGGTAATGTGCACTTGCTCGTTACGGATGCAGTAGCCACTACCTTGAGGAACGATTATCATTGTTCTATTGAAGTATCTCAATTGTGCTTTATCTCCATTCAGTTCTCTAAATAACCCTGTCACGGTCACGGCCATCATAGTTTTCTAGAAATTCCATTTTAAGTTTTAAACATTGGATTAAGTGCTAGCAATTCGTTTATAAGAGAGAGCAACATACCGTTAAGACACCGAGATCCATTGTGAAACTGTTGAGGTGGTGATGAGTTTTAGGCATTTTTGATATAAATGAGACTACAGGTAATCTACCCTGTTTGAGTAATCGATGTCGTTTCTCACGATCGTTTATCCTGAACAAATTTCGATTCTCTGCCAAGTAAAATGAATATCTGTAACGACAAAATTTGGTTTTCCATTTATTGCATTCTTTTGGATACGGTTTATGTGAATATGTTGAATTAATGCTCACCTGTGCGAATTATTGGAGGGGAAATGAATTGTTAAACTGAACGATGCATGTTCGTCATAAGCATCTAATAATGGTTGGCGGTCATCGTTATCAAAAATTGTAAAATACTGATGAAGAAAGGTCGTCGCTACTTGTCGGGCGTCTTCGTTAATTGCGAATGCTCTTTGACTTGGTGGCAATTTAATCGTTTCCGCGTCATCCCCGACGTCAAAAACGATAGGTGCAGGAAGTAAAATGCCATCCTTAAAAGAAAGAATGACCCATTTTACACTTCAAATAAAAGTACATAATATTCAAAATACTTACCAGCTTGAGAAGTTTAGGAAACCGCTTTCGAACATCACTATTTTGAAGAAATTTTATTATTATTTTCGAATAAACCAATCTTATTATAATAATATTTGTGTATACTCACGAAATATAATCTTCATTACGTTGTTTATATTTATTGCAGAGAGGGTTTCCAGCAAGTCGTAACTCTTCTAGTTTCAAAGGTTTTAAAGAATCAGTGTCTCTTAAGTCGCGTATCTGAAATATGAATAATAAATATTTTCGAACTATTTTTTCTATAATATTTC
Organism: Hartigia nigra; assembly: GCA_031001745.1. Lineage (NCBI taxonomy): Eukaryota > Metazoa > Arthropoda > Insecta > Hymenoptera > Cephidae > Hartigia > Hartigia nigra. The sequence continues at coordinate 130,840 of JARPRG010000013.1, forward strand.
GGAGTATTCATAAGTATTTACCCGATTATCCCCGATATAGAGAATTTTAATTGATGGTAATTTCCGGCTTAGTAGAGAGCCTAATCTGTCGATAGCCTGTATTTTGTTTCCATCTAAATTTAGTGCTTCTAATTGAGGTGTGTGTTCAACAATTATATCTATCACGAAAATTAGCATAGCTGCGCGGGCCAGTGAGCAAAAGTAATCCTGGCACAGATCTAATGAAGTTTAAAAATTACGATAAATCATTTATTTAAATAAATTAGTTTAAATAACGGCTACCAATTTTTTTCGTCATGCAATATGTATATCGTTTATTGTTAATGATATCATTACAATATTTACCTGGCTCTCTATGAAATTGCGAAAGATCTAAAGCATTTGTGGCTTGGACAAATCGTTTTGCCATTGCTATCTTAACTCTTTCTTTAAACTTTTCATTAATCTCAGCTGTAGGATATCCAGGTAAAACATTTATACCAATTTTAAAACCTTCTTCGGTTGTGATTTTTTTATCACAACTCTGTAGTTTCAATGCTGTCTTGTAATCATCAATAAAGAAACTGGCAGTATTTCCTTCTATTTTGTACTGTCAAAGAAGAATTTTTGATTAACTATTTCTTCAAGTACATATTAATATGTAAAACATTCCCATACATACCATAATTGGAATGAATGTGTCTGGAGCAATGTAGCTCAATAAATTCTTTAAGATAAAGTCTTTGTCATATTTGTTCCCATAAGGAATAACTGCTTTAAACCAACCTCCATCATCACGTAATCCCCTTTTAATATGTGACCCACGTCCACCACCATCTATTCGTCGAGATGGAGCTGGACTCCTGCAACCATCCCTAAAACCAATGCAATGACCGTATAAGAAATCTATAAGTTCACAAAATAGAACCTTTTCTACATACCTTGCACTTCTACCACCAACTCCAATATTACCCTTAAACCGAATTCGTTTAGCATTAGGATCAGACATATCCACATCATCCTCTAAATGCAATTTGAGTGCAGTTTGTAAATTTTGACCCCGTCCGCCCTTTGCATTACGACCTGTCTTAAAAGAAACTTTGGGTCTTGCTGGTCCTCGTACAGTCCTATCATCGTGATCTGCAGGAGTAAATATATATATCTTATAATTACTCCAAAATGATAACAAGTAATATAAACACTGCACGTTCAACTAGGTTACATAAACATAGTTCTAATTCTAGAAGATTAATAATATTTACCAAAATATTGTTTTCTTTCTGGACTCCCATGTCTAGAAGACGTCTGACCAGGCCAACGATTACGACCTTTTGCTGATTTCTTAGGCATTGTTGTCTCTATACTAACCAGAGACAAACTGCTTTTATTTTATAGAATCTAGCGTGTTCTTGGCCTCAAGGGTATATTCGCGCATGGGGATAATCATAAACAAACTCCAGTTTCAGCTGAATATGAAAGAGTTCGCTATATGCGAATGCCATGAAATAGGTATAGCTATTGGCAGTTGTTATGCAGCTGTTTAGAAGTGAAGCAACAGGAAATGGAGTATTTCGTCCCTTACCAACTGATGTTAACGATATTATGTTCCAATCGACTGTGGATATAATGACATTTGGCAATGATATACCGTTCGATAAGTTCTTAACAGCAGCTTAGTATTGCCGTGGCCGTGATCAGAAAAGGTTGTATTTTTTTAGGGTGGTGTAGACTACTGAGATGGCCCTAACCTACCTTTTTTGAGTATTTGAGATTGATTGCTCATTATCGTGAAACAAAGGGTTGTCAAATATAAAGGTGGCTCGAGCACCCAAAATAAAAAATCACCGGACTACTCGTCAGGGCCTCCATTTAGGGGCTGTTGAAAGTAATGTTGGATCGTTGACGCATCTCTGACGTGTACTGTCTACAAGGGTCAAAACAATTTAGGAAACAATTATAACTTATTCTCGCAGTTTTATTTACATTCTCAAAGACTTTTAACTACTGTCCAGCTACTTACATTCTAGTAGAAAGTGTCACCGATTGAGGTTCTCGCAATTTCAGTTAAAGCTACGCGAAAGTTCTCTGATAGAAAAAAAAGACAGGAAAGAACGGAGAATCGATTCGGACACGTTTACGCGCGTATTAATGATAATACGGCATTTCGTTTATTAGGCTCGATTGCATTTATCTTGCCCTGTTCTGTTTCTTTGCATACTTTTGCATTCAACACTGCTTTATGTGATTGTGCTGTGAAATCCTTGAGTGAATAGTACATAGGTGATATTGACAGAAGAAACATCATGGATGTAAGATTTGATAATTTGAAACAGCATTACGGATAAAGAAATTTATTGTCAGCTGTGTCCTCAAACTGTTAATGTAAAACTAAATCAACAATGAAGAGTAACGGTGCTAAGTATGAGAAGCTATCTCCGAGTGATGGTGCTCAGAAAAATCTAAATAAAGAATGTACTAATGATACAACAATTGGAGAGGTAAGAATTGTTAAAATAATATATCTAATAATATATATCACCTATATATAATAAATTTTATTTATCTTCAACCTTATCTTTATGAAATAAGTTTACGCTAGTCTGATGCTCATGACTTATATATTTGTATAATAAGTGATTAAGTTATGAACCTCAGTTTTTCTCAATATTTCATTCCTTATTGACTCTTCCAATATCTATGTAATAAGCCTATAAGTTATACAACTTAATTTTTATCAATGATAATATTGAATTGGATTGATCCATCATTCTAAGGATATTTATACAGCTTGTGTACAATTGATAAATATAATTTATCTTTAACAAGCCTAACTGAAATGTTATCGTATGTATAACATAAGGAAGAGCTGATTCATCAAGTTTTGGACTATGTCTCTTTTCCGTTTATTTCTTCACTGTTATCTATAAGGAAAAAGCGGATAGGTTATGTCAGAAGTCGATTCTTCATATAATAGTAACGAGCGTTGAACTAGTGCAAAGTAAGAAATTTTATAAATTATATCATTCTTGAGGGTTACACATTCAATTCAGTCTGTTTTAATTCATAACTCAATTGAGCCATGCGTTGCTTACTCTATCGAAAAAATATTTACATTATTTTCTCCTTTTGAAGTTTTTTTCACAATCTTTCTCAATACCATTCTTGTTTAACAAAAGGTTCTCCTTTAGCATCAATGCAACGTATATTTTACATATGTCTAACTTGCGTGGACTTGATGTCATCAGTATGAACGTCAACAACGCTATGGCTGCGGTCGATACATTTCATTTAGTTCGATTAGCTCGCGAACCTTCGGCATATCGGAGAAAATGGGCCGCTCACAATCACTGTATTGCTCGTGTGATTCTTAGTAATGTTCTATGAAAACTTGTGTCCCTGAAACGTGTCATCATATTTGCCTTTGACGCTTGTCGAACAGCGTAACCTCATATTTTGCCGTAATACAGCGCGCGAGAATACGGACGAACAGGTACCGTCTATGGGAAAATAAAAGATATCTGAATGGATTTGGATTTATTTGGAGATTTACCACGTTATGTTATGTTATATTACTTTGTAGCGCAGAACCTTATCTGGAAGAACTTGTATGTTCTGAATATTGGACCGAATGGTGTTTCCTATTTAATAGATTAGCACGAATGCTTTTTCCTTCATGACGATATAGGAATCACTTGACATGTATATATATATATATAATTTAATCGATGGAGGGCAACATGTTGTAATCTCTTAGTGTAAATCTGTATGTGATAAAATGAATTAATTTGTCCAATTCATTTTATAAAACGTATTGAGTGATGTCTTTAGGTTAGAGTATGAGTATTATATGTGATTTCAGTTTGATCAGGGGATATTACTGTTTATGAGAACTTTCGTAATTTTTATTCTTTGAGAAATTTTTATAATATTTTTCTGCAAAGGATCACAAACTGTCTGCCGATATGTGGTTAACTACTGCTGAGGCTGCTATGCTGGGTGCTGAAGAAGTAGCAGCCAGGCTTAATGTTGATACAAGGACAGGTTTGGGATGGAGGGAAGCTGAATTGCGTAGGCAGCTAGCTGGTTACAATGAACTTACAGTAAAGGAGGATGATCCCACATGGAAAAAGTATATCGAGCAGGTGAATATTTCAATGTACAATGATTTATGCATTATGACAATCCTTCACAATATTTCCATTTTACTACTGATATATTTTGTCCCTAAATTGACTTTATATTTTCCATACAGTTTAAAAATCCTCTTATTTTACTGTTGCTTGGATCTGCCTTTGTCAGTATATGTATGAAACAATTTGATGATGCCGTCAGTATTACAGTGGTAAGTATCATTGTTCTTACGATTTCTTAAGTTATATGAATCGCTCGTGAAAATACAAATTTCTTATTTCCCTCTTCAGGCAATTATAATAGTGGTTACAGTGGCATTTGTACAAGAATATCGCTCAGAGAAATCCTTAGAAGAATTAAATAAGTTAGTGCCACCAACTTGCCATTGGTAAGTAAAAGACCACATATACATCATGATTCGTGAGCACTGGTAACGTTTAGCATAACGAATTGACCCAATTTCAGCTTAAGAGAGGGTCGTTTAGAGACTTTTCTTGCGCGTAACTTGGTTCCCGGCGATGTGGTGTATTTAAACATTGGAGACAGAGTGCCAGCAGACATTAGAATATTTGATGCAATAGATTTAGCAATCGATGAGAGTAGTTTCACGGGTGAGACGGAACCTGCACAAAAGTCCATATCACCCTTACTCAAGACAAATGGTCATACCTCCAAGAGGAACATCGCCTTCATGGGCACCCTGGTGCGCTGTGGAAACGGCAAAGTAAGCCCCGACGCCATCCAGCATGCTTGTTCCTCCTATCCTCTCTCATTCCTAGACAATCTTATGCTTTCGTGACGCAGGGGATCGTAGTGAGCACGGGTGAAAAGAGCGAATTCGGGGAGGTTTTTACAATGATGCAAGCCGAGGAAGCACCAAAGACCCCCCTCCAGAGAAGCATGGACATTTTAGGTACACAGCTCTCCTTCTACTCCTTTTGCATAATTGGCGTGATTATGCTCCTGGGCTGGATCCAAGGTAAGGCACTCCTTGAGATGTTCACCATCAGCGTCAGCTTAGCTGTAGCTGCTATACCGGAAGGACTCCCAATCGTCGTGACAGTTACCCTAGCCCTAGGAGTAATGAGAATGGCTAAGAGGAATGCCATTGTCAAGAAATTACCTACTGTCGAGACTTTAGGTAAATTTATCAACTTCTACCAACGTTTCTAAATAAATTCTGTAAATTCCTTGAAATATTTATTTATATGTATTCAATGGGTAGGTTGCGTGAATATCATTTGCTCTGACAAAACTGGCACTATTACCAAAAATGAAATGACTGTAACAATACTGGTAACTTCTGAGGGTTACATGGCTGAAGTCAGTGGAGCGGGTTATAATGACCAGGGTGAACTTCATTTACATAAATGCGATAACGTTGACCTTGCTCGTGCTGCTATTAATAACATGCTGGAGGTACACAGTTTAATTCCCTTGTTTGTTAAAGGGGTAGAATTGTTTTTCTTTAAATTTTTACTACTGATTACAATCGATAGGTCGGGTGCGTTTGCAATAATGCCATCATACAAAATGAAACTCTATTGGGTCAGCCAACCGAAGGTGCTTTGATAGCTGTTGCTATGAAAAACAGCATGTATGGTGTGTCCGAAAAATATCTAAGACTTCAGGAATATCCGTTTTCTTCTGAGCAAAAAATGATGGCTGTTAAATGTATACCAAAGTATGGCGAGGTAAATGAAAGAAATATTAAATATTAAAGTTTATTACCAGAAGTCAAATGACTGTTTTTCTTTCTATTTTTTGTTTCAGAATAAACAAGAAGTTTTTTTTGTAAAAGGAGCTATGGAGAAGATTTTACCGCAATGCACTAAGTATTCCGCCAATGGTCAACTGTATGCCCTTAATCAGAAAAAGGAACAGGAATTTCTGTCAGAGGCTTATGACATCGGTAGAAAGGGTTTAAGAGGTATTTATTATATTATATAAAATTATATACTTTATTAGCTCATTATTTAATTACTATAAATATTCTATCAGTTATCGGTTTGGCTCGTGGTTCATCCTTGCAAGATCTAGTTTACGTTGGTCTGGTTGGAATTTGCGATCCACCTAGACCTCATGTACGCGAGTGCATAACAACTCTTATGAACAGTGGGGTCAAAGTCAAGATGGTAACAGGAGATGCCAAAGAAACTGCTGCAGCAGTTGGTGGGTGGTTGATTCACAGTTTAATCATTTTAAATGATACTTCATCATATAATGCTAACGAATTTTTACTTTAACAGCTAGTATGATTGGACTCGATACGATTCACATGAGATTGGTGTCTGGAGATGAGATTAATATGCTTTCAGAGCATCAATTAGAACAGATAATTGATAACGTCAGTGTTTTCTATCGCGTCACTCCAAGGCATAAACTGTGCATAGTCAAAGCATTACAGAAGAATGGAAATATAGTGGGAATGACTGGCGACGGTGTGAATGACGGTGTTGCTTTAAAGAAAGCTGACATTGGTATTGCCATGGGTAAAAATGGTACAGATGTCTGTAAGGAAGCTGCTGACATGATCTTGGTGGATGATGACTTTCAAACTATTATGTATGTTTCATTAACCTTTTATTTTAAGAAGAGAAGAGTCATTAGTCTGTTATTGTTTTGGATGATAAATATTTATATTTTTAACTAGTGCTGCTATTGAGGAAGGTAAAGGTATCTTTCATAATATTCGCAACTTTGTTCGATTTCAACTGAGCACAAGCATAGCGGCACTTTCCCTGATTGCCCTGGCTACTTTAATGGGAATACCGAATCCACTAAATGCTATGCAAATTCTATGGATTAACATCATTATGGATGGACCACCTGCTCAAAGGTGAGTAATTATACAATCTACTGAAGGGGAGGACATCTTTGTTATGTTTGGAATCTATCAAATGTTTTTCTTGGCAACTTTATTTTAGCTTGGGTGTTGAGCCTGTTGACAAGGATGTTTTGAAACAGAAACCTAGAAATACTAAGGAGCCGATGATCACTAAGCATCTCATAATAAATGTCCTACTATCTGCAGCTATTATTATATTGGGTACTCTTTGGGTATACAATCGAGAAGTATGATTATTACTTGATACGTAGCTTTATTGTTTATTGAAGTATAAAATTTATTAATATATACTTTTTTTTATAACAGATGACTTCTGGTGGAATTACAGCAAGAGACACCACGATGACGTTCACCTGTTTTGTCTTTTTCGATATGTTTAACGCTCTGAGTTGTCGGTCACAGGTATTATCATACTTTCAGTATTACAAAGTGCAATTTATTTAAATAATTTAATAAATAATTATTGAAAAATTTCTTTTAGACCAAATCCATATTTACTATTGGTATGTTGAGTAATAAAATGTTCCTGGTGGCGGTGACATTGTCCGTTGTGGGTCAAATGCTGGTCATTTACTTCCCTCCGTTGCAAAGAGTATTTCAAACGGAAGCTCTTACACCCAAAGGTAAATATATATTAAATAAAATGGCCGACGTTATAGCAAAGATATTTATCCTCTAACCATGGTTTCCTAATAATTCGTAGATATAGTATTTCTGGTGACATTAACGTCAAGTGTCTTCGTGATCAGCGAGATTAAGAAATTCGTCGAGAGGCAATTGGAAAGGCGGCGAACCAGCAGCCGATATTACAGTAAGTCTGAAATGGACTTCGTATGACAATTACAGTCGACCGGCGAGACAGAAAAGACTCACACGGAATAAACAAGGATAGTAATAGTGACAAGTAGTCCACCCCCGTTTCTCCAAAAATCCTAAATCCCTTAGAAAGTCCTGTCTTGCGTTCTTAATCTCAATTGTCAGATAAGGAGATAATTCGGTAACTATTTCTGTGGTTCTCCTTAAATACTTTCATCTTCTAGAAATGGTAAATAAGGGCGAATTATTGAGATTGATCTTTTTGAAGCTTGTTAGAATTTGAACGAACATTTTTCAGACAGCAAGAATTTACCTGCCTTGAATTCTTCCTGGAATAGAGATACTCGATTGTAAAAGAAGAACGCATAGTGATTGGGAAGAATCGACTTTTCTTATCCCAATTATCTTTCTATTCGAGAATCTCTCACTTTTGCTCTCTTTCCCTCCTTTCTTTTCTTCCTCTTTTTTCTCTCTTTTGTCTCTTCCTTCCTTCCTTTCTCCCTTTTTCCTCAAATTCCCATCAATTAAGAACATCTTTATCAACGCAAAGAAGTAATTTCATCTCGGCGCGCCAGACGGATATTATATGCAGACGGAAGTCAAAGATGCATGTGAACTCACAAGTAACTGATTATTTCTTTAACTGTATGCTTCTCCAAAAATTATGCCTTTTGTTTCCTAAGAAAATGATTAGACAATGCTGAATTTTTGTAATGAAATCGTCAAATTATTCACTGATGCGCCATTATTTTGTTCTCAACTACTTATTCTCGCGGTGCACATTCGATTTTAACTCGACCGCCTAGAATTGACTGTGAACAGTCAAAATACCCGAGTCAATTTTGACAGTAAAATCCAACATTTCTATAGCACGTTAGTTGATCAGTATCGTGAAAATGATCTCAAAACATTGGTAGGACATGCCTGCTGGATTCCTGGATGAATATGAATAAAAGCGAGCAACGAATCGCAGGACGTTCCGCGTTTATCGTGGAAGACGCGAGACTGCATTTATTGACTTTTTTAAATTTATACACTCACGCGCTCATTCCTTCGCGTCGACCACGTCACACTTTCGCATAAGAAATTGAATCGAGTGTTAACGGTGTCGTTCCACGTATTTCAATATATAAGTGTTATACTAGACGACTTTATAGAATGTATGTATTAAATTTTCAAAAAAAAAAGAAAAAAAACAAGAGCAAAGTGCAGAACTATTTCACTCTTTTCTGCTTTTTCACTTGGAACGACTGTTCACCTCCGGAGCACGCAAGAAAATTACACATAAATCACTTGACAATGATTTAGCACCATTTCTCTAGTATTAATATTGTCGTTGTCGTTTGTAGCACTACATGAAAGAGAATTAGCACGATCATATTATAATGAAGGAGTGCATTCACGAGATCACAAAATATATAATGGGAAACGTATAAAAATCGCTTTGTGAAGTAAATAGACAATTAGCGCATGACAATGTCACAATTTAATATATCATTTCTACTATATGATCACGTTTTTGACTTGATTCTTAGAAGGCACAATGTTCAGAACAAGAGTAAAGATGTCAATGGTAAACTTTTATCTAGCAACTACGAATAATACTTAGAAAGGCGTTTACTAATTTGCAAGCGGAAAAAATAAAGCGGTTGTAAGACGCCGTTGAGAATCATTTCATCTCGTAGCGAAGCTGCTGCATAGACTTTGCAAATGTGTTATTCTGCGAATTTGAGTTACCGATCGTCGTTATTCTTTCGTATCGGCGGAGATATTGTTAAAATAATTTTTGTATGGTTCATTTATAAGCGTGCAAAATCGTGGGACGTTAAAAAGAAGAGTATCGCAATTTTTTTCGACGTCCCCGACGACGTCTGTTTTACATATCGAATTCAATGTGAGTGGATATCGAATGTTATTTATTCCGCCATTTTGTGGCATAATCGTTACGTTTTATTCTTATCGTCGTTCTTTTATCGAGTTGGCGTTACGATAGGGAAAACTGTAGAGTAAGTGGAATGTTGATTGAGCCATGTAATTTCCGTAATGAGATCGGACGCCTACTTGATATCGTATAAATTTATATTTCAAATGAAGAATGATCATCGTTAAATATCTGGTACGCGTGCATCTCTTGCATTATATTAATTTTAATTGCGTATCGAGAATGTGTTTACATTCGTCTTACATTGCCATACTGTAGTCTTAACTACTTGCTTATTTATATTTTTGTTTATTCTGCAGAGATAATAAAACACGAGAAAACAATTATTGGGTATATATAGCCTCTTTAATAGCTCCTATTATCTCCACCTTGACTTATTGACAGTTAAATAATACATTCCGAATAATTATGTAGTCACGAGTTTGAAAAACATTTATCTACAAATTTGGATAATTTTTATCTAATTCAAAGAGCCCAAACGCGTACATAATCAACGGCTAAACTTGCTGTTGTGTTGTCACTGAGGTTCCAGGTTGGTAGCCAGTCAGATCTTGCCTTCCAGAAGTCAGTAGAGGCAGTAGGTGACGTGTTTAACCATGGTTTGGCACTGGGGTTGTTAGCGTCATCAGGGAAGTAACTGATACCACCCACAGCGAGATTTAAAATAATGTAAAACTCTTGGTCGAACGGCGCCATCTTGGTAGCATATCGCCAAGGGTTCTCAGTTCCTGGTTCACGGGTTTCAAACTGTCCTAATTCCCAGAAACTAGTTCTTGGAGTAACTGTACCTATGAACTCATCATCTACCAGGAACGTGATGTTATCTGAATCAAAGACATTATTGATATTATTGATAATTGGATGCGAAAAATAATTGTGGATTGGTACAAAGAAAATTGATACTTTTCATTCTTACCTGGTGTCCACTGGACTTTATAAATGTGATAATCTAAATTAAATCCTTGACCGTACGGTGCATTTTTAACGTAGTGCGCGAACTGGTTTCCGTTAAGAGCGGCATGTGGTCCAAAATGGAGTGCACCTCCTGTTTGCTCTACACCAATATTTACGCCATTTTGGTAAAGCTTAGTGTTACCACGATTTTCTGCAATGTCAATTTCTCCGCTTGCCGGCCAAGTTCCGTATGCATTGTAACGAGGCATCATCCAAATAGCTGGAGAACAAAAATGATAAAAATACACTTTTTAAATATCAATTCATTAGAATCGTGCAATGTTAGTTTATTGAATTAATAACTGCAAAATAGTTACCTGGCCATAGCCAATCTCCAGTAGGCATTTTGGCACGAACATGAATAGTGCCATATTTGAAACTGAAAGAATGAACAGTTCGAAGTTTAGCACTTTGAATTGGATTTAACACATTGGTTGGGGTACCAGTTCTTTCACAACCCCAGTACAATGCATTTGTACATCTAAAACAAAACGATAGAATTCATTATGACAATTATATGTATCAAATCTGATAAAAGCAAATAATACATACTGATCAGCCGGAGCACCGTTATTCAAGTTTAGTGTACCTGAGGTCAGGAATTTCTCACCAAAGGTGTTGGAAGTTAATGTGGGACGTATCCACAAGGAACCATCAACAGTGTAACTATTACTACGATTATTAGTATAGTAATTGAATTCCCAGTTCTGTAAAAAATGATTATTATCTACTCAGTACTGTTCGATGTGCTAATTATGTTTTGATGTGCTACTTACTCCTCCGCCAGCTGCTGTGATTTCGTGCTGCCATGTTTTAAAATCCAGGGTATCAAAATCATCCGCGAAGATGAGTTCACCACTGCAGTATGGACCCCGAGGTGCTTTGGTACCACTAGCAACGGTCACGGACTCATGCAAACAGATTTTAGACAGTACTGTACCTAGTAGACAGTAAACTGTCAGGATCCGTGTTATCGTGATTTTCCTGTAACAAATAAAATCTTATCAAAACGCCCTTCCGCTCATGCGAAAGACAGGATGTACCACTACAACACTAACGTCATACTTTCTGCGCTTCCTCAATCAATCTGAATGTCCGCAAATTTCATCAGCGTTTTATATCCTAGTCAAGGACGACGTGGTAGGGGATTCGCTTCGTCATAATTAATCATAGAAAAAGAATTAATAAACATTGATCAATCAGTAATGGGTATCAGTTTGTATTCCCATCAGTCGTTCCTAACGGCATATATTATATATGTGCTAAGTCACGAATCTATAAAAAAAGATTCTCAGAATTTATTTTGCTTGTTTACTCCTTTCCCCAAAATTAAATATTTCTAGATTGACTTAGCCTGATTGTACATTTAATTCCGTGTTGCAACTGACTGCTGTGATAAGAAATTTCGTTTTGATTGTTAAATTGAAAGAATCGATCGAAATTTCTACATTTTTTTATTAAGATGGCATTTGCTTTTTTTTGTAATTATGCATTAGCAAATATTCGACATTACACGTATATGTCGGATCTAGTGAAATGAGATCAATCTGATAATTATAGAGCATTAATCTCAATGGAATCTATCTGGAGCGAGGAATTCGGTGAATGCCAGGTCCTTTTCCAATTTTGCTTATCTTTCCAGAAATTCAATAAAGCCTAAAAAAGATAAATATAAATAACACCATTTTATAATTACACATTAGTTAATTACTTTAGCGCCATTATTTTTCCATGGTTTTGTATGATTATTAGTTCCGATATAATTGTCCGGAAATTCACGAATACCTCCGACAGCAATTCCCAGTGTCACGTAGAACTGAAATTCGTAAAATTTAATGTATATCTCAAATTATTATTAAATACTAATAAAAAAAAACGCTAATATATTTCATACTTCTTTGTCGAACGGAGCCATGTTACTGCCTCTACTCCATATGGTTTCACGACCAAAAAATACTGTATTGGGTAGTCGACACGAAGTTTTTCCTTGGCCATCTACTCTGAATGTTAGTTCCTCTACAAAAAATATTCGACCAATAAAATAGACGTACAAATAAAATAAAACGCTGCACTCTGACAAATATATTACCAGGCGTCCATTTTACAGTGAACGTATGAAAATCATCCGACCAACGTATCCCTCTTTTTATAAAAGGCATAAATGATCGCGGTGAAGTTTCTGAATTATCTGGCCAATACATACACCCTCTATAAAGAGCCGATTCGCCATAATTTAATGACTGCTGTGTACCCAACTTTTCATTGCCACGAGAAAGTGCAATTATTATTCGACCAGACATATACCACCATCCGTATTCACTGTCTTTTGGCTCGAGCCAGATAACTAAAAACACAGGTATATTATTATCATTATATCTTAAGAACATAATAACAATCGTTATTATGATTTTTATTCTTACTTGGATATATCCAATCTCCTTTAGGCATTTTAGCACGAATTTTGACTTCGCCATAGCGAAACGAAAAGGACTCTCTTGTACGTATCCTTGCAGCGAATACTGGTGGTAAAACCTGCAAAGATATTATTTTCAAAATAACAAGAACATCAGGACAATTAAAACAGTTTACAATAAAACTTGACACCAACTAGAAAACTCGTTGAACTTCTTGAACATTCTCCTCCATGTACGGATGCCGTGCATCCTTCCAATTGTAAATTACCTATACCATTTTCTCCAGCGCTATTCATTACAGTTGGTTTCAAATGAAGAATCCCATTATCAACATAAGCATTCGCGTGTGATTTCACGTAAGTAACAAATTCGTAATCCTGTAATACGAATACATCTAAGTTTCTTTGTTTTTTCATTTAAGGTAAATGTCCCAGTGGTCAGACACTTAACGCTATAGTCCCAGTCCCCGGACGTCCATAAGAAATCGTATTTCGATCTCTCTTATACGTACGCTTTGTCCTGTAACTGGAACGTGTCCGGCCACTGGGACATTTACCTTAATATAGTTATATTTATAACACGCACTGGTTCCGTTGGGATGCGAACGTCATACTTCCAGATATCAGTATTGATATAATCAAAATTATCTTTAAAGATTATTTCACCACGACAAACATGTTTCCCATTAACAGTCGTTTCACTGATATTTTGACAGTTTAAAGTATTCTCATTGCGTTCAGCCGATGGAGCATCTATATTAAAGTAATTATCTTATTTATTTTTAACTAAAAGATTCATTAAGTTACCCTTACCCGTTGGAATATAAAAATTTGGCAAATCTTTCAATTCGTTATTGTAAGCTAACAACATTGCACTCTGCATTAACATTAAAAGACACCAGGATATATTATTCATAGTTTAACACGTTTTAGATTAAAGATAATGGGATAACATGACACCTTTGCTATTATAATCTAACTGTTGTGTACACGCTATGCAGATTCTGATTGCTATGCCAGTCTGGGGAAATCCAACTCAGCTTGTACCACATTCATGTATAGTCTTGGTCTTGTTAACTGCCTCATCTTGGGATCTCCCTCTTTGTTTGGTATTCCCACGTGACGTATTATTCTTGGTTTATTTTTAGTTTAATATTTCTCTGTCTGTACTTCCCTTCTGCGATAGGAGAGAAGAGTGGAAACCAGATAAACGTATAGAACAAGATATATATATATATATGTACAGAAAAAAGAATATATATACAACAAATATCAAAGTCCAAGAAAGAGTAGAGATTGGTTATATAATAATAATCATAATTTATTATTTAAAAAATGTACAATCTATTTTATGCAATCCATACCTCTTCAAGGACGCTATATAACATATTTCGGTTCCGTCAGAATTTACATAGTAATTAAACGTTACAAGTACTGTGTCATAGCGAACACCGGAGTATTAATCATTGAATGATGACTATTATTTTATGTTTTAACTAGTGTATTCCTTCTAAGGCAGTGTACGTTCTGTATTGATACAATTCTGGTCCTCCATATCCATAAAGGAGTCGACCTCTTCCGTTTTCGTCGTAGTAAGGATAACGGTACTTTGGTCTGCAATTGAAAGAATATAACGTTAGTAAACAGGATTCACATTAAAAGAATCAACAAAATTAAAGAGATGATCGTTACCTTTCAAAATATTGAAAATTAGGAGCTCTAGGTTGCGCTATTGTTGCTGACGAATGGCTAACGATGCCAAGTAAAACGATTAGTACAATCGCATAGATCCACTGTATAAAAGATGACAGAGAATATTGATAAATGATAAAGATTAATTAAAAGATTAAAAATTGATTTAAAAAATCTCAAATTAACGTTTTCAGAATCGGGCTTAAAGTTAGAAAGCATACGGTTGCTCTTGAACAGTTAAAACTTTTTGCTACTATGTACTTTTACCTTGATCAAAAATTCTTTACTTACGTTCAAATATCTCGCCATAATTGTCCGATATTATGGATTTTATACAGGATTAATGAAAATCCTATGAATCCTGGTAAATCCTTAGTGAAGTGACAACGGATACTCTTGTGGACGTACTCGGTGACGAGTCGTGTAATTCTGTCGGTTCTTAGCCTTTGAAAAGTCATGGAAATCATCGAAAGAAGGGGAAAGGAGTGAAAGTTTTATGGTCGTAAGTAAGTAGGTGAGCTACAGGCGATAGTCACGTATACATATTAATAGTATTATTATAATACGATTGCTGCAAGAAGAAGACCTTACGTTTCGTCACGTCAACGTATTTCGTTTCATAATCTAATACTACGTTTCCATAGATAAATACGTATACAATGAATCATTCGGTTTAAGTAAATGCCTTAAAAAAAATCAACCAGGAAGATGATATTTTTCATGGCAGAGATCGCATCGTATATTTTATGTTTATACAGTATTCGTATCACTGAATCATAGCAACAATTCTTTTATTATAATTCCTTATGCACCGTTCAAAAGGATTCCATGAATATGGCGTGTAAGCGTCGAAAGTGAATCGTTGATCGTGATTGGAATTTCTTGTGCATTTAAATAAAGGGGAAAGTAATGGAAGTTCGAGGCCGTTGTCACTTTCGCCATTATTATCAAACGCCATTTCTTCCTACAACTGTACCCCATGGTCCTTTAAATCCAATTCCCATACCCAGCCTGGCAATAAGATCTTCCCCAAGTTTTCCATTCAGAGCTTCAAATTGAACTCTTCTCTGCTTCCCAAGATCAGGATCAAACTCCCATTGGGTTCTCTGAACAAATAATTATATATTAGTATACAATTTTTAGTATCGATCATTTTGATAGATAATAAATAATAATAAATAGCACCTCGTGTATTACTGGTACACCTGCCACATTATTCTGAATGAGATCATGTACGAAGGTCAGGACGGATGCTGCGTCTACCCCTGTCTGTACCGTTAACACTATCACCTAAAATTTATTTATCAATATTTTTAATTATAATATCAAACTATACGATCCTGTTGCTTTTTAGTCAAGTAATGCCATTTTTACCAGGATCAATCTCAGGTCCATATTCTTTGATCCTTCTTTGAAGGCTTACGGTATAAGACTGATGTAACTCTTATTGAATACCAATGATTGGTGCTTCGTAAAAGAGATTTGCTGACTTACGGGGGAAGCCTAGACGGAGTGAAAGTAAAAAGTCAGGAATGAGAAGTAAAAAAAGAAGGTCAGTTTATTCGGAAGGTACGTCAAAGCACGCGTGCACCTCGTATCGAGTGGCGGCGTTAAATGAATGACAATTAACCAAATCATTGATTGTCCTATCACTAGCTAATGTCACATAATTGTCACGCCTCGATGGAAGTCAATAAAACCGATGCATTCGTTCAGGATGTCACATTTCTTTGTTACCGTTATTCGAAGGCAGTTACTCGTTTTCAATCATCAGGTCAATCATGCGGATCTTCGTAGGAATTTTCCTCTTTTCTTTGGTAAGACTGTTTCTGTTGTCTGTTCGAAACGTATTGTACTTGGGGTATAAAAGTATATATTATATTTATAGTTCTGCTCTTGTTCTGCTACCGTGGATCATATTCTGCCTGGTATTATGTCCTTTGGCAATGAAATACTTACTGGATTCAATAAGGGTGTTGCTACTATTCGTCAATACACTCTAGGACCACCAGGTCCTGAGAAGCGATATATTGAATTTCGACCTGACGATGGACCACGTGCTTCTTTTGAATATCAAAGACGTTATGGAAGGCGAGGGGAAAATCTTATACAGATGCTTGGATCTGGTGTATTTTCACAGCCTCCAAATCGCTTCATTCCACCAAATGCTCCATTGAGACATTAGTGAATTTTATGACTGAATATTATAAGTGTATTTATTTCAAGGGAGAATAGTACTGTATAATGACGCTAGGACATAAGAAATTATATTGTTAATAATATTCAAATTAATTTATAATGTTCAACTTTGTAAACTCAGTCTTCCATCATTATATCCTTATGCAAGAAATTGGATTTATATCTAACTCGTATATTACAGCGTTCATTGATCTGATATCGCCAAGTATAAAAATTACCAAATTTTTCATGGAATGTCGATTCCGTATACGTTGTTACGAAAAGTTCACTATACATACTATTGGTCCTGCAGGTAGTGTTTTAGACCCTTGTAGACAATGAACTTTTTAGAAGATTATCTAATCCTTATGAAGTTGTGTCTATTTATCCCTTTTCAATGGTCTTTATCAGTTTTAGCAATATTTTTTGCGACGGTTTTATTTAGAGGTCGCTCATTTAATATAACCTTATCTGTGCGTCTATTGTAACCCATCCCCTTCACTCCGTCGTTCTCCTGTATCATTTAGAGGCTAGATATTACATTGCAAATTCAAGTGTGTAGTCACTTGATATACGTTTACAAGCGTACTTTTTTATATAGGAATACGTGAGAACAACACACTTATTATCTTATAATTGATTGACAATAATTACACATACTAAGTGTGTGAAAAGTAATTAGCATTAAAAAAAATAGGGAATAACACACTTCGCGACATACTTAGGTTTGCAGTAATAGCGAAAATCACCAGTTAACCAATAGAGACAAACGGGTTTAAATATCACAAGAGGATTTAACCGTTTTTGAAAGATGAGATAATAAAATTAATTTTTTACGTCTATGAAGATAATTTTTCGCGAAAGTAGATGCTTCAATTGTATATTATTGATTTTTCATAGAGATAATGACACAATATACAATGAATGATGTCACGTATAATATTAATGATCATTTATAATGCCCAAATTTTGATGTAATCAATTTCAAGAGCTGTGGAATCCTCTTTCCATGTCTCATGCCATAAGTTAGTTGCAGAGAAGAAGTTGAAGAGGGCCTAAAGTAAAGCAGAGTCATATATGAAATATATTGTAAATACAATTTAATTATTTTTTATACTATTCATACCTTGGAGGCGACATTACGCCAGGGTTTACTGTATCCGTTACTGGTACTGTTGTCCGAAAATTCACCATATCCGCCTACGGCCACGCCGATGGTTAAGTGATACTGTACACGTGAAAAATGAAAAAAGGCGAGGTCAGTTTCTTAAGTTAATAACATAGATCAATTATAAAGACAATAATTAACACGTATGATAATCTTATGTCGTAATATTCAACTTATCTATATTTATTTTTGCTTGCTTACCGGCTTGTCGAATGGCGAACTCGTCTCTCGTACCTTATTACCGTATTGAGTGCCGTCTACTTTTACAATTATTCTATCCTGTCGCCATTCTAATTCATACGTATGATATTCCGTTGACCAGAAGTTTGGTGAATATTTCTTCGCCATGTATTTCCATCTCTCTGTGCCTATGTTCAGGGCGTCTATACCACCTGCACCCAGAAGACGACCTCCGACGTCTGTACCATCAGTCATGCGTAATTCTTGGTTACCGGATGAACAAGCTATCCTTATTTGAGGAGGATTTAGATCTTCATTTGCATGGTTTAAAGGATCCAGCGTGAGAACTTTAAGAACGTAAACGTATTATAATAACGTAACTTTCGGAAATTTGGTATTTGTACTTCTAAAAGACTTACGTGGATAAATCCAATCACCACAAGGCAATTTTGCCCGAATTTCTATACGTCCGTAGATGAAATTAAAAGTCATTTTTGTGTCGAGGCGACCTGATAACACCGGTGGAAGAATTGATGATCCTTTCGCTTGGCGATTACAATACTCTGATCCTAGTACTTCTGTGCAGCTGTTATAGATTATTATAAATTAAGAAAATAATTATTTATTCGCCAACGTTTATTTATGCTTCTAAGTGATTTAATTACTTTTCTAATACTAGGTGGCCATGGCGTACAAATTGCGTACTGTGCTTTTTCTCCATAAGTGTCGGTTGTATTTTTAATATTCCATTCGTCAATTGGACATTATCTGAATCCTTGGTGTAGACAACAAACTCGTAATCCTAAAATTCCCAGTCATCGTGACTCTATGATAATTAGTAATTTATATGAATATTCCAGTTTTACAACTCACCGGCGCACCAGAGAAGCGTTCATTGATGCGCCATCGCCACGTGTGCAAATTTTCAAATTGTTCATCAAATATTAATTCCCCAGAACAAGCTTGTCGTAATTCACCAGTCTCCATCATGATTCTCGTATCCGAAAGGACGCAAGATCGGTCACCACTTGGGGTAACGTTAACAGGAGTTCCATCGAACTTATAAAATTCTGAAAATTCACATGATCTGTATTTTTCAAAATACTCATTCATTTTTATCCGTTACGGACCGTTCACTATGTATTGTTGATCCAGTAAATTGTATCCTAGACCCTTGTAAACCACGTGAACCCAATAGTAGACGATATCGCCCTTATGAAGTTGCGTTTGTTTATCCTCGTAAGTCCATTGGCCTCCACGTTGTTTAACAATGTCTCTGGCAATAGTTCCGGCTTCAAGGCCATTAAAATCTTCATTGATTTTTACGTGAAAGGCTACTAAACTTATTCCCTCTTCATCTGCACATAGAAAATGTATTTTTAATGTATTCTTGGAATTTCTGTTGATAACTTTGTAAATGTTTATGTCAATTAATCGAACTATCTTTAGAGAGTTCATAAGGCTTAAAAATAACAACAAAAAAACAGTCATAAATATTTCTACTTTTAAAAGTTGGAAAAAACAAAACTATCTTTGCAAGATCATCGTTGATTTATCAATTTCAGAATAAAACTTCCTAGAAATAATTATAAAAGAATTAAAATTCTTTTGCATTCTAAGTTTTAGACATTCGTTAATATCCTTCAGTTTAAAAATAACTTTGTGAACTATCCTGAACACTAATCGTTATAAAAACTGGAAAAGCAAGATTGAAATATTCAAAAAAGACTAAAAAGGTTTCCGCTTACGTGCCTGGAACGGATATACGAATTCCTTTAGGATGGAGCGGTACCACTGTAGCCAATGGCGGTGAATATTGTCCTTTTATTAAATTCACAAGGAATGCTATGAAAAATAGCATTAATTCTTTTTGTCTACTCATTCCGTTAAACGGAGAAACACAATTATTGGATGCAATAACACAATGTTTTAAAGCTGTAGTTACAGCTTGGCGTGAGACTCTAGCGAGTCTGTGATTCAACGATAATGCAGTAACTTGAAATTGGATTAAAGAAAATCTTTATTTTATACAATCTGTTTTTCACAGACTAGAGAATACACGCGCTGTTCACGATCCACGCTGTAATACGCAGCAAGAAGACAGCAAGCTCGCTTGAATGCTGGAAACCATTTATCCTCCTTAGGAACACGATCGCGCTTTGCCATTGGTGGAGACGTCTTTGATGATGCACCGCCTGGTATCGTGTGAATGTTGATTTCGTCATTTTATATGCTTTTTTTTTTAATATAAATTACAGAGGAACTTTTGTACGTAAAATTGTCTGAGTATCAATAACATATATATATTTTTGGAATATTTAGGAAGTTGCATGGCTGAGGTATACTGATGTGGCCTTCAATCTCTTTTTCTTTTCATACAAAAAAATGTATTATACTTCGCAAGTAGACACAGATAAAATCTTTCTTATTTAACGGTGCGTGAATATTCCACCTCCTAGTGATAAATATTTATATGGTCGTGCTCGAGTTCTTCCGCTTACTGTATGGAAGAAAATCTTCTCACGAGGTGCCATAGACTCAGTTTCTAAATAAATATCAAAACACGCTCGTAGACGTTGTAATTGAGCTGAGAGGGTTGGCGGTTTTTCCCACATTACATTTACTTCCCTTTCAATATCGCGTAGAATGTCCGGGGATATTGGTATGGTTTGATTAATCTTGATACCAAAAACTGGCATCACCCTTGGATAATCTGGTTTAATGGCGATGCGGGCTATAAGTTCACCTAGAAATATTTTAAAGGTTTTTTATGCAGTAGGATATATATATTTTTCTTTAATTATGTTAGTGATAAGGTGTACGTACTACTTCCTCGACGTAGGATGGCTTCGTAGAATATATCAACTGATGACACTAATCCCTGTTGACAAAATGGTGGCATGTCCGGATAACTGGAGTAACTCTTCCATGTTATTGTGGAAAATCTATACAGACTCGTAGAGACTTTCTGCGGCATGGGGTCGACGCTGTCGGTGAAAATTGATAAATTGCCGGATTCTAATTGACGAATTTCTGCACACAATTCTAAACGCGCTCTTACGCGTCTTTTTATCTCTTTCAAGACACATTCTACGCTGTCCTGTGCGAGGACCTGGTTTGTAACCTGACAAGAGAATGAAACCTGAATATTTTATATTATGCATTGAGAGTAAGTATAATTTATAATTAATAGGACAACCTTTTGTTCTTGAACGTCAGTAGATATAAAGTGTAAACCTGCCATTCGTTGGGCCCATTTATACGGAATTCCTACTTCCAGTGTAGAGAATGGACCCAAATTATGTCTCAATAATTGGTAATGATTCGCGGGATTGGGGCTCTCCAATCCAAAATCTTTTGGATACAATTCACGTAGGATAGATTCAGATACAAGCATGTCCCTATTTCATTGAAAAAGAACCTGCATAATTTTGAAAAGTTGGTGAATATCTGTGTATTCTAATATTTCCTTACCCTGCACTTATTCCACCGACATTATCTGCGTCAAGTTTTGACTCCACCGTAATAACTTTTAAAAAAGTCATGTAATAAAATTGTAACGTCAATTTTGTATCAGCCTTTACAACAATGATAATTTTAACGCTAAGTGGATGTCTGTGTAGAAGCCTCAACCGTTTCTCTTCTTGTCTCGCTTCTTTTGACAGTCTGTGGTGTCTTTTCTTATGCACCGGAGTTTCTTCCACGATATTTTCTGACTGCATTTCTGCGTCTGAGTCAGATTCTTGCGTGCCCTCTTGATCGTTTGACCGTTTCGCGTCGTCGTCATCACCCTCCACAATCACCATAAGCGATGAATCTACAAAACAAAGTCGAAGAACAATTTATAACTTTTAAAACAATTGTTTTGCATATTATTAAGTTTTTTATACCATATGCGTCTCTATAGGCAGTAGCTTTAGCATAGAGAACGTATAAAGGTGACGCCAGTAATGCTGCTTTCTTGTGCTCCTGCCTAACTTTGTCCAACGGAAGACCAAGACTATCCTGCAAAGGCTTGCTAGCCTATCGATACATTATTTTAATGTTACGCTGTAGCTATGAAATGCAGATCTATGAAGACATATGCTTGAAATAAAATATATTTACTTCTAGGATCAAACGTAGTTGTGGAGCCAAATTATCTAATCTTGTCTGTTTAGATTCTATACCAGACGCTGCACTCTTTTTACTTTCTGTGAGTTCATCGCACAAAGCTGCAAGTTGTTTTCTTTGAGTTAATTCCCATTCTAAACGCGCGAGTCTTAGTTGATGTGGATCATTTTTGGTAACATCCTGTTGAATGTAAATTATGAATATTTAGCGATATGTTTATTTATAAGCTTACCTATATTCTTAAACATCATAGACTTACAGGTCTTGAAATATTTTCTGGTGCTTCCTTATAGAATTCTTCCTCAGGTACTAGTTCTATAGATTCATCCTTAGATCTACATACAAATTTATGGATTATTTCGTGTAAATATAATTTTAAGTATATTAAAGTGTTTTACGAAACATACTTGAATTGAAGACATTTCACAACTTCTTTTTTTAGATGCATAACTTCATATAGTAAATTTTGCAAGTGCAGGTGTCTGCTATCAACACAACTTTTCGCTGATATAAGCGAATCTCTTGCAAATTTTGTTCTAAATTTCTCCATTCGATTAAGCTTTTTCAATTCGATAAATGCTAAAGCAGTGGTAACCTGAAGTTCATGTATTTCATCTTTTTCCTAAAATATATAACACATAATTAAATTTACAGAAATATATGATATGAGAAAAATCATAAGAAATTTTACAAACACTATCGTCGCCACTAGCTTTTAGTTTCGCTATTTTACTCATAGCCTTGCGTATGATTTCACATGTTAACAAGAAACTCTCTGAATCCTTCTCAGAAGATCGTTCCTGAGCTTCTTTCTCCTCGTAGTTTATAATAGCCTAAAATAAATAAATAGTAATTATTCTAGATTTTCAAATAATAATTATACTCTTATTATTGAGCAAGTTCCTACCTTGTAGATATCACCATCTTTGACAGTATTAGCCGCAGTATTTCCTATGGATTTTCTTCTTTTCTTTGAACTATCAGATTCATTTTCTTTGCCCATTATATCCTACTAAGAAATATAGTAAGCGGCTCCGCAAATCTCAAAAAATTTCAGAACAGAATTTATAGGTTACGTTTCACAGTAGACGAAGCGTGCATCCTGACAAGAGAGGGAAAAGATGAAAATATTAGAGATATTAGATAACTGCCGTTCGAAAATTATAAATGCTACTGATAACTAAACCTGTTCAAGTATTTCTTAAAAATGAATTATTTAAATAGAAGAATAAAAAATACTCAACTGTGCGTAATAAATAAGTATTATTCATTCCGATACTTATATAGTAAACCACATTAAACATATATAAGATAACAAAACAACATAACACAATACGCATAGTGAAGTTTTACAGACAATATAATCGTAACAAATAAATATAAATGAATTAATACTTTGTATTACGTGAATTATATACATACATTAAACACTATCGAAAATCCATTAATTAAATATCATTTTACAGACATTAATGAAATGGTGCTTATTAAGACATCATGTAATAACACTAATATACTTCAATGGCACAAACAAATGGAGAACCGGTCATCACACTTTAATTATCATCTATCAATTATAACAATTATACATAGTGATAATTAAACTGTAGCACGTGGACAGAATAAGTTTTTCTTAGCCTGTAACTCGAATATGCTAAGTGAAGCAATATTTAACGAGGTTCTAGAGTGTTTCTTCGACTATGTGGTATCGTTTCCATAGATACCAGAAAGTATGGCCGTTCACTTAACAGTTCAGAAGTGACGGCTGGCACGAGTAGCTGGAATCGAAACGTTCCTCAAGTGCTTCTCAAGAGTTTCATTTGCAATCCAAACGTAAGTTCATTATACTAATTGCCAATCGCTCATGAATGAATTTTTAATATTGCTTGCGGTTTACCAGTATAATTATTTTCCAATTGTTAAGCATTTTGCGTCTTTCTGTCGTACTATTTATTTCTTTGTTCATCTGTAACCTGAAGCCATAATTAATAAGAAATGACAGCACTCCTACGATCGAATTGAACGAATATAAAATTACCTTAGCTGCGGTAAATCGACGACCGACCTCGTTAACGATTACTGCACTTCACGTTTCTGAAGATTTTATAGGTTTATTTTGATGTTAGTATTATTAGTCTACGTATACAATATATAAAGTTCTTGCGAATAAGCGAGATCGGTCCTCAAGATCTTGGGAAAAATCCATAGAATCGCGTGTCCAAATCGCCGAGAGACGCTCGGTAGTCTCGACATGCAAACTCAAGAAAATGCTAATCTCCATATTGGTTCGATATATTCTGCCCTACTTCGCCAATATATGTATTTTATGGCATACTTTTCGTGTTAGAGTAAATGACAATTTTTATTTGACACCTGAGTAAAATGATGATAAGTACATATGATTTGTTTGTATCATCTGGACGCTTTTAGCGGAAATGGAGTTCTCTATTACAATAAGATTACAAGCATGGAAAAATAATATAAATTTCACTTCCATCAACATTATTTACATAAAATTATCGATATAATATACCATTCATAAATCAGTTAAATATATACATTAAATGAGTCAATTGGGAAATCAAAATTATTAACATAAATATCTAAACAATACTTACTTACAAAGAACAACAATGCAATATATATATATATATATATATATACACAAATAGTTAACTAGCAGGTTCTCCGAATGTCGTACGGTCATCGTATCTACGGCAATAGTTGAATCAATACATTGTCTTCGACCCTGGTATCTAGCAATGCCACTGAAACTCGTGAATTATATAATGTCCTGGTCTTGGCTATAACGAAGCCTGTGACTAAGAACTCACCTTAACAATAAGGTGTTCAGAAGTGTTAATTTAAAGTTAGCAAGAGGAAGCTCTCAATTACAATATCTAGAGTCATTAAACATTATCACTCAATGATAACCTGAACGAATCAGCATATAGGTTCATCAACCCCAAAGTTTATTATTAAAAGTTTTATCCTTGACCCAGCTTTTATCCCATTATTCGAAATGCTAAAGGATTAATGACAAATCGATAGAATATACATTTAACACGGCTCAAGTGGCACTCACGACTTGAAGCTTCTTAGCGATTCTTCATTCAGGAAATATTCTATCTATTGAAATAATTTGACATCAATATTTAACCACTGGTTGGTACTATTGATACATCGATTTTTCCTTTGTATAGCCATGTGAGAGGAAATAAAATTGCGTATAATGGCGTCTGATGATGACTCCGTGATACTACGTCAATGATTCATCGGAGGAGCAAGGATTTCTGGTAGGATTGATCCTGTTAAGTCATCAAGAATTGGAATCAGGATGAATCGATATATAACATTGAATCAGTTAGGCGATGGTACCTTCGGTTCTGTCGTCCTTGGTGAACGCATTGATACAGGGGAGAAGGTCGCCATTAAGAGAATGAAACGGAAATACTATTCTTGGGAGGAAGCAATGAATCTACGTGAAGTTAAGGTTTGTTTAAACATAATCTTAAATTTAGAATTTGTATAGAATGTGTAATATAATATAGATTTTTTTTTCAGTCTCTGAAGAAGCTGAGTCACGCCAACGTAGTAAAGTTAAAGGAAGTTATTAGAGAGAATGATGTTTTGTACTTTGTATTTGAATACATGAAGGAGAATCTTTATCAATTAATGAAGGATAGGTATTGAAAGACATTTTAATAGTTTCAGTACTGTATGAAATACGTATATGAATTATTTTTTTTATTTATTACAGAGAGAAACTATTTCCTGAACCTGTTGTTAGGAATATGGTTTATCAAGTCTTGCAAGGTTTGGCATTTATGCATAAACATGGTTTTTTTCATCGCGACATGAAACCAGAAAATTTATTATGCATGGGACCCGAACTTGTAAAAATAGCAGATTTCGGTTTGGCAAGAGAAATACGTTCACGGCCACCTTATACGGATTATGTGTCAACACGATGGTACAGAGCACCGGAAGTATTACTGCATTCGACGACCTACAACAGTCCAATAGATATATGGGCAGTCGGGTGTATAATGGCAGAACTCTATACATTTAGTCCACTTTTTCCTGGAAAGAGCGAGATAGATGAGATCTTTAAGATTTGTTCTGTTATTGGTACTCCTGATAAGGATGATTGGCCTGAGGGCTATCAATTGGCGGCAGCGATGAATTTTAAATTTCCAAACTTCACGCGGACTTCCTTAAGCATTTTGATACCGAATGCTAGTCAGGAAGCTGTTATACTAATGGAGGATATGCTGGAGTGGAATCCAATAAAAAGACCCACGGCTCAGCAATCGCTTAGGTACAATTTTAAAAATATTTCTTATATTTTCCGTGTGAAGTGATACCAAATCATCCGGTTCTGCAGATATCCATACTTTCAAGTGGGAGGACCAAGAGTAGTCAGTAGTAAGAAAATTGGCGTAGAATCTCAGAGAGAAATCCTAGTTAATAGAGTTAATATGCCACAACCTTCGTCACCGCCACCACTACTTCCGGCAGCACCTGTCATGTCGCAGCGACCAATGTCTGTGAGCGACTACGACCAGGCGGATGTCATCGTCGGTGGGACGACTTTACGACCTTATAGGGTACCGGAAAAGGTACCGGTACAACCACGACAGCAGCGAGTGCTGCCACTATTAAATCATAACGAACGCAAACGGGAAAATTCTGTGAAATGGGACGGCGACGGAATTAAGGATGGTCTCGAGGATGATTTTGCTAATCTGTTAGGGTAGGTATATTAATGCAGCTATTGTTGATATATAGCATAAGCATATTAAAATCAAAATTACTTATTTTCTAGGAGCAAAATTATCCCAGATAATTCAAATGCTAAGTACCTACTCCATGACAGAGTATCTAAAGAGAATCGTGTCAATTGGAATAGCAATTATCCTAATATAGAGAATCAAAAGCAAACAAATGCCAGTTGGACCCTGCCAAATTGGAATGAGCAAGTTCCTGGAAGAAACTGGCGTCAGTCTCAGGCAAATTTGAAGAGTACGCGTAAGGTCTCGGCCAAGCAACATTATCTCAGCGTGGCTCGGTACGTCGCAGGCCAGAGCACAAATTTACCTTCCAGGTATCAATAACTTAGAAAACTTGTCCATGAAAATTTTCAAAATCCAACGCCTTCGCATAATTCTACTTTACATAACAAAAAACCCTAACAAGTTATTCAATACATAACTCTATCATTTAACAGAAATGGCGAAGGAGATTCTAATAGATCAGCGTTAAATCATTCCAATATCATAGTGAACGGTACGAGTGTACTTCCATCAGCAGCTCCAGAAAAGTTCAATGGTTTCGCAGACTCTTTTTGGGCTCCACGGGAAACTGTGGATGCTTTAAAAACAGCTAAGCAACATTACACGACACGAAGTCGTTACGTATCCGAACCAAGTGCCAGATTACCCTATGCCAGTGTATATGGTATATAACAAAACTCGTTTATACTACACCAATCAATAACCAAATATTTTCAACCAATAAGAATTTTTCTTACTCTTTTTGTAGAAACAACCGCAGCGACAAACAGGACTGCAGGATTACAGTCCAATTTATTTGGCGGTATGGTGAAGACAAGGCCAACTGCTGGTCTACATGGACGTACGGATTGGGCTGCTAAATATCTTAAATGACCTCATGCAGAATTATTATCTAATTCGTATTCATGCATAGAAGCAATCGACAATCGTCAATTCGCCAGTGGCGCGACGCGTATCAAACTGTGATATAAATGTCCTGACGATCTGACCAAATACCTGATCACTTTTCACGTAGAATACTACGTGATTTTTGCTATTATCATCAATTTCGATATCTAATGTATTGGTCTATCTATACGATCGTCATAGGACCTGTATAACATATAACGAACCAGTATTTCCAAGTGAATAAGAGTGCGAATGGAACGGAATGAATGGTTAAGAGTGATTAAGAGAGTATAATCAAACATATCGCGTATTTAATACCCGTGTCAAATAATTCGAATTGGCTATATGTATTCCTAGTATCCATCAAGAGGAAAACGCAAAAGAGTGCCCCCGCAATTTCCTTTTCAAACAAAAAAAAATCATAACCAGCTGGGATTATTTTAATATTAAAAATCGAAGAGATAGCCAATCGAATTGTAGTTATAGTAATGAAGAGTAATGGTAGTGCCGATTACGGTGTAATAGTTGTATAAGATATTACGTATATACATACATATATATATATATATATATTTATTATTTGTACATATTATAATAAGTTCAATGGGAAGCGATCGTGGATGTTCCCAAAAATAGTTACTTGTTTTTGTTTTGTTTTGACTTTCTTAAAAATTCCAAAGTTCCATTGAAAGACGACGCAAACGCTAGGAGAATTTATTTTTTACTTTCCACAAACTCGTGCGTGTCGTCTTCAAAGGATGGGGATTTTCAAGAAAAAAAATTAATAAGATAAACTAAATAATAGATGGAAAATAATCCTGCTTCTTTCTAAAAAAAATTGTTTGTCCATATTTCTCGCAATATCTCAAGGACCACGATCCTTTCCCACGGCACTTAGACAGAAATAGGGCGTTGCGATGAAAAATATAATGTACAACGAAAAGAATCTCTCTTGCAGTGACGTTTTCCTTTTCCACGATACAATCCTTAAGAAGCAGCGTATCCATAAGATATTTTGTTCTTATTCCTTAATTAGAACGTATCGCATTGTATTGATTCGCCTTGAGATACATTAATTTTTGTTAGCCCTTACTGCATATTTATTTGTCTTTTACATAGATTAGCTCAATCTGCAACTAGCTACACTTTAAATATTATTTATAGTTGTACATTGACAATGAGACGTCAAAGGACTTTTCGGGATGGCACTAGGAAAATTTATCGGACACTAGTCCGAAGTAACTTCAGATTATTCTTTGAATGAAGCATAAGGTACGTTCATTTTTATTTGCGAAACTACTCTATTTGCGACTGTTTTTTTTTTTCTTAAAAAAAGTTTGACATCAATTCGCGAGTCCTTGAACGCTGATTATCTTCTTTTTTTTGTTTTAATTAGAACATAATTCTATCTCAATTTAATCAGTGAGTTATTGGAAGAAACATATCCTGCATGTAAATACACTGTGATTCTTTTATACTACGAATTTATGGTTATGATTAACACACAGAGTGACATATAAATGCTGCATGTAAACAGTGTTGATTTCGTGTCGCGTACGCGTGCGATATTATTAGATATGTATACATATTTCTTTTTTTAAATATGCGTTGTACATACGTGATGATAGATACCAGCTGTGTAGTTAAACAATGACAATGAGTCATCTAATGTGATAAGATTTGATTAGCAATTTAATAACGGATATAGATTATACAGACGTATATGCCCTTTCGTGGCAATATTTGGATGTTTCTGAATATTACTTCCTTCTTTTTTTTGCTAACTGTACGCCAGTTCTTTACTTTTTTATAATTAATATTATAAAATTTCATTATGTCCCTTTACAGCTCTGTTCGATATAGATCGGGAACAGGTGGCGGCAAAAGGTAAACTGAATATTTCTTTTAAAGAGACACAGGAGAATGCTTCTCTCGCACTGCTGACGAATCCGTGAAATATTTTTTATCTATGCACAAACGTTCGATTGGCAATTATTCTTTGGTATATAGAATACACGAGTAATAAATTTCATCTCGTAAATTTAATATACCTCAACGATCAGTCTAAAAATTTTGAGAATTCTTTGGTGGTATTTACAGAATTTTACAGTCAAACTGCTAGTATGTTTCATATACTTGTTTATTCAGGCGAAACGCACAACCTGAACATGGTTTTACCACAAGAATCGAACGAGACACTCATTTCGTATGGTGGGTTTGAACTAAATATCCCAGATATCACATAACTCTAGATGACTTCCACTAGACGTCTATCTTCAGAGCTCTTTAAGATTTGAAGTTTAGAGTCTTTAAGACATCTTGTAGAGATTTTTATGGAACGACATGTCTTAGCCGATGACACAAGAAAGATTTCGTAGATGTCTTAAGGTAGGTCGATGATGAGGGCACTTCCAAAATACAAATCTGAATTTTGCACAATTCTTGGCAGGCGCTTAACGATAGTGCATGCAACATTTCAAAATGATTTGTCGTCATCTAGTTTGTCAGATATACGAAATGAAAGTAGTTAAAATTGCACTGTACAGATATACGTTACATGTTAAAATAGCTACATTTTTTTCGAGATATCTCAGTTTCCAGGTGGTAAAAGTGGATGACATTTTCAAGAGACATTTCCTTTACATCGAATATTATTAGGATGATATTTAATAAAAAATCTTGGAATTTTAATTTATTTTTTTTATTACGTTATTTAAACAATATGTGATATGAAAATTAAAAATTGATAAATCTCTGTCCTTCCAATTGACTCAAAGATAATACCTTACCCAAGAAGTATTTTTGTAATGATCGATATACGAGGTATTCACCGAAATATAAATACTATTATGATGCTAGGCGAACCTCCTTAAAGACGTCTTGCGGACGTCTCTGTGTTATCTGGGAACCCATAGAACTATTTAGCTAAAATATATCAGTTAAATTTTTATTGAATAGTCCTGCATATCACTGTTGTTTTAATTTTTTATTATTTTTAATCCAAGCGTCGGTCATTCTAATCCGGAGAATCAAAAGAAAAACGATTTGTGATTAAACGCACCAGATATTACTATATATAATCGCTAATTAATTTATACATAGTCGTAAAATTCATACTTGATCTAATAAAGCTGAGTGGTTGATCATTTTTTGAGTCCATATTTCCGTCATCGAGTGCCAAACGAATCTTGCCCCGTACAGCCTTCTTCATTAACGATGGTTAATTATCAGTAGATAATTACAGATCAATATACTCGAAAAAATGTAATTAATTGCAATCAGCACGATTGCTTTGAAAACCCTGATGCTCCGTTTTATGCGTATGTTCAATCTGGCATCTGTTACTATACATTACCCCAAAATACATCCTGACATATGACAACCGTCAGTGCACTGTATATTAATTTGATAATTAAACAAAGCACTTAGTCTGTCTTAGACATCGGTAATCGTTTCATGAGAAATCCAATAGGATATTCATAGATCAAACAAATCTTACAATTAGTACACAAGAGGATAATCTTTAGTTTGGAAGATCGACATACATTTTTTAGTATAATGATCAAAACAACTAATGACAGAACAGGGAAACGAGAGAAAGATAAAGATTGGAAGCCGAGAACGCGTTATCGAATTGGGTATACCACAAGTTCATAGAATTATTGAATAATCGTTCCATTATCTAAGGACTTGCAAGTTCCAGAAAGTGGATCGCAATAACTCTTAAACGCGCAGGGAACGTCAAGACACCAGATTCAACACAACACACAAACGCGCATACCTTAGTGCTGAAGTATCGTATTGCTGATAGTCGTGGTTACGTTACTAAGGACTTTAGGTATGGCGGTAGTTGTGGCTTTCATGATGCTACTATTAAGAGGACCCACGGTACCGTTGTACATAAAGGAAGTAGCTAGAGCGGTAGTCAATGCAGCAGCGGTTGTAGTTTTTAATTTTGGAATCCGCGCGACCTTCTCCACTGTCGGAATAGCGGTAGACATAGCGCTCGTTATCAGGATGCTTAAGGTTGTATTACCAATAGGTGTTGACGTCGTAAGTTTTTGAGGTTTTGGACAAATTTGTTCAGCTTGTATAGGTGGACCTAGACAGGCATCTAACATATAAGCCAATAAAGAACCCACTGTCAGTCCCATGGTGTATGATAGGGTCATGATGTTTCCTACAAAGTAAATGATAATTTTTTTCATATGGAAATTAATATATTATGTACATTATGTAGGTTATATTACTGTTCTTACCAGTAAGCTCTCGGTGCTCCTCTGGCACTTTACTAGGCGCCTGAATCATTGGAACACTACCTACTATTCCATTTGTTAGGCCAAGTAGTAGTGAAAAGAGTAATGGGTATCCTTCGCCAGATAAAATTGGTGCCTTCCTTGGAATAGCACATAGTAGAAATAGAGGGATCAGGATTGCTCTGGCACCAGAAAAATATAATAGCTGTGTTCGTGTCCATTCGTAGGGAATAGATGCCAGCACCTATTAGATTATTCAAATATGTTGAATGATTTTGTATGATTGTTGATATTAATGTTATTGCAGCTGATATTACCTTTCCAAGCAAGTCAGAGGCATTGAATGCAGCCATGAGAATTACTGGCATCCATGATGAGAATTTACAGGATATAATTTCTGATACTATACCAGGGTAGAGGCAGAGTGTCACAAAATATGCAACGCCAATACTCGCCATATAAGGAAATATTAATTTGGCAACTTCAAGTCTTGCAAAAAGACCGCCTGAAAGAATGTTAATACATTATTGGAATTCAATTATTTATTGATTCATTGATCTTACGTTTAATCCCCGACCATGGCTTGCTCGCTTGAGAGCTGTAACCAGCTCCACGCATTACTACGACATCTTCTACCTTGTAGGTCGGCCCTGCACTTCCTGGCGGATTTCCAGAAGGTGCACTAGGTTCGTAAACCGGGTTACTGAACGAGAATGCCGAGTACTGTCCAGTACCTATAGCAAAAATTGGTTTTTAGATATCTTAAGATTAAAATTATGATAAAAAGCGATAGAACATAATTTGAGACGTTCGAACGACGTCTTCAAGATGTCTTTATACTATTAGGGTAATTATATACCATTAGTCGTGTCAGCACTGCCACCGGCAGAATCTGTACCAAGGGGGCTGGTCTGTATCTTCAATACGCCATACTGTCCTTTTGAAGGATCTCCAACTTGATCCAATGGATCCATCTGTTATCAAAAATAACAATGACAAAAATGCAAGATTCAGTAACGACTCTACGTACCAAACCAACGTCCTCAGTCGGTTCCAAAGTTATTTTATTCCTTTCCTGGCAAAGTGTTATATAAAATTGCACAAAGTCTGTATTCCGTACAACTTGATGTAATACAAAACACATGACGATCGTCATGATTGATAAAACAAAAAACATAGAAGTGTTTCCACGTTCGTCATCGACTAGAGATTTGGTCAGTATTCGGTTAACAGAGACCCAAAATCCTGCGGCACCTGGACAAAAGATACAATAATACAATCTTTATTTAAATTTATTAAAAATTCATTAATCAAATTAACAACGAGAAACTTACTCTCTCCAGTCATGACTGCTTGTGTATAACGACTAGGTAACATCGACGTATATCCATAGAAACTAGATTGTTGAACTACAATAATGAAGAATAGTTAATAAAAAATGTTAAGAACAATTATTTTTTCTTTTTCTATGTACCTGTACATCCCAAGGACACAATGGCTACAGCAATTAAATTAATAGTGTACGATGTCGCCACTCCAAAGACTTCCCACCAAATTTCACAGATGACGACAAAGTTCAACGTGACGAATGATACTAGATATCCTGAAACAATAACATTATGCAAATTAAGTATCATTCTTAAAATTTAATTACCAATTAATAATATTCACTCACCGAACGTGATCCTAGTATTAAGCGACAGTGTCTCCACCAATATATTATTAGCAAATACGGCAAAGAATGCCATCATGATGTACACGAGTGACATATCGAAAATGACAGTTGTTCCAGGATACCTAGCTTGGAAGTAGTCCACAGCGATGACAAAGCTGTACGAGTAAAAGAATCGTTAAAATATATAATATCACCATTATATACTTTATAAGAGATATATTATTTACACAGTTATATATATATATATATATATTCATAACAACATCAATCTATATTATTCCAGGACAGACCTGTTGTACGGCAAGAGGAATCCGACTCCAGCAAGTACAAGAGCCAAATAGATAAAATTACATTTATCCACTGGTGGTGATAAATGAGTAAATCCATTAGTGAATTTGAATTCGTTCATGCCTCTAGCTTTGCCTAGCTGGACGTATCCTCTGCTCAAGTTTTCATCCATATTGCAAGAATTCAACTTCAGATTCTTAAGATTTCTACAAGATGCGATTCATTCTAGATGAATAGTTGATAATCTATGTACGGCACTGCACTTTTAATTTGCAGGACTTTTATCAGGTATCACTCAATTTATTTAGATGAACTTTAGTAGTATCTACGATTGTTATCTATCCTTAGCGGGACAGTCTCACGACAGCCGATGCAGCCGTACGACAGTCATACGTGGAATACTGTGTTCCTCGTCGAATTGTACGGTGTGCGTCCACCAAGCGCATGCTTTGAAAATTGCCGCATTGATTTCTGCGCCAGCAGCTGCCACTCGAACGGGGCTTCTCCCTTAGCGTCGCGACGCTGACCTACCGATGCTTTGGACGTTTGTCCTATTCTCGAGGCGAATATTATATACCTATCATTGACTATGGTGAATGTTTCAACTATTTGATATATAATTGGTCGAAGTCTATTTAGATCGAATATATATGCATAAAGTCTATCGTTATCAATTTACGATTTTCAGAGGCTTCTGAGCATTTTGTTTCCGCAGGAAATCTTAAAAATGGTGAATGTGAACTAGCAGTATCAACTTAATCCTTTTAGATACGAATTTATAATTATTCTTATTGCGAAATTCGTATAGTTGAAGATAAATACATTATCGAAAATAAGCATTTTTCTACCTATTTGGCTAACTGTACGCTGCAATACATATAGTACCCAGATTCCATATTGCATTGGATGAGAACGAATGTCCAGGCGTCTGTTTTTTGAACTTGTAGAATTTACATCCTTAAGTTTGACCTGTGAAATTCGAGTGAGTGGATGTACCGTGAAAATTTACTTTTTCATTTAGAGGAAAATAAATACTCCACAAGTATATTCTCCAATAGACTTGACAATTCGTTCATGAGTTGGAGCGGTTAGATTGGCGCTTGCGCATCGATAACGTATGTACGCCTTGTCCTGTATAAATCAGCTGATCATCCGATTGAGACGTCCGCCGAAAGTTCTGTCAGTTTTTACTTGAAATACAACCCAACAGGATGTCGTTAAACACAGCACATGCTAATGGTGGTGTCCTTCTTCATGCTGGAGAGTGGTAAAGATATTTCATACATATAATTTCTTCATGTAGATTAATTAAAATTTGTCTATCTCGAATATTCTCGATGTGACGTATCTCATTGTAAAGATGACAACGTAGTAGATATTACGATCTACGTTAAAGTATATCATGAAATATATTTCAGGATTTACTATTGTATTATGTTTCTTCGTGTGCAAAGAATCTGTTGAATCGTTGTAACCCTATAATATGTTTTCTATTGTTTCTCTTTAGTATACTCCTCTTCTGCGACAATGTCACTATGGAGTTTCATGGACAGGACCAACCTGAGTTCATTGGAAGCAAACGAGGGCGTTTATACTTAACCACTCATCGTATGATCTTTAATGCAAAGGATCAGAAAGAAAAAATGCAGTCTTTCAGCTTTCCCTTTATCACTATAAGTGAAGTCGAGCTTGAGCAACCTATGTTCGGAGCTAATTATATCAAAGGCAAATGCCGTGCTCAACCGAATGGAAATTGGATTGGGGAATGTAAATTTAAATTGCACTTCAAGAGTGGTGGTGCTATTGAATTTGGACAAGCGATGCTGAGGGCAGCATCAATGGGTAAGATTATGATCGTACTTCTTGTAGTAGATGTACTGTATATGAAATAAGATAAGGAACAATTTATACGACAATATAAGTTTAATTATTCTTTTATTTATTAGTTTGTTTAATTATTTTTACATGAACCATGAATTTGCTTGTGTTTCAGCTCAACGCAATGGTGGTGCTACTTTCGATGCTCCACCACCATATCAACCACCAAGTTCTGGTTGGTACGCTGCACCTCCACCCGCTTATCAAGCTGCTACTACTGGATATTATGGATGGGTACCACCGACTAATGTATTTCCTGAACAGCCACCAGGTTAGATACTTTTTTCAAATTTCCTGACATCTAATTCACATCAGTTATACTGATTTTATTTCGTTTTTACAGCAAACAGTGTATATATGACTGATATGCCACCACCATATCCTGGCATCAATGCACCATATCAAGGGTATGCTACAGGTGGAAATCCTCAGCAGCAACAAGGAGGTTGGGGCGGTGCTGGACAGCAACCTACTTGGGCACCAACACAACAGAACGGCGCTCCTAGTTGGGCTAATCCTGGCTATAATGGACAACCAATGTCTCAAGCAGGTGCGTATCCAAATTACGGACAACCCACTTACAATGCTTATCCGCAAAATCCGCCTCCATATTCTGCCTATCCGCAAGGTGGCTCATATGGACAACCGGGTCCTTACTCCCAACAACAGGGACCGTATGGTCCATACCCACCTCAATATTAAGTAAATCATATTGGAATATATCTTGATAAAGATATTAGCCACGCGAGAAGGAATTTGTACTATCAAAACCGCGTAGCTGAAGAACTTTGTTTAAGTCAATATTAAAACTTTGCTAATCGTCAAACTTTAAATGATGCATGATCCTTAAATCTTGAATATAAAACAAAATGTATATATCGTTTAATATTATGCTACCGTATTATATTTTGTTATACTCTTATAGTTTAACACTGTCGAACGTATTATTCGCATGAAGAAACATTAAATATTACTAATAAATATTCGCTGCTGTTTTCATTGAACCTTTCAAACTTTATATATCAATCATTGTCGCGAGATTATTCCGTAATTTTTATTATAACATCGTTCTCCACTCGTTTCCTTTTATTCCCAGGATATGACATTTGACACTAGCCGGTACCAGGTAGAAGTCGTTTCTCCTGATAATCTTAAATGTTTTGAATATTGCGCAAACGGAGATTGCATAACTTTTCTTTGGCTGACCTGCGGTAAAGTTGGCTTTCACCGAGCTCAGTTATTATCTCATAGTTTGCTCATAGTATCCCTGAAACGATTCAGCCAGATGCTACCTTTATTTCACCAACAGTTGTACTTTTGACAGTCATCGCGCTCAGTACAGTTTCAATCGGACATAGTCATTCGTGTGTGATCTTCGAACCGTGTTCCTGGTTTTGTGCATCTTATTTCTAATCCAACTGGAATAATCAAAGTGATACGTGATATGATACTCCTAACGAAATACAATATCGCACACTTTGCTAGATTATCAAAATAGCAGACATCAATTAACCA
This sequence comes from Hartigia nigra, assembly GCA_031001745.1. NCBI lineage: Eukaryota > Metazoa > Arthropoda > Insecta > Hymenoptera > Cephidae > Hartigia > Hartigia nigra. The sequence goes on from JARPRG010000013.1 coordinate 168,550, forward strand.
ATGACTTTCACGTCTATTACCATACATTTCGCTATAGTCACGTGTATAAGGAACTCTATCACCTCAAAAAGCAACGACCAGCAAGAAGAAAGTATATTGTAACGTCATCTTCAGTTAAAAGAAAAGATTATATTTAAAGAAAGTACGAGTATGCCTGAAGAACGAAATGTCACCACTTCCAGAGTCGATCTTTGTGCGTGTTCTGGTAATCATTGCATTGCGCAAGAATTTATTTAATTGAATAAACACTTGCAACAGTCCAGCAAACATATTTTGTGACTGTCATATCTCAGCTATATAAATTCTATGCTGTTAAAAGCTAAACAATTGTGAAAAACGTGTTCGCTGGAACGTATCCTAATATTACTCTACTCCATTTTCTCAATCTGCTGTAGATGCCAAGGCCGCCGAAGCTGCCCAAAGTGCATACTATGATCCCAACAAGCCTCAATGTGCATACGTTCCACCGCCTGCATACTACGTAAGTTTCTATCCCATTCCGTCATTGCTTTACACTTTTTGCACCTTTGATATGGAGATTACGTGTCAATTTATTTTACGTTTACATCAAACATTAGAGTCGATTAGTATCCAGTTCTTTTCGCGTATAGCAAGAAGAGAGCCATGACATTAATTTTCAGGAGAGCCCACCGAGTTTCCAACAGGCGACTGAGAAGAAGGATCAGTGAAGACAATTAAAGGCGACCTGGAAACGAGACTTTTTTCTACAAAGAGTATTTCAAAAAAGCTTACCAAATAATTTTCAATTTGTTCTACTTCTTCTATCTATTTTCGCGTCATTTAATATTCGATTTGTCGCGAAATCTCACGCGCATTCCGATTAGAGTTAATTTGTCGTTGCAGCCGCGCAAATGTATTATTCAGCATTAATAGTTAATTTACACATTGCATATTTATTTTGACGCATCTTTAAAGACAGACGTACGGAGAAAGTGAGGAAAAAAAAACGATAGTAATAGAGAGTGGGATGGTAAAGGAGAATCCAATTAAGGTTTCTCTTTTTATATTCTGGAAGAATGAATTCTGATATCGTACGTGATTATATCGATGAAAATTTTTCATCTATGATCGTTAAGCTATATACGTGCAATGCGAAAGCCTACGACTTGGTAAAACGCCTTGTAAAATTCTGCAAGTATTTGTCGTTACTTGTTATCTAGATTATATATTTGACTTTGTATTACAGAAGGTATTGCTGTTGCGCGTCTCATGCATTTTACTGTATGTATCGTAATAAAGCACAGGATATAACAGCATACATGTCAATTTAATATTTATTTTTAAAGATTATAAAATCGATTTTAAGGCTTTAAAAAACAGAGCACTTTTATTCAAAAATTAATGATAATTTGTATATAGATATTAACAATGTACAAAGAGCATGATATATGTAGTAGCAAAAGTCCCCGATAAAATCAAAGGTCAACGATTTTGATTTTTTTTGTCTCCAAACGACACGCCGCGTCGTTTTGACCGTCAAAAGTGAAAACTTTGAGACGTCCAAAGTGCCAATAAGTCAATCCTGAATGGGACCGACGGTTCAATTATGTAAAAATAGTTATTTCAAAAAATGTATACCTATATATACGGTATTGTAATTTCGAGAAAGTGTATCGCTACCAAGGGATACCATAATCATGAAAAATGGAGAAAAAAAATTGTGTCCCTCAGTAGCAATTAGCTTCATTCAAAGTGGCACTCAGGTAGAATGTCTCTAATAAATTTTAACGCTTCCCGATGAAATTTTACTTTCGCCATTAGGAAATTTCGTTACGGTAAAACTTCGCGTAAAAAGACTCTTGCTCCACTCGTAAGACTTAGGCGTTATCCTAATATTTCGCACATTAGTACAAATTGAATCACGTACAGCGCGTATAATATAAAAACTGCTACGTGTTCAATAGAGTCCCAAAAATGCATGGGTCTCCTTAAAATTACTTAAAACCTAATACCTCGATTGTCCAAATAAACATGGAACTATCGAGGAAAATTTTGTATGTACAATTCAGAGACGGTTTAAATTCTCTTTAGGGTAAAGAGAAAAAATATTCTAGCCATACTCGGAGGTGATGGTTAAACTGAGGTGTCCATTCTCGACGTAGGTACCGTGATACCATATTCTAGTGTCCAGTAGAAGGATGTCTCCGGGACCGACGGAGAAGTCAAACTTCCTGCAGACACGATCACACTCTGGAGTTGGAGCAACCGTCCACGTTTTGCTGCCGAGGATTTGAGCTTGCCACATGAGACGTGGAATGTAGTCGAGCTGTAACAGAGAAAGAGGAGTCGTATTTCTGGTATAGAAGAGGATCCATGCATATACCTGGTGGAATTATATTATATAAATTAATTGTACTCACGTGCATAATAGCACCCTGGTCATATCCCAGGAAGACATAGTTGGTCTGCGGTATTTCAGCATCATCTGGCAAAAAATGCGGCACTTGGTAGAACCTCTTCATTATCTCCAGGACCTGAGGATGACAATTCTTCCAGCCAACGTACCAAGAATCCTCGCCAAGATTTCTGGCTCTACGTTCACTCATGGCAAAAACCTCACGGAGGCTTGCGAAATCGCTTTTGAAGTGAAGAAATTGACATTCCTCTTCAACGGATTCATAAGCCCCTTCGATACTCTCGTAAAGGCTTTTAAAGAAATGAAGGCTGAAAACATGCTTAGCTGGCCAATGGCTAGCTGCACCCTGGACTACCATTGGTCGCGAGGAATATGCATAACGTGAGAACTCTTCCTTGCTGATGTTCCTGAGATACAAAGCCGAATCGATACCTCGACAGAAGTCGCAGTTAGACACTGGTCGTGTAAATTCCCAGGTGAGATAATTATTGGGGACTAGACAACGTGTACCCTGAGCATATCTCTGAATGAATTCGTACAGCGAATCCTCCAGGAGCACTCCATAAAAAATTGGCACTAATAACAAAGCTGCCAAAATTTTCTTTGACGAGATCAAGTGAGAGATATAAGCAATGTTTCCTTGTGTCCTTTGGGTACTGGTAACACTAATGGATCTTAAGGTGGACAATTCTCCACCCTGACTAAGGTATTCCTCATTGAGAATCAAAAAAGCCTTTTGAATGACTTTAACACTTTTCTTCCTCTCCGTCATCTCGTGATTCATTACGATTTCTGTTTATTCTCCTCATTACAGGAACACTTTGTTAGTTTGAAAAAATAGAAAATCTAACGACTTCTGATGTCTAACGTAAGTATACAGTGTTACCATAAACATCATCATTAATAATACATTGACAAATATTTTTATCTCCTCTATAGAATTTCAACTGATCTGTTGTTATGCTTCATCACTCAATACCTTGATGACACTTTTATTAGAATTGGCTTTCTGTAAGTTCTTAATAAAATGATGACATACATTGATCACTCGTCTATTCACGGCTTGTATTTTCAAAGAGGAAACTTTGAGTCATCATAAATTCTCTTATCAGTTACTCGTATTACCACAAAAAAAATATTTGACACGTTTTACAATTATAGATAATCTCTTACACTGCACCTACTATACATAAAGTATATATGGTATAAGGAAATAAGAGATACATCTCTCTCTGTACTATTCGTGCACGTTCCCAATATAAATGCTGACTGAGAAACGTTTGAAAAATTCAATTTGCAGAATACGTGGCTCGCAGTTGAATAGGTGCGTATCTCATGGAATATTCCAGTGACACGTAAACAACATCAAAATACAATTGAAACGTATACAAAAAAGAAGACAGTATAGCGAACAGAGCTAAGAATACAGTTTGCCGCTATAAATTCTTATATACTACACCTTGCTAATTCCAGATAATCTGCTATTGCTTTATTTACGTTTTACGCAGAAAACAATGTGACTGGCCTTGGGCCACTTAGTATACATTTAGACAAGAGCAGTGCTTATTATCGATCCTACGCTTAACTCTAAAGCAAACTTTCACCTTTTATTTTCACTAAGAACGGTGTTCACTTTTTATACATTTTGAATTCATTTACTTGATGACTGTTAATTTCGTGGTCTATTGCATGATTGAAATTTATCCTTATTATCAGTTGCACCTGGGTAAACTGATGCGATTTCACTGTTAGGATATTCCTCGCACAGATCCAGACTGGTGACTGGCATCTGCTAGAATTCTTGAATGAGACTCGTTTAAGAGAGTCAGAATGGACCATACGTGCTTGTATGTAATTCAACACCCTAATAAGGCATTTCCTGCATGTATACATATGCTCGACAGATGTGGGCGTCTTGGCAAGATGTAATCCTAGCATTGATGAAGTGGAAGAGCTTGATTTTCTTTTTTCTCGCATCTTTTTTTATTGCTTCATTTTTCTCCTCTTCTTCCTCCTTTTTCTCTTTTTCCACAGTAAATCCTTGTATTATTCATTGAAACGGGAAACGAATTTGGCTTTGCGAGTGGCAAGTGAAACTGGACGAGTGTATGGATTTTTTAAATTCTTTATTTTATTATGAAATCACAACAACGCAATGTACAAGTCGTATTTAAATGGACCTCCGAAAATGATTTTTCCTTTTCTAAATCTCTGCTTTTTGTATATCATCCTGGTTTTCTCTTGTCTACTCTTTCTCTACGCAAACGAGAGTCTCCGATAACGCGTCAGAGGTTGACAGACATTTTTGATTTGTCATTTTAATATCTTTCCGTATAATTACGTACTTGATGACGTTATAAAATCTAAAGGACAGGAACGTACAAGGTCCTACGCATGATTTTTGCTTATTTTGTGCTTTCAATAGCGATGCAATTATCACGTTTCGGTTTGTCAAGATAAGACCGTGTCGGAGTAAATCTGACTTAATTTGCTGTTTTAACGCGAATATTCTATTTTTGACTTTGCTTTATAACGCATCGAGGCCTCTAAAAAAATAGATGACTGATAATTACAACGTTTTATTTGGCGTGAAATTCGTTGTCTCTTTACACGTAATTGCGTATGACGTCGCACGATCGCACGTACATATAAATACATACATAAATATATATATTCTCATGCAAACATATGTTTTTATATATATATATCTGTATCCATGTATATACATATACGTCACCGTTATTCTCTTGTTATCACAAAGCATTGACTAAAGATTTATCATCTATTCGTTACACTTCGCTGGTTCGCCCGTTTTGGAAGATTCAAAGCCAAATATGCGAGTTTTAATTGATCTCTAATATTTAATCATTTAACGCGATTCGAAGACGAGTAATAAATATCATTAAATGCAAAGTCACGTCAAGGTTTTGACGTAAAAATTAATACATGAAGCTTAAGAATAGAGACCGAAGGAGAGAGAGAGCGTATACGTTTAAAATTATCATCATCTTTTAGTGATCATTGAGCTTTTTTTTTTCATTTTTGAAAATCTAAGCCGTTGGCAGTACATAATATTATGTTGCAAATTTTTTTACTGATAACTTACTTTTACTTATAACCGATTTTTGTTTAACGAATTTAAAATGAAATTATTACTACAGTTAGGAAACACTCTTTGTATAAAATCATTTCAAAAATGTAGCAAAACCTCTCTCCTTCGTCATGTATTATTACAGTTTCATATTTCATACTTTGCTGTCCCTTTTCATTCCTTTTTTTTAAGAATTGCAAAAAGCACCCTTTTTCATGGGCCTCTTTTAGCACGATAGCTTCGTAGTGGAGCGTCCGAATGAAAATAATAAAATCATTACACCGAGACGTTGTAAATGAAAAATTAAAGGGTTCGTAAAAAATGCTACTTGATAAAAAATATCAGTTTATATAGAAAGACATTGACAAGATTATCTTTGTAATTGAATTATATCTTGCAACGAATGAATTATTTTCATTAGGACTACTCGGCAGAACTCCAATGCAAAATAAGTTATTACTTACTGTTAAAAATGCGTGACTAGCATAGTCGTTTGTGTCGATGTTCACACTCGCGTTTAACACTGTTTAAAAAGAGATGAGTGGTTCCTTTTACACAGACGATCAGAAGTACTGCCATTTACCCAGGATAGCATCTTTGATGGCTGATATGTACTGTGCAGGGACCCAGTATATCCAGTACCTTGAGGCTTCTGTCGTACCCAATTGTATACCCTGTAAAATAAAAAATAAATGCTACTGTTCTAAGTCAATTAAAAATTGAATATTAATTTTGATTTGTGTTTACCATAATGTGATATTCAGGATGGTCGTGAATAGGTTCACTGAGAACACCCTTTATCGAGTTCATAGGTATTTTATCAGTTCTTTCCTTTGTACCGATCCACAACTGATCTTGTTCCAGTTTAAAAGTTAATCTGACTTTTCCACCAGATTTGTTTAACATTCCTGCCAGAGGAAAATCTGGTAGGGGTTCCTGAGATGAGTTACAGCAAAGTTAGCTCAAGTTAAAACTGTAACGAGGCAGAATATAAAAAAATCTAACCTTGGTTTCCAGTATGCCAGGCATAATATCCTCTGGGATTCCTTTGTCTAGTACTTTGCGATGTATTTTCTGTCGAGATAGTGGCTCCTTTCCAGCATTAGCAGTAACATCGTCACTCAGATCTTGTTTCGTTGGTATAGATACAGCCAGTACATCGTCCAACTTAGAGCCCACAATCATGACTTTGGCACCTTAACACCAAATATTTGGTAAAACAAGTGCAGTTTGATGCACATTATAGATATAGATATAGTAAGTTACCTTTTGTAACTCCTAAACTTCTAAGCGTCTGATCATCTTTGGCTAATCCTTTGATCATCACTTTTTGCATCGCTTGAGGCACTGAAATGATGTTTTGAAGATGGGCCTTCAGCTCACCAACCGTCCCATCGAGTGCAAAACTCACGTCGATCTTTTGCTTATTATATATAACTTTAAAGTCTATAGTCTCTCGTGGCAGGTCCTCTGAGCTAGCTCCTGTAACAATCTCCTTCTCTTCCTTAACGTTCGTTGAAGGTTGGCTGATTATTACTGTTGAAGGATTCTCCTCAGAATTAGAATTCGATGATGGTTCCAAACAGAGTGCTGAATCACAGCAATTCTCGTTACTGTTGCTCTTTGCTGCACCTAGATAAATAAATATTTAATAAAATTACAATTATACAACAATATTTTAACGTATAAGAAAACCTATTTCAAGACTATACCAACTAAGGTTAAGAATATGAAGATGTACTGCAAAGAATTTTTTAAAATAATCATTAAAAACTCAATAATATTTGGCATGTCTACTGTAGGTTAATCATTTTATATTTCAAATAATATTTTATAAAATGTCTGTGAAGAGAATCATTGTTATCATAGAACTAGCCTGACTTGCAACAGTTTAGACTAGATAGATCTAAAAATTCTCCACGATTTGTAATGTGTATATCCAATAAGATCTGAACTGTAAATGTATAGAATAGGAAAGATACAAATATTCGCCGACGATTTGTCATGAAAAATTAAAAAAGTTCTTATCTCATGTTATACACGTACCCACGTACTCCATGATGCATTCGACTCGACTGGCTGATCTCTGCTATAGTGCAGGGCGCGCTGCAACTGAATTACCTGCATACGCAGAATTATCGAGATGACTTTCAAATTTTCAAAACCATTCGAGAAAACACGTATCGTCTTTTCCAATGACGCAGCATTAGTGAGAATACAGAGACGAATAAACCAATATACAGAATGACCGAATTGAGAGGAACAAGAAAAAAGTTATTTTAAATTATTTGTTTATCCATTGCATTTCGATACTTTTCAATAGTATCTTATAAATGCACTTAGAATAAGCAAGGAGATACAATAATACATAAAAATGATTACACAATTTGCAAAATCGTCATTTCTAGATCTATTTAAAGTATATCTCATGGGAGAGCTAGAAGAATGATAAATTAAAATTTTGTTATTCCCATTTTTCATTTACATACTATCATTTGTAAAATTACGAAAAAACGAATGACTGTTAGCCAATAACGTGATGAGATCTAAAGAAAGCAAATGAAATGGTTGGCTAACAGTTCTCCACTTTTCTTATTTTCACTAAAATGAAAGTCCTATGAAATTTAAAAAAATAATGGAAGTATTTCAAGTAGACATTAGTTATAAACATACAAAACAAACATACTATGTGAGTTTAGCATTTATGGAGATGAGTCGATTAAACATGGTACAAAGTTAATAGCTGAATGGTTATTCACTGGCTCTAACGGAAAGTTTAGAGAATAGCCAGTAATGCAGATGCGTCTCGATTCTTTTCTAGAAAACTTACAAAAATGGAGAACCTACAATGGGTATGTTCTGAATATCATTGTCAATACTGCGAGCATAGACAAACCCAAAACTAAACTAAAAAACAACTAATTGGCAGTCTTCGTCTTGCGTCGTGTCGATCGATGTTTCTCACCTTGAAGGCTCCATTATTTCTAGCTTATCTTTGTTAGATTTCCTTTATTTTACTACAATCGTACTGTAGAAATGCAGTAGTTATAAATAGAGTGAAATATGATATTATATTACAAATAAGTATTATAAAATATATGAAAGATAAACTTTACAGTATTTCTAAAAAGTCGAAATGATTCAACAGAATAAATGCTACTCATAAACTTTTAATTAATTAGATTTAAAAAATGCAATTTTGCAGTATGTCAAAATACAATAGCGGAGTCTTTTCAGTCGAGAAGAACAGTTTGACATAACACAATTATGACATGTGGCTAATAATATGGAAAGTCAATCTTATAAATTCAATACCTCAATATATTACAATGTGCAAAGGGTAAGTTAACTTCTTCCAATGTAAAGTCAATTAAAATTTGTAGACAATTGTTCGTTCTTATATGGAATTATGACTCAAAAATAAATTTTCAGAGATTGCGTGCGTAATAAATAGGAGTTGACGGTTTATATGTATAATTTCAATATTTATTGTCATTTTGTTTTAGCATTCGTTATTACCTTTTGGTGTAATCCTAAACTTTGACTCTAAAGAGACTAGACATGCTCGTGTATTCTGTGCCTCCTGATATTCATATGTAGAATATATATCTATATATAGCATTTCAATAGGTAAAATACATTTGTAGGTGTGCGCGACATCCATTCTCGCATGTCACCATATCCCATAAGATGTTCAGTCTATTTAACTCTTCAGTCAACGTCCCAACGGTAGGCTGTCGTCATGTTCACCAAAGTCACCATTTGGTGATATATATATACCATTTGGTAATAATAAATTTGGAGAACATTGATAGCCTACCGTCCTAACGTTGGTATTTCAGTCGATAACTTGACCTACAGGTAACGCCAAACCCGGTAAGATGCTTAGTTAATTTATCTTGAGCCAACGAGTCCACCAAAAAGGACCTTGATTGTTTGCCAAGGCTAATAGTTATTAACTTTTTGTATTATCATAGATATGAAAGTTCATAATCAATCCTGAGGTCCTTTAAACGGACTTTGGATTTCGTATTACCATGCGAGTAAAATTTCAATAAAAATTGTAAATAAGAGATTCGGTGTCCTTTAAGAAAAATTCGTTCCCAAAATGTTGTTACTTACGATTTTTATGATTAAAAATTCTATAATAAAGTTTCACGGTTATGTTGAATCTACGATCCTTTTAAATGTACGAACGTTGGGTAATGTAGTTTTACCGAAGTGGACGGCGACTGTACTATTGACATCTTCTGTTAGGTGGCACTGCATGTCATCGCAGGTCAAAATAATTATGATTTACGATTACGTAAATTTATAGCATCAGGTGTAAGGTGTAGATCGAAACACTTTCACTTTTCGAAATTTGTTCATACAATTAATCACCGCGACATGGTCTGGTATTGTAC
>JARPRG010000013.1:185029-229619 GCA_031001745.1 Hartigia nigra
ACCACCACCACCACCACGCCTTGACAAGTATATCATGGAATTTAATATACCATAGCAATGGCGTGCAAGAGGGTCCCCTCCAAAGACATTCCATATCATTCATACAACAACCTATGAGTTATGCTTTATTATGGGGGGTTTAGGTGAAGGAAAATATTATTTTTCTAACGCTATAGGTGTTTGACTATATCCTCTGTGTGTGACCTTAAATGAAAGAGAAGAAAGACATTCTTTGGATTTATTTGTATAGGCATTTTTATTCTCCTTTGACTTCAAACGATAGAAAGCTCCAAGAGAATTGACTATCGGATGATAATATTATATTATAGATTATGAAAAATTTGTTTGTGTTTTCAAACCTGATTACAGTTATGTAACTTCTTTTGGTATAAAACAACATGGTAATATAATTTCACCTTCTTAGGCGGACGCTCGCATGCAATACAGGATCGTATGTTATTTTTTAATGAGTTATTAAGGCGGATAGTGATGACGTCAAAAAATAATATTAATGTAATTTATAACAGATTTATTTAATTTCAGATAAAAGTAATTAAATTATTTGATAAATCATTATTGGATACTGATGTACGTTATTATGTAATGCAGATGAATGACATTTAAATTATGTATGAACGAGCATCTCACTCGTCGCACGTATGCTTATACGAAACTTTCAAAACCAATTCCAGTTTTCAGACGTAGAAACGAAGCACAGATTGGCAGTTGTGTAGCGAATCTATATAAATTAATTAAAAATTGAATATTCGACATAAAATAATTGACAAGTAAACAAAATTCGTTACTTCACAGATTACGAAAGTTACAAAGTAGATAAACCAAGTGCGTGAAGAGCGAAAGGAGCGAATCTATCGAAGATTGGTTAAAGAATGTTTCGTTCCAATTTGAAAGCGTGAATCCGGGCGACCTGCCGTGAAGCAGGTGATTTCGTTACGCGGAGTGACGATCCTAGAAAAAAAAAAGAAAATAGATACTCGTCGTTGCCCCGGGGACACCAGGAGTGAGAAGAAAAACTCGATTTCAATGTCGCGCATTGAAAAGCAATGCAGCAGAGAGAAGTAGCGACGGTCATTAAAAATGAACTTCATTGACCGTTGAAAGTAGACCTTGGACTTGGTAATCTTGCTAGAGAGAGAGAGAGAGAGAGAGTGAATATCGTTCGCAGGGAGAATACATGTACTGTACGTAGTAGACGGGAATTCTTTTGGTGAGAATCTTGAATCGGGAATTGAACAAAGGGGGCGTCCGATCGTCCTTAAAAGGAAAGGAGAGGGGTATACGCACGTGCGAAGTACGTTAGAGAGGTAAAACAGTTCTCGAAAGTCTCAGCGAGGCGCAAAATCGTTGACTTCTTCGAGAACAAACGCCGATCGCAGTGGGCCGCTTCGAGAGAGAACGGCTGAGTCTATTCTGCGACGTTTCATGGTCCTTGACTATTGTTCCGGACTGGCTTAAACGGCAAATAAATAGGCACCTGCAACAATGGCCGCATCAGGTTACCGAGTCGAGCGGACGTGTGTACGTTGGTCTGCTGGGGGGCAGATCGGAGCTCTCATTGTGCTCGTTCCTGCGCGAGCCTTATGAGAACGGAAGTGCAAATTATAGCCTGCGGATAGGCACATCGCTCTCGAGATTTTCTCACGATCAGGTTGTCGCACCGTAAAGTTCTTTTCCATTTGCGAATGAAGCAACGGAAGTTGCCTTCGATTCCCGTAAGGGAGAAAAGTCCGTTGTGCGAGTTGCCTTTACATTTGCTTTAAGTTAACTTGCGCACTTCCGTCTAACTGTGTACCTCTGGCCCCTCTTCCTCTTTCTACCCCCGGCGATATTCTTAACGATATTCTAGTCTCTATCGCACCAATCATTTAATGCCGTGTTACGTATGGCTGCCTTCTTTGACTTGTCGTAACGGTTATGTTCCTATGTTCAGATGGGATAAAGGTAAAAGGGAAACGATTGAGAATGACGTATACGTATCGATGGAAAAACTTATTTAAAGGAAAGTTGATCATGTTTTTTTTTTCATTATTCTATGGTGCATTCTTTTTAAATTAAAGGAATGACAATATTTATGTAAATTTACTCATTCAATTTTTTTTGTTATTGACATTCCAACGAAAAGGTGTATAATATAACTGCTTCAATTTTTCATAAATCAATGACTTTACAACGTTCGATAGGACAAGGATGAAGCGATAAGATGCTGCTTATATTCGATGCACGCTACGTTGACAAGTATGAGGACTTTGTGTGGAAAATAAACGATAATTTGAAATTTTCTTAGTTAATTGGATGGCTGTCGCAGTACCGGATTCGAGCCAGTCGAAATAATTAATAAACCTTGATAATGTCCGGTCGCCTAAGATGGCGTTGAGGCAAGAAAACCACTTGGTGTAACGACGGTTAAAAAGTAAAAAACGTTCCACTCGGCACGCTTGGCCCTCCGATTGGTCAACACGCTGCTGGGCGGGACCTCGACAATCGACTTTTACAGTCTCTTGCTCTTTCGAACCACCACGAGAATTGTTCGAACTGTCTGAATGGGCACCACGGTAACTTCCAAGCAGAACCGGATAAATTAAGCCTTGAAAAATCATAATAGTCTTCATCGTTCTCACGCGAGTGATAGATATCGCCGTTGACGACAAAAATAATTGCATCAATATTAATTATTTTTGTATTTACAAGTGCACGTCACCTAACGATCTAATGCCATCGAAAAAAACATTCGATTCCCTCCTGTATTTCATAATAGTAGCCAAACCACTCAAATCTTTATTTTCAGATTATTATGGCTACGTACTACCATGTGCTAATCTCATATAATTTCCATTGTGACAATTTCAAACTCCGTAAAACTAAAATGAAACAACCTGGATATTGATAAAAAAAAAAGAAAGTTGCAAAAACGAAAATTAGAAAGCATCAAAGATCAGTGACAATTCTAAAGGAAGCAAGGATCGATGGCAATCATTAAATTCCTCCATAGAAAGTAGGAACGATCTGTGATTACTGTCGAATCCTGCATACCAGACCTTCCCTGCTGATTGCAAGTCTAGGGATCATCATCGTCCATTTTCTTGGTTGGCTCTTTCTAGCCTCGATATCAACCTAGCATGGCGTAACTCCATGACAATGTGACGTGCGTGGCGGACATGGTGAAGAGTAGCATGGCATGACGTAGCCGGTAGAAGACAGGGTGAGGAGCGGTAAAAAAGGGGTTAACCAACAATTTGTCATCGAGTAGGCAGTCGTCCGCTGCTCCAATTTCGGCACCTTTGAGAGCGGTACCGGCGGTTCCTTGAAGAAGGTCAATTTGGCTGGTCGGCCCCCTTGATAAGGTGCGCCCGCGTTCTTACACAAAGGTGCCTCTGCGTGCCTGCGAGTTATTGTGCGTAGGTGTGCGTGCCCGTGTGCGATCCGACAATGACAACAAGCACCACAGGAGGCGTGACTTGGCACCGTCGATCTGTTTGGTACAGACTTGCCGACAGACGAACGGACGTACCGCCAACCTATGAACGTGTGTAGTAAACGTTAGCATGCGTGGAACACTTGACGCTCTCTTCCTCTTCCTCTTTCTTCTATTCCTACTCTTCCTCATCCTGCTCCTCCTACCAGTAATCGAAGTTTCAGCCCTCTATATATGGCGCCGATTTCTTGCCTTCTAAGGTCTTCTCAAGCTGCTCATAAATCCGACTATTTTCTATAACATTATTATATCTTTGTTATAAAAATTCCTATTACTATTTATTACAGTACGATCTTATGTCATTCTTGTAACATTAAGTAATTGAAAAGTCTGGCAAATATTTATTCATATTTTTATATTCCTTCTTGTACCTATAGCTCTCACGCGCAGTGTTCCTTTTCGTTTGAACGATAAATAGACGTACCTTATTGCACCACCATTTAGTCCGAATACATATTCGTAGGGCGAAACGCGCCCAAGGACCCCAACACGCACTACGCCTACTCGAGAAAAAACTCAAAAGCGCGGAAACCTTTCTCGGGCTCGTGTCAAGTACACTCGAGATTCAAGTTCTACTTGAGTATCCAGGACGGCAGATGTTTCACGGTTCTTATTCTCTTCGCCCTTTGCTTAACACGCGTATACGCTTTTATTTCCTAAAGTGACTTGTACTATTGCATTTGTTACTTTTTTAGTCCTGTATACGCCGTGGTACACAGTGCCACCATGTACGACCAATTGTTAAGTTCGATTATCGATATTTGACTTATCAAACGTCGTTCTTGTTAGGTAACATTGTTTTGGATTTCCTTGTCAGATAAACAATAAGATACATCGCTACCAGTCGCTTTGTTACAGTAGACCCATACGTTTGACCTTTAAGTAATAACATAATATGCATGTGATTATGTGTATTTATTCATTTGGGGATATAAAAAGACAAATTATCACTATATACAACGTGTTTTCTTATCAGCTCTGAACCAGTACGAGGTCTTCTTCGAAAATGGCTGACTCGCAGTACTCGATAATTTCTATTCTGTGTCTACCTTCAGACAGGTGGACAGACGGTTTGAAGTTAAAAATATTTTTCTTTATTTATACAATTAATTATCAGCTTGCGTGTACGATTATTCTTGCCAGATAGGTACTAGTAGAAAGACGGTCTTAACAATAGCAATGACAAGAAAAGCAAGCGTAACCGGGTTAATGAATTGAAAAAAAAAATTCTCCTTCTTTTGCAGCAAACAAAAAACGTCTGATACCTACCCTTATGAAAGAGGTTGGGTTTAAAATCAGATGAAAATATATATAATCGAGGGGAGAATCTAATATCGCGTCGAAGTGATCGGACTAGTCCATTTCGGCGGCTTCGAACTCTAAAGAGCAGAGAGGAGCACAATGACTAAAAGCATCTTTGAGCAAAACTCATCTCCTCTTCCATCGGGTAACAATGCCGCGATACAATGATACGGCCTTCTCGGTCTCTCTGTAACTCTTTCCATGGTGTTGGTGGGCACGGAGTTTGAACGTACATACGTACACGCCACTCGGCACGCACTGACGCAGGATATGGGGAGGTTCACGGAACCGCGCGGCTAATGAGGCTCACAAACGTGCCGCCATTGAAAAAAACTTTAATTTCATTTCTATGGCGTGCGATGCCTTTTGTAACAATATGGGATACGACTACGATGGATTCTCACGTACCTATTAACCGCGACTTAATCTCATCGACGAAATTACCTATACGATATATCCCTGCTATACTACTGACAAAACGAGACATGAAGAAATACTTGAAACAAATAACTAATAATTATTTGAAGTAATCGATCTCTTGCTTCTGAACTTACTATCCTAAAAATTGTCTTTATGCATATAAATGTAAGTCTTAGGCTATAAAACTTGTATTTAGGGA
Organism: Hartigia nigra; assembly: GCA_031001745.1. NCBI lineage: Eukaryota > Metazoa > Arthropoda > Insecta > Hymenoptera > Cephidae > Hartigia > Hartigia nigra. Next base: position 190,444 of record JARPRG010000013.1, read on the forward strand.
TACTAAGGAATAAAGTCAAATAAAAGTGCAGTTGTCGGGAATGAGTGTTATGTGAATACAGAATACGAGACGGAGTACGCGTGTAGCTTTCGAGTGTGCGCGCGTCTGCCATGCGCGGAGGCTTAAATGCACATAAGAGCAGGCAAGAATACGAGTGCGTAATAATATAAGTGTGCGTAAGAGTGCGTAAAAGTTCATACGCGTACGGAAGCGACTAAATCCAGTAGCGACGTGAAGACCCCCCGCGAGTGGCGGGTTCCATGGGGGGACGCATTGTCACGTATGCTCCAGGGTTCCAAGACTTGAATACCTTCTCGCCCTGGGAGGCATCATCGCGCGCACTATAATTTTGCAACCGATGATTTTTTTAGGCCCGTTAGGCTGTTGCTCGCAAACAACTGCGTGGCCACCTGGTTGTTCCAAACCGATCGGCCGCGAAAATCCCGAATGCATCAGGAATTACGAAATCGAACGTCTTGTTGAGTCCTATGAAAAATCGGATCCCTGCGGGGCGCAATAAAAAAATTTTACAATTTCTTCGTTAATCATTTTTTTTTGCTGACTATGCTCCAAAACGTGAGAGGTTATGCAATGATCGAAATCGTGAATAACAATTGTGGAAGGCATTTCCTTTTTTTTGCTGCACAAGCATAACGAAACTATTCGCTGAAAAAACAGATTGTTTGGTATCATATATGGACAACGAATAATATTTGGCTATTGTACTGACGAAACTCGTACGTGCGAATTGTCCAGGAGGAATAGGAGCTTAGGGAGTCACGGATTTTCGTTTAGCGATCATTACGATTTTAGCACTCGTGTTTTCGTCCTCCAGTTCGCCCCCCCAGCGCGGCACGAATAAAGTAAGGGAGCTGGACCCCCCATCTCGCCTTTATAAACGGGCCAATGGTGATCAAGCAATGGGCAATGGGCAATGGGCAATGGGATAGAGTATATGGGACATGGTGTTCTCCGTATGTCGTCCGTGTACCCCCCACGTGCAGTACGGTACCCCCCGTATCGTAAGCAAACCGAGAAAACCGCGTGTTCGCGTGCTAATCCCCCCCTCTGCCCGACTTTGAACTAAATAAAAAATTCGATTTTACCCATGTAATTTTCAATAACCCAACTTTTAAAAATTTCTTCCACCAGTGAATAAACAATAATATTCGTAATAAAAAATGTATTAGAAATTATAGACTGTCAATTCATTTATTGATAATAACGTTCCATGGCATTCGATAGATAGATATTCGAATGGCAAATTTTGAATGAATTCTGTATATTAAATAAATGGAGAACAAAAAGGGATTTACGTGTAAGACTCTTTGTATCTAATGTTATTAGTGTATCGAGATGAGTAAGAAGGGTGGGCTTGTCGGTATAGGCAAAAGCCGAGGACAGCATAGAACAAAATAGCAGGCGGTTTAATTGAGAGATTAAAAACGATAGGAGTCGGGTCGACTGAAAGATAGCCATTGTGTGACCGCACGCGGTGCAAACGCAGAGCTCTGTAATCCCAAACAAATTTGCGGATTACCCTCCCAGCATGAATTATTTAATCGCAGCACGGTCTCATTGGTTTAGTTAGTGACCCGTAGGGTTTACGAAAGAAATCTCACACGCTCGCTCTATTTCGACTGCGAATGCAGTATTCCTGAAGATTATTTAAAAAATTCCTCCAAAAAATTCCAAAATGTCACAGCATTAAACGGTGTTGATGATAGAAATTTATAAAATTGTATTTTGACGTTTTTCATCTAAACGATCCAACTTCCAGTAAGGAAGATCCTTTGTCGACACCAAAACTTGAACCGACCGCAAAAATATTAACCCCTTTGGAGTTTCATAATAAAATATTTCATGCCACAGATCATTTCCGTAAACAACAATGGGTACAATTATAACCCATGACAAGAGAATGTCCACTACCTTAACGTCAGCGGCGTCCTCCCTCTATTTTTCACATAAATTATCAGCGTCTCAATCCACTCGAGCTAATCCCGCAGCAACCTACCTTTGTTTTTCTTCCCTTATACCCGCATACACATGGCTAATTTTACAGATGCTTCGATTAAAAAATAAAAACAGATTCTTATCACCCCCTTCACTATTTGGTTAAAGTTTCTGCAGGGGTCGCTACTTCATTGTACGTAATTCAAGTGAATGCTCTAATAATTACATAAGAGGAATTGATACTGAATCATTTCATTCAATAAAATTATGTACTTAAGCGTATATACATATATACTATTACGTTTGTATATAAATAATCGTAAACGCAGTGGCTCACTGTTTTTTTTTTCTCGTATCCTGTCTTTGTCTTACGGCACATGTCATCATTATACACTTGCCTTACACGTTGTTTTCTTCAATATTTTCTTTCATACCCGTATGGCTCCCGTTGTTGAACGAACCTGCTTGGTTGCCGCATTAGTCAGATAAGTTTACCTTTATTTCTTCTTCGTTCAACTTTACTCTTCAATCTTTCTCTCTATTATCCATTGTTCCGCCTTCTTGTTGTTGGAGAGCCTCGCATTCCGAGTCATAATGAAGTGAACGTACGAATCTAATTTATCTATCCACGTATCTACCTATCCATCTCTGCCTATTTCTCATACCGTAAAAGGGCGCGTTTATATAGTAACCAAAATGGTAAAGGAGAACCCGTATACTGCTTGACGTCTGATATCAGACTGCTGTATAGCAGTGACATAATTGTCGTGTAATTCTCGTTCCGGCAATGAGAACGAAGCTTCCGGAAAAGGCCGCACGACCATCTCGTAATGCCGTGATGGCGCTCTTGTACGTTAAAGTTTCTGCATGCCGTCGGGCAAGCTCCATTATTTCATGTCAACGTTATATCCACTGGCCACCTATTAAATTTTCGCCCCGTATGAGCGACGATAAAATCCCGCGAAAGCGGCATATTATTTATGACTGTAAAACTGGCCAATCAAGATGTAAGCGTGGGCGACACAACGACAAGGCTTTCGAGAAAAAGGGGCGAGAATTGTCCTGGACAAAAGTAACTTTTGTGTTATGCGCGAACGAAACATCTTTGGACGTTTGTAAAAGCACGTATGATACATATGATATTGCACACGAGTTTATATGCTTTCTACAGCGTAGAAATATGTTGATAGCATAGGCCATGTTGATGAACAAGATACGTATGCGTTGTTCATAATAAAAATGAAAGTAAACAAATAAAGAACAATACATATACTCTTTTGCTAAAGAAAAATATATTTTTCAATTGAATACATTTTTTAAAAAAGTCTTCAGGTCGATAAATACTTGAGATTTTTCGAACGTGATCAATTTTTTATTTTCGATATTATTTCGTGACGAACGTCAGTCTGAAATAGGATTAGATTTTTGCTGTGGTCTGTACGTCAGTTCATAATTTACACGTCCTACGCGTTTATCTCTCGAGATAATCGTATCTTGGCGATGCATAAATTGTACCTTGAGATATAACGTTGCAGGGAATATCGGTGTACCAGGGAGATGGTCTCACAGAGATCAATAACCAATGAACGTTAATACAAATCTAATCACGAATTATCATATATCATTCCAAAGAGTCGGTCATTAAATTCAAACGAAAAAGCTCTATATTAACCATATGAGTTTTTTTTTACATAGTTTAATTGAAAGTCAAACAACAGGCGTCGAATAGGACGGCTCCGAGATTCTTTAACGAACAGAAACATCTTCTGGTTCGAGAGCGAAGGGTCGTCGTTAAGAATAATTTTGAGAGTCTAAAAAGAAAAACAAGTAAATAGTAAAGGAGTTTTAGTAGCGGTAAAGTGGTAGGTGTAAGCCATAAGAAGATATGTGGTGGTACACGGGGGATAAGGGGGAAACTACATGCCTGAAAGTTATCAATGAACGTGAGATAAGCATCATCGATAAAGAGACCCGAGAGATCCGGAGAGTCGGGCAGTACGGTGTCTAGACGTTCTAAATTTGAATAATATTTTTATGAATGAGAGGACATACCATAAATCCTCTGTGAATACTGTGGGACCGCAAAAGGTACACGACCCTGTGTGCTACGGCGGCAATGACGCAGGACCCCGTGACCCCGTGACTAATAGGCTTATTATTTTATATCGCCTGACATTTGTTACGAGAACATTTTGTTGGAGTTTTCCTACTTAATGCGATGTTTACTTAATGGCCTGAAAAAAACGAGCCTGCGCTTGCGACGCTCACGGACAAGCATACGCTTGGGTGCAACCAACGATTATCTAGATATGATAAATAAACAAACAAAAAATGATTTGCCGGAAACAATTCGTATATTAAATTCAATGCGTTCTATAATCTATATGTGTGTCCTTTGTTAGAGAAAATAAAAAGACAGCACTTCATATTTCACTTTTGACATGCCGAACGAAATGATTGGAATTATGTGAAAAATTCAGGGCACACCAGCCAAATGTTATTCGTAACACTTTCGACTGGGTTTCTTTGACTCCATTTAGAGGAATTCCATCTGGCTCGTGGAGGAGAATTCGAATCCGGTATCCCGCGTAACCACTAAGACCGCACCGGCTGTAGACGATGGAAACAAAGGTAAGGGTGGGTAAGGTCCAATTTTCAAAAGTACAAATATAAAGTAAAGGAAGGGTACAGAGGCAGGGATGCTAGTTAGAGTGAGAAAGAGGTTGGTTATGCCATAAGGGATGTGTAGGGTTGGTTGGGGGATGTGAAGATGTAGCAAGCAGGGACGAATTGGAAAGACGGAAGAGTAGAGAGGTGAGGGAGATGCGAGGAGAGAAACACATGTCGTTGGCTGTACCCCGCGGTGCCCTGGGTTCGATGCGTGGGATTCATATATAACGCGTGCCAGCGAAAATTCAAGGCGCGAGAGAGACGCCTGTGAGAAGTTGACGGGTAGTGGAAAGAGGATGGAATAGCCCAGGCGAACCAAGAGACGGATGAACTAATGCTCGAAACCGCGGGGGGCTTTTACTTTCGTCTGTTTAATGATTTAGTTCGTGAACCGTTTGCGAACTCGATTTTCAGGAGCCTTCATAAATTTTAACGATGAATCCAGAAGACGTGGGCATAGATCGAATTTGTACGTACGATCGTATCGTGAAGAAAGACAAAAAAAAAGAACATAAAACATAAAACTAAAAGTATTCGCGGATCGATTGGCCGCTCCTTATGTCGCGCCTCGTTTCCTTTGCTTTTTATAATTACACGCGGAAATACCACTTTGCGCCAATTCAACCGATACATTAGAGTGCTAATCGATTTCGTTGAAAAAATTGTGTAATGGTACGAAAGCTTGTTTCTTTATACCGGACGGTATCGTGACTTAGGTTTTATTAGTAGAAAATAGATAGCTTAATCATTCGATTGTCGATAAGAAACGGAATTTGACTGACATCTCACCTTATGTTTTAAGTGCCGTTCCCTGTTTAAGAATAATATTTTCATGGAAAGGCGAACGCCATGTTCGCTCGAAGGTTTTACTGACTGTGTGAATGATGACTTGACGTGACGAATAGATACCTAATCAGTGGCCACGTTGGTAGGTTGTGCGTAACACGCACAGCCCGCAAGAGGCGATCTTTGTTCGAGCACGAGGGCGTTCACGATACGTAAAAGACGGCACGGCATTGGTCGAAGCGACTTTAATAAAGTCTTTGGGTGGGGTCGGAAAATCGATTTGTCTCTAACGATCGTCGGATGCTCAGCCAGAATCGATGACTATCTTCGTATAGAAAGGTAACCGAATACTGGTAATCTTAAAAATCAGTCCATCCATTTCCGGGTGTCCAGAGCAAAAGAAAAAAAGTCGAGATGTCTAAGATTCTTGAAAAAAATAATCGCAGATCGGTCCAAAGGCATTTCTGGTCTTTCTTTAGCTCGATAAGGAGGACGTATGTTATTTACGAGAGTGGGAGTGGTGTGCACTGCGTAAAAAGAATTTCCGAAATGCCAACTCTTCCTCTGATACTCGATCCGAAGAATGCTTCTTCCTTCCTACTGCAGTAAATCACGAAGTCCTAATAAGTCGTATTTCTTGTATTAGCTTTGGAAGAATCTTGACGGAAACTCGTACAATACGGTCTACCGATATTGTCGAAACACTGATCGTCCACGAAGAAAAATACTGCACAAAGAGAGAGAGAGTTTCACTTCCGCGAAGATATACGGTCGTTGGGACACCACCGTGTGTTCTGACCGTACCTACAAACACCATAAACTTTATAGCCAGTAGTGGTTTGCTGGATTTCTATGATTTATGATTTAATATCGTGTAGCTCACCGAACGGCAAAAATGTGACGCAAACGTTTTTTTGTCTTCGCTGACTTTCAGTATAGCCTGTTAGGGATTTATGGTTCCATGTCACCTGTGGTACCGAGTTTCAAGACCCCAAAACGGATCCTTCTAGGAACATTTTTTTTATATGGTAATTTAAAATTTTGCGAATCATTAATAACCACGATAATCTAACAATGAAGTTTGGAATCAATTTTCGTATCAAATTATAAACAATTTGCGTCACGAATTCTTATATAAATTTTATAACCGAATATTTTTTAACGCAAGAGAGCCAAAGTACAAAAAAAATAATAGACAAGAAATTACGTGCACCGTATATGTATTTTGTACCTTTAGGGGCAAATATAACTAACCGAAACGTCAAAATTTCAATTCATTCGTATAAAGACGTTTACGCGAATGAATTGAATTCCGGGAAGAATGTCTTTTAGAAAATCTTACGTGTCTCTCGGGAGTGACCTCGCAGATGATGCGAAAGAACTGCACAAGCAATAAATAAAGCTTGGCCCATTAAGGGTATTCTCGATGACTTTTCTAGGATAATGATTTTTCGAATCATTGTCGACCAACGTCCCTCCAAGTCTCTTGGGTGGTTTCACGCGAGGTAGAAGGAAGTTTTCACCCAGCAACAATGATTCCCAGAAGGCATTGTTCGTTAGTTATTGTTAGAAATCGTTTCGATGCGATGGAACTCGAAAACTTTTCGTATATTCCTTTCGCCAACAAACAGGTAAACTCGTCTCTCTGGGTCCTTTGCCCTATCCCTTCCTATTCGCCATCAGTCGTCCTCGTTCCCTTTCACCCAAGAGGCCCTATGAGTTTGATACATTTTTGGGGTTTGTGCTTGTTGGACCACACGGGGATTCTAGAAATTACAGAGAATAGACTCAATTTTTCGTCCTAAAGGCCACATAATGGTAAACGTTTCGACTCGTTCCACTTGAACCAAGAGGAACGGAATTGCGGTGGGTCGAACTTCGCCACCCCCCATTTTATAATTTCGACATCCCCTAGAACAGTCCATCCGGTATATGAGAAAAACGAAAAATATTTTCGGATAATGAATTTTTCGAAAATATTTATTGAACTTAAATTTACATATAGGTTCTCGATGTATCGCAAAGTCACGTAATTTAAAATAACTTTTAAAATGGTATAACAACGGTAATAAAGCAACACGCACATGTTATAGCTTTCAAGAGCTATTCGTCATTACCTATTTCCCTTGAAAAGTTTACCGCAACAGAGAGCTTGATTATAATGGAGGCATCATTCCGGGAGTGATACGCTTCTTCCTCGGATAATTGCAAATGGCGTCCTTTATACGAAGGGCGGCTGATCAAAGCAGCAGATATATAAAAGATAATCATCTAATTATTCCATTCAAGCAGCCGCTGCAGACTCGGATCGGGTTCGATTGGTTCGTTGGTCATTAAGATTGTATATGGATCAATGATTGTTTTAGTCGCTCAATTTGTACAAATGATTACCAAATGGTGAAATTGTATTCGGATGTCGATGAGGAATGAGAGTTTAAAGCTAAGAGGAAAACAGGAATGGTACGCATCCAGTAGGCAGGTATAGTTGTGTGTCCTTTGAAAATAATCTAGATGTGAATTCCCGTTGTAGGGATTTGGTTGGGCGTCCCTTAATTCCGTAGATCCCGGAGGTGTGACCAAGAAAGGAGTTCGGTGAGACGGCGTGTCTCCTACGTCCACGATAAGAATCTGTCACCGATGACTGGCTCGAGTACTAATGCCAGATGACAAGATACCTACTACCAGATAAAATACCACCGAGTTCGACTAGTCACTGCTCGGTGACGACCAGCCGCGACAAGAGTGTCACCAATCTCCCTTGAATTATCAAGTCGATTTTGATTTTTATTCTCCACCCTAAAGCATTGTTCCCATTGGAAAATATTTGCACGTTAAAAGATTTACTGAGCGTTATATACAGGAATTGTCAACCTTGTCACTTAATTAATATTCTATGAATTTACAACGTCACGAGAGATCCAGAGTGATGACCTCATGGGATATGTTATACATTTTTTCAAAAAGTTCAATTTCAATATCTTCAAGATTTAACGAATCTGGACGCACTGACTACGAACCTGTTTAAAACGACGGTGAAAATTTCTGTTTAATGTGTCGTAAGTAAATGGGACCAACTAGTCTTCGAGGTCCCAAAGAATGATCATTTCCGAGGATACTTCGAAGTCGAACGACGTGTCTACATCGGAGGCCACTGGGTGAGTGGGTGAGTGACTCTGGAAGGCATTGTCGCTCGAGAAGATATACGACTCCTTGTTCCCAGAAACAGTTTATATTCCGTGGAGGATGAGACCAAAGATCGTTATACCTGACTCGAAGATCCCATGAGTAGGTCTGGTCGTGGACGATGTCAATTTGGGGATTCTGCACAGGACTTGCTTCTTCCTCAAGGACACCTATATCTCTCTGCTCAGGGATTTCTTCGTTATTTAACGAGAGGTCACTTGAGTTCTTATTTTTACAAAAGAACAACCGAACGAGAAGACTAGTTTTCTACCGTAAATTGTACGCCATCTTGGCATCATTTCTGTATGTTATTCTTCGGAATTTTCTGTATCCATAACATATAGAAGTTGTCTGTAAAACTTCGAATCGACGTATCGCTGGATATGCTGCGCAGTCGATAAAACAGATATTTACGAGCGTCGCAACTGGGACTATTAGCAATGTATAAAACAAAAGTAATTAAATATGTCACATCGACGAGAATTACGACCTCAGCATTTTACAACGTACCCCGCTGTAGAATAATTGCTGATCGGCATTAAAGACGCCAAGCGTCCAGTGTCAACCGTCGGTTGTCAACCATGTAACAGCCGTAGTAATTGCTTCGGTAATTACTTATGGCCCGCATCATCTCTTCATTTCATTTATCATTTATGATAGGCCGAGTATTTAATTAAATCATTGAAACAACGCATTACTCTTATTGCTGATTGCTACTTACGGACGGAGACTATTTCAGAAAATATGAAAAACTATCCAGAACGATATATTCCTTTAGTAAGGACGGCTTTGTTTATACTGAGAAACATCTAAGACAGGACAAGCATCGTAACTAGCACAAATTTTAATTTTTATTAAAATTAACGCAATACGTGATCTCGTGAAAATATGACAAAATCGAAATTGCGCACGAGCAGCTTAGCCTGTTTGTAAACATACGTGCGACGCCAAGGCCAACTGCATGTTCAGTTTAATACTTTTTTTTTCGATAGGAATGATAACATTGAATAGCTCCCAGAAAGAATACAAAAAAACAATCATATTTTTAAGTACCACATAATATTTGCGTATTGCAAAAAATTAATATTGTTTCTGTACAATAATTGAAAAAAATTATTATCTTCGAATATAACATCGATCTCTTTACTGAGTTGCTATTTAGGTAAAATTCTTGATGATCAGTGGTAAGAGGGTGAAATCGCACTTTCGAATTTTCTAAGGAGTAAAAGTGTCGCTTTTTGGTAAATTTGTCATGGGCACTATTCCGTAGGAGGATTTCACGAAAGGTACAGTGGTGGGTCTGGTTCGCGGAGAAACCATAGAACGAGTCAGTTCTCTTCGGGCATTGAGATTCTCTTGGTCATAAATAATGCCGAATGTTGGGCCCCCATAAGTCAGGTAGATTCGGTCGCTGCACGGGGACCCATGGACCTCGCTATAGAACCCATTCTATGGTGTTTGGATGCTGGTGGTTTTCAGAGTCACGCCCTGAAGGCGTAGGGGGATTCGGACACTGCGAGGGTGTATGGGAAAATGGCTTGATACAGGTGTAATATATTTATCCCAGGACATCTTTATAATCTGTTAACCTCGATGGAAAATATCGTCTGAATTCCCGGAGCCCGCAAGCACCTGCTGATCTTCGAACCATGAGAAACACAAATAGAGATACATCTGAATCGCCGATTATTCTCGCCATTTCCAAAACACCATACCAGTTCTAAGGCTCTGATCATCCATCTGTCCGTGTAAACTACTGCTGTAGATTCTTCGAAAATCACAAAAATAAATATATTGACATCGACGAATTCAGCTTCGCGATATAAATCTTTAAAATACCATAAGTGTATAGTGATGCTGAGAAACTGAATCAACAGGCAGTCAGTCAGTCAGCCAGTCAGTTAACTATAGTCTAGTGTATACTATACGTCTAAGTACTCGATATGTGGTCTTGAAAGAGTTTCCGTGTACCCCAGTGGGGAACTCCTGGGATCACCCTATCGGATATGATCCTTCGTTCAAGCAAAAGTGATTTTCTATGGCATTATATCGATAACATCAAACTAATGCCATTCACTTGTTTGGCGCTCAACTCGATACGAATCTTTATGGGGTTATTATTATTGGGCCGATATGCTGCCGTATTTACGCTAACAGCCACCACACACAAGGTCCAAGAAAATTACGCAGGAAAATACGTTCCTGTCTAAGGCAGGCAGCATTATGGTATTTTTATCCGATGTATGATTAAATCTATTTTTGTCATTTTTTTATCTTTTATATGGATACAATGTGGAAAGTGATCCTTAGCAGATCTTGTAAATATTACAGATTTTAACACGTAGTGTTGTGATCTTCTTATCATTTCTACTCGTTGCAGTTCCGATGGTGTTTTACGTTGAGTCACGTGCCGATCTTGATTAACGGAGAGAATTCGTGTATAAAAGTTGGGATGTCCAAGGACCATCATCGTTTTCACTCGAGACATCACATCGATCTTAAGGAAAATGGCAAAATTCATCGTACTCCTTGCTCTCTTTGCGGTTATTGCTCAAATTTGTGAGTATCAAGTAGCACGTTTCTATTAAAATGGGTCAACAATCAAAAATAAGAATATCACTTGAAAATTCAAAAGGTTTTGTTCGATGGATAAAAAAAATGTAATTTTCTACGAAACAGAAGAATTTTATCAACTTTTACGTTCTGTTCAGATATTAAAAGTAATTCGCTTTTCATTTACATGAAAAAAATGTGTTACTTTGTCATATTGAAAATCAACAATAGTCCCTAATTTACTATAGGAAGAAGCTTTTTGAAAAAATATCATTAACCTATTCGGTATTATCGAACAATTGTATCTCATCCTAGAAAACCGTGATATTATATTCTGCATTTACTTGTACTTTGTTATTTGAAATAACTTCTTTTTTTTTTCTATATATTTTAGCTTTGGCATGCCCGCCGCATCAACGTTGTACTTGCGGCTCCCACCACTATGGAGGTCTGATAGATGTAAACGTTGGTCATCGGCCTTGTGGAAAAGTGATTGAGGATAGAATACATCTGTATCCAGTAGAAGAGCGCGCCAAGATAATATCTTATCCAGTAGAAGAGCGCGCCAAGATAATATCTTATCCAGTAGAAGAGCGCGCCAAGATAATATCTTATCCATCATCCCATTTTTCCCTGGGTGGATCATTCGGACATTCGCGTCACCACAACCAATACTTCAACAAGGGTCATGTAAGTCTATTTTATCACCAATCCATATCTCTAGCTAAACGTTTCACTAATTTCCACAGCGAATAACAAAAGTATCGATTCTTCGACAATTAATAGAAATACTGAATAAGCAAAATTGCTGATCTAAAAATCATAAGAGAATTAATTAACAATTTAATTACAGGATTGCGATGATCGTCACAGACCCATCATCCTGCGTCCTCCAAGCTGTTAAAACATCCATGAAGTTTTTGAAAAACTGAACCAGTTTTCTTTTCTTTTCGGCACGTTGAGGTTCTGCTTATTTATGAAACAATAAATTACAAAATATTTATGTGAAACAAATAAACAAAAAATATTCTTTAAAATTTTCTTTTTCAATTCCCATAGCAGAACAACAATTCATCAGTTGAACGCTCTGAATTTCTTCATAGAAATAGGAGATACTCGTTATAACTAACGTTACTGAATTGCACGTGAATGACATATACTCCGCGTTACGCTTGCTCGTCACAGGAATTATTAATACGTTACAGATCCTATTTATCCCCGTGCACTAACTGAGCATCTCCTTTTTTAATAATGATTAATTGCCTGGCAGCGAGACACGTAATTGAGTAGATTATACGTGGTACCTGACAGTCGCTGTTTTACAAACATTCGTTACCCAGCGAGCAGACTAGCTTTGCTGGTTAGCTAGGTAGGATTGGTTCCTGCTTCACTAGGCAGGACCAAGCATCCAAACAGCTAGCAAAAAACCAGTACACGAACACTGATTGCTTCGTTAGTCATCATTCAAGAGACAGCATTTGCGCCATCATTACGCGTGATTGCCATCGTTGAAACTTGCGAGCCAAGGTCGCTACGAGTGAAGCGTCTTCGTTCGTCGAATTGGCCTCATTGTAGTTTCAGCAGCCTCTGGGACTGTGCGAAATCGAGTGACTTTTTGCTCCATGATTTCTCAGCTCAAATAGTCATGTATCCATCGACCAATCTAGGACGTTTGAATGCGTAGAACTGCAAATGAAAAAAAAAAAGGTGGTTGTTGTGGAGGAAGCATAAAAATAGAAAGTGTTAATCCGCAAAACCCGAGTAGGATCTTTCTCAGCACGTGACGTCTCGACTTTTGTCGAACCGGAACCCACGCTCCCATTTGTTTGCCGTTTACGGCTATTTAGAGTGTAACCCTCGGAGACTGCTGGTGGTCCTACCCTTGTTCTCTTATTCGACGTTCAAGAAGACTCCGAGGCTCTTTGTGTTCATACTTTTCCAATTTCTACAAAATGGAGATATATCCTGCCAATATACGCATAGGACGAGCTGTGACATGGGGCTTTGGACCCCCATGCAGCTTTTCACGAATTCGTTTAGGTCGACAGGAATTCGCCACATTTCCCTGATATTCAATCCTGCCTCTATTCCCTTAAACTTCCCTTTCTTTTCTCTTTTAGACTTCATGAGTAGCTCTTTCTTAGTTATTCTTAATTCGTGAGCATTTATCTCTTTTTCTTTTTTATTTGCAGCAATTCCTACGTACTGCAATCAAAAAGTCTTAATTGCAATACCATATTTAAGTCAATATTGGACTTTTTAATAAAATACAAAATTATTAACAATTTTTTCGAGTAATCAAAGCAAAGGTATCGAGAATATTAGAAATTGATAAGAAACTCAAATGTTTTCGTCGGCGCACTCAAATATATGGTTAACTATTCGTAAAATATCTGGAGGCAAAGTTTCAAATGGATTCCAAATTTTCGGAGGCTGTTTACGTTCCTCGTGAAAAATCGTTTTCTTATTTTCCCAAGTCGTGTGTGTGGCACATGGCGGAAACGAATACAATGCGCGACCTACCCCAAAACGAACGGTAATATACAGGGGGGTCGTGCTGCAAATACAGTCAAGGGCGCATTGGTATAGTTACTTTAAGAAAATATGAAGGGAGCAATGGTCTGTAGTCACATTTAACTTGCTCCCTGCCCAAAGATTGCATCCCGCTGAAATACTTATAGGGTTGCGGACATTGACAAGAAAAGAAAAACGAAAAAAAAAAGAGGACGCACCCTACAAAAACAAGTTTTATTGCGAACCATTCCGAACGGACGAGCCTGACTTGCCATGACTTTTCCAAGTAACCAACGCATTTCAAGGTATTATTGCTGTAACTTCTAACAAAAAATATATCTTGAAAAAAGAACACGTAGAAGGAATGCCATTGAGAAGATCATGTCCCTCGGCCAAAAATAGACATAATGAAACTGAATTTCAAAATTTTTTATTTTCTACAATCATAATGATGCGTAAAGTATCACATTCGAAATTGTCATGCAGTTTATGCGAATAAATAAAATTTTCAATTTCAAGTATCCAAATTCCTTAATGCCAATTTCATCATCAAATCATTAAAGTATAATAAAACGATGATTTAGAACCTGAAAAAAAGAAATTGAAATTTTTCTCTAAGTATATTATTTTTAAATCTTTACGTACAAGCAATGCAATGAAATTATTGTATATCACGAATGTTTTAACCTTGGCCTAGAAGATGTCTGCAGAATCAGATATTCGACGTTATATAACATCACGATGTAACATAGGATTTTTAAAAAACACGAAAAGAGTTGATCGATTTGGTATCGTACTGTTTTTGTAGGTCGTGCGAACACGAACTCCTGTATGTAGATATTTTTGTGGGATAGGTACGAGTAGAGGAAATAGCGTGAAAGAGAGAGATGGAGTCCTAGAGAGAAAAGTAAGTATAGGGCAACGAAGAGAGAGAGACAGAAAGGAAGACACACCCACGCGCGCCACTCCCATTCAGAGTGAGAGAGCGTCGCGACGGAATATTTTCCACTTTTGACGTCATACCTTTGTTATATCTTCCTGATCCGACTGATCTTTTTGGCCTTGATTATTTTACGTCTCGTCAATTCTTGCATCACTGTAAATTTTTATACGCCTATTTTATTTGCATATATTGCCTTCCATATGGATTTTTCGATTTTTTACCCTTCAATATATTTTGTATTATAAATAATTCAATATTTAACATACCTGTGACCCGTATTCTACGAATAGATTCATTTTTCACGCAAAAACACGGTTTTGCGATTTTTTATATTTCCAACAAATATCATCTTCCTTATCTATTATTTCCCTATACTATTATTTTTCCATATTTATTTAATGCCAATGTTATGTATTGTAGAAATATGATATAATGAGAACGGACGTCAATGTATTTTTATTGTAACACTAAACATCTCAATCCTTTCGGCTGATATCAAAAACAAATGATCTATATTTAAGTGATGCATATTACATGAACATGTATTCCATGATAATCAAGAGACTCCGAACAGAAAAAATTATTCACCTCCTGGAGATTTTTATCTTACAATGATACTAGATCAATGCATTGAATATATTATTCGTGAAGTTCTGACACTATATGCACATTGTTTTTAGTACTCTTAGTATCATTAACTACAAGTCAACTCCAAATATTATTCTCAAATAAATAAATGTTCATATATTTAGATATATGAGTCAACAAATTACTTATACGTGACTTAAATACCCTATTTTTCCTAAATCTACTTTGAAACCATATGAAATCCAACGCGTGTGCAAATTTTTGTTTACTTTGTTGTGATATTAAATGCATCTAAGAGAAGCTCCAAGGCAATACTGTTTACCCATATATTTATATGATGAATTACGATATCCATATTGACAAAATTATATTATTATTATAGCAATTCTATTTCAGGAAGCCACTTTCCTTCATCGCACAATATATAAAGATACCATGAAATTTAGACTTATCCACAACAAGAAAAAACTTCTTATAACTGTACTATACTGTACCATCGCGCATCCTGTTAAAGACTAAAAGTCATTAAACATTTTCAAAGATCATTCGTGTTACGCACGGCTTTTAAGTGAGTCATAAAATTCTCAAAAATACACAACGAATTAACTTATGCTTACCTATGTACAAGCTTTGAGTTACGATAGGTCATAAAATGAATTTGAAGTTCCTTTCCATGTACTTCTTTGCCTTCCATACTTTTCGGGGGACGCTTTATCGTTAACTTTCGTAAGTTCAAAGACTTGGAGTAGCTCAAATTGCAGGTCCTAACCTAGACTCTCTTTCGCATCGTATAATACTACCCGCAGGTAACAAGTAGCCATAGAGAATTTACGATAACAAAAAAAAAACAAGTACTCTGCAGTAAAGGTGACAAAATATTTCTATTGAATATTATTTATAGTACGTCATATTTCAAAATATCTGGCTATTACTGGCGCTGACTTCAAGACCATGAAAAAAATTAAGTTCCTTATTACTCTTCGGTACAGAAGCTTCCATTTGTTTCACATATATGTATACAGCTACTTCACGGAAGTGCATGTCACGATTCTCATACGCGTGGAACAAGCCTTTATTTCATTGCCGTCATGACGTCACAATATTTCGTGATCAACACTCACGAAATGTTGGACTCAACGCTTTTAAACGAGTCTTACATATATGAATGACTTAGTCTTTCGAAAAGTGGAACATAAACATATTTTCAACGTAGTCATGAAAATTCACTGGTATCATCGATTGGCTTTGGTGTTGCATTATTCTTGAGGCCATTTTTGCCGTCTCAGCTGTTCCACTAAAATAGTACATACGTCATACTACTTGGACAAGGAATTTATCTGAAAATTAGTTTTCATCAGAAATAGTGGAATTTCATCTGTACTAGATATTTCAGATATTTACTTTTATAATTTCAAAAAATTAATTTATAAATAATATATATGTACATGTATATATTTACATACAGTTAGATAATTAGATATGGTTTTTTACCTTCTTTAGTTTCCCTTCTGCGTGTCTGTCAGATATATCTACTATATTTATATACATATGTTATATGATACTTCTCTGATTGACTACTTATTCCTTATCACTATCATATTTTTTGGATGTTGGACTTAGTATTTCCGGTCTCCGTTTTCGTAATGTTTCTACGACAACGTATGTTCTGATCATGTTCTGTGTTTTATTTTCATAAATATTGGGATTATTGTTAACCTCCATTTGATTCGATATTTCACTCTTATTTACCTACTTCTTTCTTTTCATTGGGCTACCTGATTCTGTAACTGTCGATCGTCGATTTTGAAAGATCTTGCAAAGTATTTGCATGATATACATAAAGAAAAATACTCGGATGCTTTGCAAAAGACGTATGAAAAACATTTATATTCCGCGTGTCTGAAATGTCTTAAAATGTACATTACGACATTTATTATAGATTAATCCTGGACGATCGGTTCATATGGGAAAATTGTCCACACTTAGTTGTTTCTACGTTGTATTGCTCGAAAGCGACAACAAATCCAAATTTGTTTCACGATAAACATCTTTCTTAGAGTCTGGCGTTACGATTTATATAAAAATTACTCAAAAACAAAAGATTAGAAGCAAAGTGGGGAACAAAAGTATCGCGGGGTTTTCAAATACTGCACGACGCAGATCTTCGTGAAACATCCAGACAAATGGACCAGCTTGGAATAAGAAAACGTCGGAAAGTTTAAGGAGATGCAGAAGAGATTATCTAAGAGAACTAATCTATGATACGACATTCAAGAAATTTCAGTCACGTCCCAGTAAAATTAACACTGAAAGCAATGACACAAATGAAGATATTTAAGAGGTTATGTTGTGCCTAAACCATAAAAGGACAATTTTATATCGCACGTCTGTTCAATATACATACGTTCTGCTTAAGACAGCATACCACGCCATCCTGCCGATGCCACGAAACACTTGGAATTCAGGATTAGCCCATTCTCTCCCGTAGTCAAGAACGCTGTTTAACGGCATAATACTTTAATTGTCCTGTCTAATTGGCTCCGAGTAGCGTCACGATTCCCGTGGACATCATCGACGATAAAAATTATTTCACGACCAGAAGGCATGTTAATTATCAGTATGTTTTTTAATCAACCTTTCTTTCAAAAGTACTCGTACTTATTTAATTCGAGAAATAAATCCGAAGCCCAAGCGTATAACTTAGAATTTTTTAAACGTCAATAAAAGCTTACAGAGGCCGCACGTTCTTCTTCCCAGGAACTTCACCAATTGCCATACAATTAAAATCCACCAGATCAATTATCTTGGACACAGAACACACAATAATACACTGAATCACTACTTAAGCCGAAAAATTGCAAAGGTCCAGCTTTGAAAGGAAATTGATTTTCCGCAGCCGTCGTCGAACTCGGGAGATAGTTTCGAGTATTGTTCGGGACTCCCCCGAGAGCGGGCAGCACCTAATGAAAAAATGATTCTTCTCCCCCGCGAAGATTCAAGGCGGCAAAAAGCCTGTTTGCCTGTTGGGCCCGTTCCTTCAGCCGTGGCCAATGTTATAAATGCATCTTGAAACTCGGATGCGTTCGACCTATCAATAGGTATATAGAATAGAGGGATAGAAGCACATCGAGCGTTTCGATTTGTATCAAGGTTTCGAGAGTCGAGATGGATGAAGTAGAGTTCGAAATCTATTAGTCATCACCTACACATTCTGAATCGTACGTTTGCGTCCAGTGCAGACAGGCAAATGCACGGGGCACATTGTGCTTATTGATCATGATGCATTTTCTACACGGCTGGAATGTTAATATGCTCAATGGGGTAATGCATTTCAAATGATAGCCCATCGACCTTACTCTGACGTAGAGCGTAACAGACTCGCCTGGGTGTTTAATTTTTTTTCAAATGTAAAACAAAAAATTTCCAAGAAATTTCATCCTTTCGCTGCATACTCTTCTGTATTACGGAGGTCCCGCGTTACTTGATCTTTGACCTTTTCAGTTTTCTCGAAGGCACTGCTTAGAAATGCATACCACTGCAACTGTAGAATTTGCTCGATTACTTAACGACTATTAGTTCGCTGGTTGGTTATGTAGTCGTTGGAGCGATGAGACCAGGGGTGAGCCTGAAGTTGCTCACTTCCCGCCACTCGTAGGCACTTCTCTCCATTCATTCAATTCATTTTCATCTGCAATTCACTGTCCACCCTTTCTATTCTCTCATTAGTGGTGTTTCCGGTAGGCGTTCGTTATTGCGAGCCAGGCTATAGTTCTTCCTAAGAAAATTAAGCAGTTTCCGGTCGCGAGAGAGAGAGAGAAGAGGTGCTCGAAATAATAGAGGATGCAGAAAAGATCGCGGAGATGACGATTCATTTTTTTATGGATTAATGCGTGCAATATAAATAGTGCTGCAGCTTTAACACTTCGTATAAATTTCAATAATCATTTTCAACGATTACAATGGACACTCGAGAATGAAAAGGTCTAAGGACAAATATATTTCTCATTGTTACGTCTTACAATATTAGACATCTCTAATTGTAGATCCTTAGGCTATACAAAGGGGTCAAAAGAACCATCCTATAGTGTACTAATTTAAATATTAATTACAAACCATTGTTCGTATTTGCCATTCTTATGAGTGTTACGATTTGTTTATTTATAATTATCTACAAAATTCTTAAGCGGCAATACATTTTTGAGATTGATCGAAAAAAATTCATAATGACTAAAAAATAAAGCTTCACTGTCATAACGATTATGTTGCTGATCAACAAAAATGAAAATCTTATTCGTGACGTTTGTAAAGTGTCTTGTTACATTTTTTAAATATTTTTAATTTTCTTTATGTTATCCAATTAATTTTCTCATAACGTATACAACGACTGTCCATTATTCTGCGTCTATCTTTATTTCTGCAGAAAAGTGCATCATCAGGAGTGTAAAAGAAGACAATAACAATTACGTCTGGACGAAATTCTAAGGACAAGAAGGACTATGCGGTCGAATATCTTCGAGATGACCAAAATGACGAGAATGACAAAAATGACTAAAACGAAGAAAGGGCGTGGCAATATACAACGGGTCATGAGTTACAGTTTACCTGTCCTCTTTTTCTTAAGAAGGGGTCACACTCATTATAATAATTCTCCTCCACATTTCCAGCCGTTTCCCTGGAAAATGTCTGGTGTCCTGTGGGATCCCTTTTTGAGTTTCTTTTTCTACCTTCCAATAGAACATTCAAGTGATTAACACCAGATCATTAAGAGGCACGGTAAGGGGGTCCCTTATGTTAACGTTTGTATAATTTTTCGAATATTACTATAGCTTTTCGATTTTGACATTGGCTACTATTTCACCGATTTATGTTGGTTTTGTAAAAGATAACGATAGTATTATATAATAAGAGCGACTATAAATAAGTTTAAAAGTCAATAACGACTCTGGATAAAACAAATCGGGAAACAAATACGACTGTAATTGAACGTTGATTGATTTCATGGTTGGTTTGCTACCTAGCACCCCTGGAGTCAAACTTCATGAATATATTATAGTTTATGGTAATATTAAATTTATTAAAATATTAAAACAGCTGCCTACTGCCGGCATTGATCACGCGTCCAGTACATTACGACTCATTTGTTTGTTTTATTTTTGACGAATCTTCAAAAATCTCCATTGTTTATTCGTTTGTCTATCAAACGGTCATTACTCTTAGCTCGGAGTATCAATTCGTTATCAGGATATTACGTCGTCAGTGTAATGTCAATGCGGGACGTGTATCTCCATAATGGATCAGTATTTCGATAATCTAATATTTCAAGAAAACGAGAGGGTCGCCATTGCTAGAGCCATGGATATATCTATACGACAACCAAGGACTATACTAGGAAAGTTGCATCTGCTACACAACGGGGGGTGCACGATCATTTTTTAGGGGTAAGTCTACGTTGGCTGTTTGCGTCCGTGGGGGTGAGTCGACTAACGAACCATTTTGTCCGAAGGATGAAACATCAATATAAATAAAACACAGTCCGATATAATCGGTGAACACTGACGGCGGCAGCAATGATGATGGTGGCTGAGTCGTCCTGTATTTTTATATTTGAGCAGGCGCGAGCGACACACGAAGCATAATTGCCTAATAGAGAAAAAAAAATACGACGTTCCGCTCCTTAAAGTTTCCTGGATAGGAACGAAGGTTGGAAGAATAAAAAGGGAAAAAAGGGGAATACAAAAGTATTTCGAAAGAACTGAATGAAAAGATGGTCGGATATTTTGATTTTTGCTTGGGTAATATGCCGTAAAA
Organism: Hartigia nigra; assembly: GCA_031001745.1. NCBI lineage: Eukaryota > Metazoa > Arthropoda > Insecta > Hymenoptera > Cephidae > Hartigia > Hartigia nigra. The sequence goes on from JARPRG010000013.1 coordinate 211,445, forward strand.
CGTCCATGAGTGACAACGGGTGGAGTTGTAAATTTCCTCGTAAAATCATTCGAGACGACGTGTGCGAAACAATAAATATTAATGTCTCGGAAGACGTTGTTTTCTTTACGTTGAGCAGTAAATCACAGAAATGGTAGGTTGACTGTCAACGAAAAATGCACGAGATAGAAACAACTGAAGTTCAAGTTTGTTTTAAATCCGCAAGAAACGTCTGTGGCGCTAATGTAGTGGCTCGTGCGAAAATTATACTTCAAGAAATTCCCGATAGGTGGCAGGGCCCGTGAGGATCGTTCTCCTTCGTATCTTCGCTTCCCTTTGCCCGACGCAGCTCTTCGTATAAGAGTGGCTCAAATAACGTTCAGAAATATCGGTCGCGACGGAATCGCGTGCCCTCGGACGATAGCTCAGTACGGAAGGAATAAAGTCGGCTACGCGAACATAACTCAAATGATTCCACATTGTATAAATCACTCCGGACACATATTTTCCTTTTCCTTATATCTTATCCCGTCCGTAGAACACGAGCCGTATATATTTCATTGTCCCTTTACTCGCGGAGCTAAGCGCCTCGGCTATTCAAATTGGAATGACCGCCAGAGGGCCGAAAATTTTTATTATCATATTCCGAGGATTTTTCATTTCCATGGGGCCCCCATGACTTCGGTTTCGGGATCTGACCGCGACCGGCTCGCCGGACAGTTCCTCTTGCGCCGCAGAGAGATGATGCATTCTCGTGCGGCAGGTTCGGTCATATTTTTGTCGGCATCTACGCACAGATATGTATCGCTCTTTATCTTTGCGTGAATCAGTGGTACCAATCTTATCTCTCAACCACCTTGAGCCGCCCTGCACTCTGTCATCCTCCGTCTTAAATATACATAGTCAAAAAAACAATGATTCTACCCCAAAAAAATTTCACGATTTTAGGTAGATGTTATCACAATTTTTTCATACATCAACCAAAATAATTCGCAATACTTTGTGTCATAAGAAATATATTTTTAGAAAAATATTTATCGCTCGCGGGATGTATTACTGGAGAATGGATAAAGGATATAGGAAATTTATGCCAAATGACACTTATACATTACAAAGAATGAAAACTTAAAAAATCATGGCGGATTGTGGTCAAAACCAAAATCGACTCCTGCGGCGAGCCGACACTGATTGTCATTTCTCTAATGACTCAGAGACAAGATCTCGGTTTGTTCCGAGTTGGATCACCTCAGGTATCCGACTGCTTCGGATCTGAATGCAGAATCTACAAGGTTCTGCGTGTCGGTCGCATCTGGCGGTTTCCTTTGGTCCTTTTCTTACCTCCGAGCCTTACCTATCCCGAATGACGAACGTATTTAGTAGATCGTAACCTGATTTTACTGGCCCGTAAACCTCCCAGACATTTGTAATTATGTCCACTTTTCAGATTCTTGGAGATGTTTTCCCTATGTTTTGAAGATGTCGTCGACTACGTAACTAAACTTGCCTTTCCTCTCCAACTTCCCCCCAAATATTTACATGTCCTTTTACCCCCTCACCGACATTCCCCTCTTACCTCTTTTTCTTCTTATCCTTATCAAATCCTCCTAATTCATAAACAGCATTTTAAACTCGCCAGAAGCCATGATACCTCAATCAAAGTTGACTCCCAAATCACTGTATCAGTTCACGATCAGCCATCATCGTATGACTCCAATTGTAAAAGAAACACATACCATAACCCATTTAACACCGAATATCCAGGAAATCGAATTTCTTTAATATACCAAATTTTCAACGTTCCCCCTATACCCGCAGTATCTCATTGTCAGACAAACCTAATCAAGAGTCCAAAGCTGCGCGAAGGCATTGCGACGGTAACGTAATTACCGAACCATAGAAAGAAAGTTTACGGTGTAAATATATCTCTTCACGGTTTTCACAGGTATTCCAATGAGCATCCAATGGCCTTCGGATACCTCGTACTACTCGTACCGAACGTACCGGTGCTATCACTTAGGTTCTAAACGCATTTCCCGTGACGCCCAACAAATAAAATGTCGCCGTTTATAAATTAAAACCGCTTCCGATGAGTGATCGCGGCCCTGAGAGAGTAACGATTGCGCATTACTCGTCCACCTCCATAGCTATTCAAGAGTGGACGCTACAAGCAAGAGAGAGATAGAGAGAGCAAGATTACACCAGAGTGGAGTTGCAGGTGATGGTGCGGGTGCACAAAGGGGCGGTCGAGGAACATAAACTTGGGAAAGGGGATGTAGAAAGCGTCCAAGAGATCCACCGGAGAAACGCCACCCCTCGGGGAAGCCTCGCGTCTCCTAACCTCAAAATTCTCGTACCTCTGGCTGCAGGCTGCAGTAATAAATCGAGCCATTCAGCCTAATGATTAATTAAATATAATGACTGCACTGCCTGTGAGTGATGATCGGCCTAAGACAATGACCGGCTTGTGTTCGTGAACGTAGAATGGATATACGCTTATCTTACGTGCACATGCGAACGAAGATATTGTGTATGCGAGAGATTGGTCGAACGGTGTGCGTGAGCGACAGAAGGTGGATGGAAAACGTTATTGAGGTATGCATCGCAACTGTATATAGAGATACCCTTATGAGAGATATAAATATCAAATAGTCAGGCCCATTACGAGTAATGATTGTCGTTTTTTGTCGCGACTATACGGTTCCTTTTATTAAATGAGAACTCGGAATGAACTCATATATCGGGTTAAGGATGATTTAAAGAAAGTTTTGAAAAAAGACAGATACGAACTCGGATTTAGGTTTTTTCTATGCCGATGGCATAATATTGATTACATTTGTTCGGAGTATTACTCTTAATGAACATAGAGATAGAGCATAATTGACATCGTATATATTGAGTCTATATATATACGGTATTATATAATTAAATGTCAATATTATTGACATTTAATTCTTACTCGCTTTATTGACTATATTCTGTATGATTCGTATTAAGTATAGACATTTGATCTTCGAGTCAATATTTATTCAAGGTTTTTATTATTATGAGTCGTATATGGTATTTGCGATAAACATGAACGAATATAAAAAAATGTATATCATGCGTTTATTCACATTCAACAAATGTTAAGCAATTTTTTGTATAGAAAAATGACGAAATATTGATGTATTGATATCAGTGTTACGTCATAAAAAATATATATTATACGACATATGAAATTAGAGTGACTAATTAGAATACTTCGTTAACCTGATAAGTAATCGGATATCAGTTTAAGATGATATATGATATTCGCTTGCCCAATTTTGACAATGATTTCAATGTATATAGGGTAACTGTCCCTTTAGTTATTTCTGAGTACTCGTATTAATTATGCTCGAAGGAGCAGGTAGAATGCGAAAGCAGGGAAGAACCGTTTCAAGGACCTAAGAAAAATATATGTAAAATAAAATGACTAAGGAGCTCTAGCATACCGGGCAACGTGTTCGTCATGGAACATTTGACAAGGTAAGCGATTTCACACTGTTTTTCAAAACGAGAAAGATTACTCCCAGATAAGAGCGTTAGTTTTGCCCATTTTGGAGACAGGCACCTGCGCGCCAACCTGAGGACATCAAAGGTACTAGGTACAGGTGTCTCTGAGAAACAATTTGAGAAAGTGGCTAAGAAGGACCCTGCATTGATTAATCCGCTTTTTCCGGATAATCCATGTCAGCGCCTCCTAGAGAGTTTGAAGCGATCGAAAGGGATTAGGCAAAACATATGGATTTAACGTATATAATCATAAACCTTGTTTTCCAGTATGAACCAGATATTGCGATAGAGTTAGGTTAGGTTATTCTGGCTTACCCGTGTCTCTTGTGATTGTCCATTGATCTGTAATGTTTGTACTAGGTCAATTAAAGGCAAGAAAAATATATAGGAGCTACGTGTTAGGAAGCTTCACGAATACCTGGTGCAACAACGGGATGCGAAAGGACAGTGAAATGCAGAAGGGATCGACCGTCAGTAAGCATTGTCTTGTTAACGGGGGTGGAGAGGAATCCATTGTACTTGACTGATGATCGGATGAAACCGAGCTGGGAAAGGCCGGATTTTAAAAAGGGTTTCACTAATTTCTGCAAACGGCTCCTACTAGACCTAAGTTTATTTGTTTATTGGCTGACAAAGGTTGGCCACCGCTAGGTGTCGGGATTATAGTCCCATTAATTCTTCTTATTCACAAGCCATTGAAAGACCCGACGTCTATGGCCGCAATGACTGTCGGGTACTGGAAGTACCTGCGCCATCTATGATAGCCGGGACAAAAGTTATGACAACGAGATCAAAAGCGTCATATTCATTTATACCAAGTCAATTTACCAGGGATTAATCTCACGTGAACATAGCAACGAGACAGACTATACGGTATACATGACAGAAGTTCCTATAAATTCCTATCGTAAAATCTAACCTAAAGGTACCTTTTCAAACACAGCTAACGGTAGCGTGTTGACGATCATGTGGTCTTCGGCTGCCACTCGCGTCTGCTTGCATTTATTGCTACTGTTTACTTCGGTTTATTTTGATTAGAACAAAAAAGTTGGATCCATTCAATTTCGCAAATAAAGCATGAAAGTGGATTGAACCACGTTTTTTTTTTTTTTCATTCTTAACGTCTATCTTTTTCAAAATTGACTTTTGGATAAATACAACTATTTACTCATTAAGTTTGAAATCTGCTGTCCGCATCTGCTACTTTGAGATTAACAAAGTACAAAATATTGGACCAAATCGAATTTCTTGTACGAGACGTTGAAGGATCACGTGGTCTATTTGACACTGCCCCTAGTAGCGCGTGAAAAGGTACCTTAACAGCACCATAACAATAATAGAATTCTAATAAATTAATGACAATTTCTACCAGAATTATTAGCGTTATAATTCGTATTATATTAACCTGTAAGCTTACTGCACTCTAATGTGAATCATCCGTATGTTTGTCTTCGACAATAATAAAAGGTCAATATATTTCTTCGAATGCTCAACAATGTCTTCCGTTTTAGGTTTTAGGTTATGTTGTCATTTCAAGTCATGAAATCATTTTCCTCGTAAATTCAATGATATTAGTATTGCAAGTAGTGGCTATGCTCCAAGTGTCTTTCTAAATGTTCTTCAGTCCTTTCCTGCGTAGGAATTTTCATACGAGAGAACACATTATCCGGTATGCATTAACTCACGCAGAGGCGATCCTTTCAGCGATCCTTTCAGCTTAACCTTATGTACCAGGAGTTTTCATTTCTTTTCTTTCGAACTGCGAAAGGCAAATTACGAAGTCGCGTGATCAGGGACTGTTTTATTATTTGTATATTTTTATGCTAATCCTACTGCTAGGTATAACCGTGGTATGCACCAAAGAGATTTAATATACATCCACTGCTACTTTTCATGGATGCCTACCTTTTATCTATGATGGACTGCAGAACTCTGCCTTATCGATGTCTCGTCAACGCTTTATCGACGCTTATTCAAGCGATACTCAAATTAGGTGTAAATATTGTTATTTCACGCTGCCAGTATCTACGACATATTGGACAATAAAATTCAATGGTTTATTAATATAATCTTTTATCTGTAAATTTGTATACTTAGACGCGTGTCTATAGTGAAGTGATAACAAAAAATGTATTTATTGATTATTTTGATAATTGTTGATAGTCATAAGATTGATCGATACTGCTTTTTCTGGGGGTCTTATTTTATATATTATCATTTGCCTAATCAGTCTTGCTTGGAGTTAACGTTAAACATGAAATAACTAGGTAACCTATTTGTATTAAAAGAATAATAATTAATTAACAACAATAAAGTTATTAGTTTTATTATTTATTAATAGTGATTTTTGATATCATCGTAATCAACATTTTATTTTTGTCTAAGTAGTAAACGAGTAGGTGTCAATATTATTTTATAAGAAATACTTCTGTGGCAGCTGGTACAAAAATAAGGAAACTCCAAAATGCTATTCAAAGGAAGAAAGTATAGCGATTGAAGTGACTCAATACTGGTCCTTTATCTGTAAAGCTATTTCGAAGCTATTTCCACTTTGTGGTTATTCACAGTTATTGGTGACAGAAAGAGCAAGGGGAATTGTAGAGGCGTAACTCGCAGTGTCGAAGGCCACGACAAGAAAGAGCCGTTGACAAGTCGCCTAAGTCGACGTAAGAAGCGACATCGACAGTCGCCAAGAAGAGATACACGTGGAGCGAGAAGGAAGGAATAAAAAAGGGATGCATTGAGTAGTCAGAGTGGGGAGTTTGAATGAATGGGAGAGGGCTAAGTGGGAGCGGCAAAGGCGTTTCCCTGTCATGCGCCTTCCGACACGAAACGCCCAGGGGGTCCGGCCATTGGCCCGGAAGGCGTGTATCCTGGACTCCAATGGATAGTTGCGCTCAAGGAACCAATAGCGAACTGGTATCCTGGGGAAACGGGTTTGCGTGGTGGGGTGACTGGCTACGGCGTAGGGCAACTCTCGAGGGCTTCAGGGGAGAGGGGACCATGGGAGTCTTTTCGAAATTGCCGGGTGGCCCCGCGGCGAGTCTTCACTCAGTCCCGCTGTGAACGCAGCAAGGAACGCAACGGATTTTCACTCTGTCGCCACGTTAGTATTTGTTTTTCCGCGATAGCCATCCGCCGCTGCCGTCGTAGCTGGACCAGTTTTGACGTGCGGGATACGAATTGAGAAGGAGTGGTTGATCTGACGGGGAGTGCTCGTGAGCGTTATCGCTTTAAGACAGTGCGCTTTAGGTGCCTTCCGTACGTGCGTGCGTGCGTGCGTGCGGGCGGCCGACCGTGCGACGGTACGTGAATTTACTCGGGACGTGAGTGCCGAAGACGAAAAAAGCCTTCTGGCTGGCGATGCTCTACGCGCCGGGGTGAAAACAGTGATATATTTATTTACGCGTGAAAAAGACGTCGACTCGTTACGCCAATCGGAACAACAGACGTCGTATCGTTCCGCGATGCCCCTGTCGGGACGTCGTAACGACTCGCGACGTGATTTTATACCAAAGTTCCTTTAGGTGAAGTCTCTTACCTTGTGTACTCGGTAAATCCACCCCAAAGACGTGGACGTCAAACGAAAACAAGACGGCGGATGAGGAGGAGGAGGAGGAAGGAACGGTGGTGATAAAATTGAAGAAACAAACTAACCCTAACTTTACAAGAAATTGAGGAAGTAAGATCATCAGGATGATGAACGCATTCCTCGACGGGGTGTCCTCGCATCCTCATCACCTGGCGAACCTAGGAATCAAACTATCTCCCGGTGGCACAGCGACCGATGGCGGTCCAGGAGTACAGCCCGCCACAGGAGAAGCACCTCAGCAACATCACTTTCATCCTCAGAGCTATCCACATCATCCTCATGCGACACCTCACATGGCGCCACACATGGGCCATCACATGGGACACCCTGGATACGCAGCTCGGGATTTTCTATTAAGACGGGAACACGAGTTCAATGCGACGGCTAACCCTACGACCCCTGAGAGCGGTCTCGGGCTGTTTCCACCCCTTCATCATGACAGCACGGCAGCTACTATGCAGCAATTCCCTCATCACGGGCAGCATCCCCTGACGGCCACTCACTATCCTGGACATTATCCTCAGGACAGTCGACTTGCACCTCATCATCAATACCTTGGTACTCCTCATCTTCCACCTTCCATACACCATCAGCAGCATCCCGCCGTAAGCCATCCCAGTCATCCTCATGGTGCCTTTCTCAGATACATGAGAGGCGGCAGTTCACAAAGACAGGAGATGTCCTGCATGTGGGTCGACCAGGATACTCCGGGACCTCGAAAACTCTGCGGCAAGCTCTTTAATTCCCTCCATGACATTGTCACGCATCTCACAGTAGAACACGTGGGTGGACCGGAGTGTACGACGCACGCGTGCTTCTGGCAGGGCTGCTCGAGGAACGGAAGAGCCTTCAAGGCCAAGTACAAGCTCGTCAATCACATTAGGGTTCACACGGGTGAGAAACCCTTCCCCTGTCCCTTTCCCGGCTGCGGCAAAGTCTTCGCCAGATCAGAAAACCTCAAGATCCACAAGAGAACGCATACCGGTGAGTTTACATTGTATAGTCGTTACGTTCTGTTCATATGTATATAAATATCGTTTCATGTGCGTACAGATCATTCTGTTTTCTTGCGACAATAACAAAGAACGCCCTGATATTGTAGTGATGCAACACTTTTGTTTTGACTACCAGTCACCTTTACTCACTGAACTGTATATTTGTTTATATTTGGGTACACTCGGGCTACTTATGGTCTGTACCATAATAAGCATTGAATTCGCTTTGACGACGTAGAATATGAGGACGTCGTAAATAAACTCATTGTAGCAACGCATTTCGTTTACGCCGTAAAATTAATGTAACAGGTCTCGTAGGAATCTTTTCTACACCCAGTCTTCTAATATAACATTAGGAAGAAACGATTCCTTTTCTCTGGATTCGTTGTCGATCCGCTCTCTGTAGCTCTATGAGTAACAACGTTGTAAATTGCCTTTAGGTATTTTCAAATAAAAACCATCCTGTCAAAATATCTTTCATCTGTATATATAGGTATATCGATACACAGTAATCACGTAAAATTTTGAAATTTTAAGTCATACACTCCTGCTCAAAAGTATCGTCTCATCATAATTTTGTATCAGTTTTAAAACGACGGACACCAATTTTATTCAACGTGTCAATTTATTCTTAATTTTAGCTTATTGCAAATGAATACTTTGTATAAGTCTACTACATTGTTTTATTTATTCCTAATCGTTAGAGCAGTGTCCAAGTATCTTAAGTGGACAAATACTTTTGAGCGGTAGTGTATATGTGAAAACAATAATTCAGGATATATTACGTATTGGTATAATATACAGGTATCTTATGATACAAAATATTGAAAACTTCCTTGAGCACAGTCCTTACCTTTTTGCATCAGCTTTTTGTATTCTATCACGAAAAACCCAGAGCTTGGAAGTGTAAGACATAGACCGAAAAAAAAAAAGAAACGAAGACGGAGTCGTCCTTCGAAGAAACGTTTAAAGATGCTTTGTCAGATTTCTTAAAACTACTTTTAGGGCATTTATAACGACACCAGAAGTATCTAAAAACTTTTTCGGCGAGTTTACCTCCCGGACTCGCTATAAAGAGGTTGTAAATTTGGCGAATGCCATCGTCACCAGCGCGGTAGAGCGGGACATTAAAAATCTATCAAGGACTCTGCATTTTTTTCACAGATGAAATGTAAATACGTCTGAGTGACTTTTCACTAGTCCAACCCGGGCATCTCTTCTTCTACTTCTTTTAGTATATAATCAACCGTCTCTTTACGATGACAAGAATTTCGGGACGCAATTAAGAAATTACCGGGCCATATATCGTCCTGTTTTATGTTCACTGGGTGGACATAGTATTTACATATTTATACGGATGCTCAGGTCGATCCCGGGACCGACGCCTGACGTTGACGCCGAATCATCTGTACATTCATCACTTAACTTTAATATCATTGAAAAAAAAAAAATGGACGAAATTTCTGTCAATACCATTTTTATTATCTCCTTTTTTTTTATGGGAAGCTTTCATCACGTGAAATCTTGTTTTATCAAATAATATATACTACAATTAATTAACAGATAGCGTAATTAAAATTTTTATTAATATATCAAATAATAACAGTAGACCACAGTTAATAACGGCTGAAAAGTGTAAAAAAAACGTCACAAGACTGTACATACAAAGTTGTACGTAGAAAATATAATGAATGACAATTTTAATCATCAGCATCGTACAGATGACTAATCACTTGCCATTTTTTACTTAATATTTTCGTATTTATGTCATCGCTTAGGAAAAAGTGAGAAACCACAAGGCGCACGCACATGTCAAGCTCTACAATTATACCTACACAATTACTTCTACAGTATACACGCAATATCTACAAAGCCACAAGGAAAAGAAGTATAGTCAAAAATATATATTTGATATATCGAACTTTTCAAAGTTAATTACGGATATATTTTGAATATATCTAAAATATATTTTATATATACCTTGCAATGAAATTACGCGTAAACAAGGTTGACAATACTGTACAGACAATCGAATCGATGAGGTCAACAGCAGGATACTCGTGGTGCACGTTACTTTAGAATTTTGTACCTATAACCTAATATAAGATTTACGTAGATCAGTTTGATAGAGGCGATTCGATGACTGTCACGAAATGTCACGCGGTATATATCACGCTTGATTAAATTTGCTTTTCATCCATAACACCTCGGTGTAACCAAACGAGGAAAAGCCGTTATCACAGAACTCAACGTACGTCCACTGTGCCTCTTTTCTCGTGAATGGGGATACGTGTGTTTGGCATTTACTTTTTTAGGCTTTCATCAAGCCATTAGATTCTTGTATCAGCCCGAGTAGTCCCATGTACACTATAAAAAAGTGTGCAGAGCGAAAACAAAAGAAGCCTAAATCTCGCACCTCGACACCCTTGATTTCGATAACTTCGGGTTTATACTCTCAACGAAATAAATTGGCGTTTTCCAAAACAGCCCTTACGCGCGAAACCGGCTTCACCCTTTGTTTCGAGTAGCGCTTGTGTATTCCCTTTTCTCTACCTATGTGTACCCCTCAGCCACTCGCTGCTCTTCATCCCTGAGTACAAACGTTTACCAACACTCTTTGTCGCGCGCCCCCCCTTTTCGCGCTACCTAAATATTTGTCCCACTCGAAATTCACCCCGAGGATCGTGAACGTCGGCTGAGGAGTATATATAACGACTCGCGTCAATTTTACGAAGATTCCCGAACGCTTACGAAGCTTTACGAAGTCTGCGATGAAGGACAAAGATGGCGGATCGAAGTTTTCGAGGATGATGAACGGTAGTAGTTACAGACGACTAAAGGGGTGCGGACAGATAAGGGGTGATAAAAAAAACAAGAATGGATTTTGTTCCGGAAAAGGAGATCTACGGATCGCAAATTATTTATCCGTCTAGAATAATATACTTTATGACGGAACACACGCGGGTGACGTATAGGTAGGTTAAGTATTTTTAATCCGCAGATGCGAACGCGTGAACGCAAACCCATTAAGGCAAATTGATATGCATTATAATGCAATGCGTATAGCCCGTTCCCCAAAAGCAACACGTCACCGAGTGCATGTGTCCGCACGCGCGTCTTTGATTGGTCCTACCTAACAATAGGATTCCCCTCGGCGTGTCTGCCATTGGTTAGGATTTCGGAGGGTTAAAGTATAGAATAGGGGGATGATACGGGATGAGACTACGAGGGGTGTTAGAATAAGCGTTAAGTAGGGGTGAATATGTCGGGGTTGACGGGAACTCGAAACGTAAATGGCTACTTAGACCAGTACGGTCGCGCCATCGAATTTTGAAAACCAGTTTCCAAGAGATGAGCCGCCGCCTCCCCATCCTGCCCAGATGTATTTTCCGCAGTATGGTTCCCTTTGAAAAGCTCTATAGCCCATATATACGGCCAGGTTGAATTTTAGTACTTTTTTTTGTTTGTCAACGTAAAAATTTGCGTCATTACTCATCACATGATTTAACGTTGAGCTTATCGTGCTTTAGATCGAATTGTATGTCGAAAAAATTTTGGATCTTGGGGGTCACAATTGTTTTCGACAAAAATTTCAAATTTTTTTTTTTTTATGGCACATGAAGAGCGTAGCAATAGACGGGCGCACAGTATGGCGTTGAGTGGAGGCTTGTGTCCGCAGTGGGGTGTCGAGTTGAAACGATGCCTCGTACTTGTGGAAATGGCGAGAAATATGAGAGAACGCTCAGGAAGAAGAATAACGACGTAATGCACGTTGGAAGAAATAGCCTGTGTTTTCGCCTTCACCCTTTCACGGCCACCACCTCCGCGTTCACCACTGCCACCTACTTCGGCATCCATATACGTGTCTTTCGGATTCTCTTCTATCTACTCTTCGCTTCATAACTTCCACCTCTGTGCGAGACACTCTTTTTAACAGTTCCACGCAGAGTGAAATACAACGGGTTTGGTTAGCTTTGGGTGTTTTTTTTTTATACGTGAACACCACTGAGGATAACTCGAAGAAGATGCTTTGAGAGGAAAGGTGAGAAACCGAAGGGGTGGTACCGCTGGGAATGGACTGAAGTGGCTGGGAGAGTGTCGACCTGGACGAAAATGAGAGACGGGGGTGGATTTGTCGTAAGGAGCGAGAAGTGCTTTTAGGTGGCACTGGGTCGATAAGGGTGCGACAGTCCTTCGCGCCTGTACGTAGAAAACTAGTCTCCGATGTTCACTCGACATATCATCTTTTATAACGTTGCTTAATATTCCTTTAATTGTTTCATTTCTGTGTAGTCTGTTTCGTATGGGTGGTTTTTTTTTTTTTTCATAGACATAAAGTTTTGCTGTAGTGAGATATGCAGGAGGGTAGGTATTTTGAAAGAAGCTGTATTTCACGATACTTTCATACATACGATACATATTAAAAATTACATACAATCTATATAGGACGATAATTTGAAGATAAAACAAGAGAAAAATTCAATTTTCGGAAGTCAAAGTCTACTCGTTTACGGTAGACCCGGGTTCAAGTTTTAACGATACGGACTCAGGACTTAATCTGAGCCGTCTGAGAGTTGAAGAAGCCCAAAAGACTTATCTCATGCTGAAAACTGATTTAGACAGAAAGATTTGTTGCAAAAGCCGAGGTCGGTCGTCAGGCAGTCTTTCTCAAAGCCTCAGGCGTACTTTAGCCTGGGCCATCCACACCTTCTCACCACTTTAGCCGCCTTAACCATTTGGTCCAGCTGCTATTGCTGTACGACCGGGTGTCAAACGTCACGCCCCTAACCTGCCAATATCTTCATAGCTCATAATTAAATTCATATAACTCAAGTCCCTATATAAGGAGACTGTAAACAAATCAGAAATCGTATAAGAGGCCTATGACCATTATAAGAAAATTATCATTAAATAAGTCTTTTGCCAAATTTTCTCACGTTCAATCTTACATAACCTTTCTCTCGAATCCAAAAAAAAAAATAAATTGTATCTTCAACCTCCCGTAATAATTTACTGATACAATATTTTTGATCGGAAAAAAAGAAACTTTCACGCGCAGCAGAACAGAAAAGCCCAAAATAATGTGGTCGCTCGACATACCGCGTGCCTTCGGCAAATAGAATGCGATTAATCCTTGCACGCTAACAAACAAACAATGAAGAACATCATTCTCCATTGGCATCCCGGAAACGAGTGTTGATACAGTTAATGGTGCGTATCGACGCTGACGGGCCAATGACAATCGCAGTGACAGCCGTGACGGGGATGATGGCTGGCACGCCATCTTGAAACGAGAGACTACGATAATAAAGGACGGGCGCGCATTATTGGCTTCTGTAAAAATACGAGATCCACGCGTTCCCTTAATTGTTTTTCGCATGCCTTAATACTAATTTACTTGGAGACTCGGCCTGGTGTCGCTCTGGTGATTGGGGCTTTCGTTTAACGGCAGCTGAAACAATAATTCTCTGTAAATAATTTCACACTTTCACTTCTATTCTTATTGACGCGTCGATGGAGATTATCGAGGGAAAAAAAAGGCCGAATTCTTAACCGCAACGAAATATTTATTCAACGGTACGAGGCGTTTGCAATTATTTTGTTTACGTAGTATCGTTAGATTAGCGAAATTTGCGAGTCTGCGAAACTACCGTGACGTCGACGTCTTTGCTGTAATGCACTGTACTGCAAAGTGGGATAAAGGGTGCATGTATATGTATATATGTATATAGTTGTTGACTTCGGTGAACCTTGTAATATGCACGTAAATAATCGCAGAAACTTATTAAACATGGAAACTAGAAACGCGTCAAGTGCGCGACACGCCAATCTTTTAGTGCACAAGGTTCGTCGACGTGGACGTAATTGACAATTATTTATTAATTTTTTTTTTTTTAATAATGCCCCAGCATCAACTCCAAATGGCCGTCTGCAAATAGAATAACACACATTCACTTAGCGGCATTTAATGCCAGGCACTATTTTACATTCACGGCGCCGAGTGCAAACCTCCCCGAAGAAAGTTTATTCCCGCGGGAACGACTGTTATTTTCATGCCGAACATATCCCATCTCGTGGACGATAACCAGAAATGTTTGATTTTTTTAGTAAGCGGCTATTTCTCTACTCTCACTGTGCCGTTACCCATCCTATTTACGTTATCACTCACCCGATGGGACTACGGTATTCGAGAAGGCTCCCTGCAGTATTCATTTTACATCTTACAATTTAGACTTTATACATTTCGTCCTGTCAAAACACAAGCAGCGTGCCGTATTACCACGTGGCATACAGTCCATCCGTATTTCGATTTCTCTTTTCTTCTTTCGTACACACAGAGAACGTCCATTGTCTCAGAGCTTCGTTCAAGCTTCGAATCGTTCCTACTAAAAGTTCCTGTCGCAGTAAAAAAAAAAAAAAAAAAACTGCGTGTTTCTCGTACAAAATTTCCAAAGTCCCTTTCACGTATTACAACTCAGCAGAGAAGGAAGCGAAAGAGGAAGAACGTAAGCCCGGCTGCAACGAGGCCAATGATTTACAAGGGGGGTCCCTTTCCATAGATAAGAAAACAAAAAAAAATTTACAACCCACCATTTTCCGAAGGATTTTCGGCGCCAACAATGCCCGGGTAACCAAAGACGGGATAAATCATTGGCAGGATATTCTCGGCGAGCTGCCCTGGACTCACGGGTAGCGTTGCTCGTGCTACTTCGCGTAACATCGTAAGATTTCGTGTGTGGCGACGGGGAAGTGAAACGACGGTACAATGACGATCATCGAGAAAATATCAAGTGTCCGTAACATTATACTTTCGTACCGCTTAGTGTGTAAGCGTGGTGCGTGAGATTCTCGTGTACCATAAGGACTTGCGTGCGTGACGATTCACGCACGAGACTCCGTTTCACGTTTGCCTCCTGAATGGAGGCACTCCTCGAAATCTCTCGGGGACCTATCATATAAGTTTCTGGTATCTTTTTTTTTTCCTCTCCCGCGGGAGAGTAGAACTCACTGGGACAGAAAGAGGGTGGCTATCGCTTACGATGAATGAAACCGCTTAGTATTTATCGTGGTTTTACTTCTCGCTTATATATTTCACATCGTCTACATCCGTTCACCTTGCTTTACCTGTATGTACCTACTGCTCCTCCGCATCGAAACCTTATTTATACGTGATGCCTATTTACCCTAGCATCGAGATTCAATCTCTTCTTCGTGCTCCGCCTCTCTTTCTCTCTCTCTCTCTCCTCGTCCACCTCTTCGTTCCTTCTACCCTCTTATACCGTCGTCCTCTTAACCCAAGGAAGTCCTGGGGTATATAGTCCTGACGATACTTTCAAAAACTGACTGCCATCCTCTATCCAGACATCATTGATCAGACTATACACACGGAAAAATAATTACTAGAACCCGTGGTCAGTATTTGCACAACAACAAGTTCCTAGTAGCAATCACAGTAATTTTGTCATAATTTACCATTATGATTCTAAGTCTCACTAAGTCATTTCGTTATTCTTACTATTCTTACTCATTGTCACCAAACATTTATTGTTGTCCAAACACTGATGATTGCTCTGGTTATCGCAACTACAGATTTTTCACGTGCATGAGATTGCTTGAATTGAATTAAAATGGAGATCGAAATATGCTTAAAGATAAACTGATAAGAGAGAGATAGAGAACCCATGAAGGCTGTGCTTCTAAAATGTACCACAGAGGGCAGCATTGGGAAAGATGAAGAAATGGTGACGGGTCATAGGGGGAAGGTGGTAGGCAACAGGAGATACAAAATGTACGTTGCGACAAGGGCAAACGTAACGAGGGTTAACGCTTGCAAAAATTCTTCCCACAGTTCTCTATCTGCTTAGGGGAGAGCGGTTGTCTCCGTGAGTCTCGTCTGAAAAAGAAAGACGTATAAGTAGAGAGAAGGGAGAGGAGGAGGAGGAAGAAGAAGAAGAAATGAACGTGGAAGGAGGACGAGGCGGAGAGGACGCGGAACGGAGAAAACAAAACAGAATTGCGGCCAGCGGTGGATGATTTAGGGGGCGAGGGTCGGGGGTCGCGGGTCGAGCCTGGCCTTTGGAATGCTGGACCCTCATCTCCCGCTCCCTCTTTCTTCTCCTCCACCTCTGTTCTCCTGCTTCCTCCTCTTTCCTCGACTCGTACAACCAAGCGAGCAGGATAAAATGATAAGAGAGAAGGATAACGGATAGAACATTTACATAGGTCGTTAGTATGGGCAGATGTAGGGGTGACCCGTGTCCTCGGCGATACACGGGCGCATGTCCACCCTTGCTACGGTTTCACTTGAGAATCCAGCAACCGCCATATATAATACATAGATAAATTTATTTATATTCATTTGTCCCATAGGATTGGCTCGACCCTATTAGCTTCTACCCAATACTCATTAATACGACCAGACGACGGCTAATTAGTGTGGGAAATAGACGTTGCAGTTACTTCCATCGCGACCTTTACTCGTACAAACGGGACAAAAATGCTGTTCCTTACGTACTTGCGTTTCTTTTTTAATCGTGCGTTTCAGTGACAAATTTACGATCGACCGGGCAACATTTCTTTTCTTGAAAAGCTTGTATGGAGAAAGCGCGTGATTATGGAAGTAAGACGCCTGTTTGACGGTGACTGGCTGTATAGGAGAGGCGGTGGTGGTGCCCCGGTAGGCTGTAAAAATTTTCTTGAGTAAAGTACGAATGTCTCCGGGGACTTGGATCGTTGTAATTCCAAGAGCGCCGGGGGCCCTAAGGCCCACGAGGCTTCCCATCCGCTTCCATCCACTTCTATCCCACGGGACGCTCGGCTCGGCGAGCTCATGTCAAAATCATTGGATGTCTCGGTGGTTTGACGCCGTGGCACGATGAAGGGCACTGTATTGTAATTTAATTTCGAAACCCGATAGCCTCGCTTTTGTGAGTACAATTATTAGAGGTCTACTATAGACGTTATAATTCCCCATGAAAAATTTCGAACGATGCTTCTTACTCGAAGCGAGAGAGGGCCATTTAACGCGGACCCGTCTGGTCGCAGGGAAACTTTATTAACTTACCATTAGCCAAGTTCAGTGAACTAGGTAACTTCAGGTACCTCGGCCGTATAATGTTTTAGGTCGTTTATATACAGAGAGAGAGAGAGAGAGAGAGAGGCCAGTCTTGCGAAATCACAGATGTGCCTTATACACGTAATAGCCGTTACCTAGTCTTCTTAACGTTCGAGCGAACGTCGCACGTTCCATGTTGCGGAATAGATCTAGTAATCCTATAATGTATAAACATATACGGTATCTCTTAAGTAATGTACTATACTCTATATGAGTCAGCGCGTAATTACATCACGTATATTATTCCTGATTATAATTTGGTTCTGAGCGACCTACAGTTAAAACAAAAAATGAAAACAAATCTCGCTGGTTCTCGAGCAAATGTCCCACTTGGCAAAGTATTCGCGTCAAAAAATCCTAATAAATAAAATTGCACCGTGAAACGGCGCCCACGCACGCCAACGGCGTATCAGCGATAAAAAAAAGTCGAAGTCCCGGAGAAACAGAAAAAAAAAAAAAGGAAAAAGCCTCGGTTCACCGTGCGTTATATTTACGAAGAGTCTTCCTCTAATGGTTTCGATGCGGCTAGCAGACACGCACACTAAGGTCGCATGGCCACGCACCGACACACCCGACTCGTGCCCGACCACCCGTCCCCCCAGCCTCCCTGCTCCCACGAACCTACCTACGTGCTCGCGTGAATTATGTTTCATGCGAGATGTCAAATTGCTCGCCATATCGTAAAATATACAACTCCGCGCGCTGTGGGAAACATTATGTTTCTCCGACCTGGGCCCTTCCCTTCTGCAAACTTCCAACCAGCTTCGGCGCGACCCGGTCCGACTCGGCTACCTCCGGCCCAACCCGGCCCATCCACCCGACATATCCACCGACACCACTCCTGGCCTCTTTGTCGATTTATAGATAAACACGCTCTATGTTTCAGGCTCTGTGTCAAATGAACGTCATATCTCAGTGCCAACATTTCCGCCTGCGTCTTCGTCCACGTAACGATCTGCT
>JARPRG010000013.1:242998-377890 GCA_031001745.1 Hartigia nigra
AGGGAAGACGAGGTAAATGGAGGGAGGACGAGGAAGGTGAGAAGGGCGAGAAAGAAGAGGGTAGAGGTGAAGGAGGACTGTGAAGCAGGAGAGCGCAATTTGTAGTCGTTCTCATTTGTCACTGCACTCCATTCCTCTTCTTTTCCCTCGACGAGCACTCCCACGCTTGCTTCCTCTCTCGCTCCCCTCTTTCGTTCTCTGGCTGTTCGTCAGAACGAGAGCTCGAGTCCAGAACGTGTTTGGGTCCTGAAACTACCGTAGCTCAAAAGGACTTGGTTATACAATCGTGATGCTGACCACGCAGACTTGTAGATTAATTTCTATTATAAATATTACAGTCTAGATAAAGCAAGGCTTTTCGCATCGATAAGAATAATGTAGTTTCATTGCTTATTACACGATTGAAATCGAAACGCTCTTTTTGCCTTTTGGTTTGATATTACCGCCTGTTACTGTAAGGTGACAGAAAAAGTATAATCAGGTCGTACTTTGTAGAATCTAGTCGAAGGAATGATAAACGAAATGACTTAATAAAACGGTAAGATTCTTGGAACGTTTCGGTGACAAAATTTCCGTCTGAGCATCTTTCAGGCTTACAGGCATAAAATCCATAGCGCGACATTGGGCCTGATGGTATTCCGGTATATTAACACGTAACACATCAAAAGAGCGTTTTGGTTATGGCGCGTAGTGTACATAAAGTTGGGCTACGTGATATTTTATATCGTGTAAAACCGGGTTTGGACCACAGAACAGTCAAAGGTTCAGGCAGCATTCAAGGGAACGTATAGCGCGAGCATAAACGTCCACGTAAATTCGAGGCTAGTTAGGGGGCATAAAATCATAGAAGCCTTACGAGGATACGGTGTGTAAAAATCATTAAGTCAAGCGTTAACCCTCGTTCACGAAGGAAAGTGGGTGGATTTGGGTTCCCACCTCAGATGATCGTCACGATTCGTATCCCTTCTTTTTTTTACCTCTATCGTATACCAATTTCCTTTCTCACTTTTTATTCCGTTGATTTTTCCATAATGCTCGACTTCTACCAATTTACAGAGGCTATCCTCGAGTTTTTCATCCTTTTTACGAGGCAGCCTTGCATCTTATTTAGCCGCTTCGAAATCTTGGATCGAACCACGTCATTCATTTATTCTTAAGATATGTGCATTGGTACGCTTTTTTTTTTACTGTATTTTCTCTTACTTTTCGTTCTACGAAACAGCCACGTGTCTGGGTGAGCAGATAAGGCGTGGATACGTCCAGAAACTAATACGTCTGCGTGTCTGCCACAACAGAACGCGTCCGTTCTTATTATTATAAATTATTTATTTGCATTTCCAAATGATCCTTGAAAAATCACGGTATTATGCTAATGCGATGATTAACATATAGGATGCCCACCATAATATTTCACCTCGCTTCACCGTTTAAGCTGTGGGAGTTTTAACCCTGCCGTTTCAGGCCGAACTCAATGCGAAAGCACGTCGCAGTGTAGGTTTCTTGCCGAAATATTTTCTATTCGACCACGTATTTGTTTATTTATCGAATGTTCTCCTCCCGTTAATTTTGCAGAATTAAACTTTTTTAATAAAAAAAAAAACGTATGTTTCATCAAAGGTATCGCATCTGGCAATAGGAAATACAAATTAAAGTAAAGGCATGTTTTCTTGAAATTCAGCAATTCTCTCTTGGCAGCAGATTAATATTTACTTACTGGAATACGTTGAGTTACTTTTGAAAAATAAAATACAAAAATTGAGTACGAGGAAACATACTAGCACACTAGTAACATAAACATAATTAACGTTGCCCTATCATTATATGGTAGCAACGCCACTCCCCCATCACATTATATGTTTATAAATCAGCCCCACCGACGAGTAAAACACGAAGAAACGAAAAGTCCGGAGCGCCTCTGCCAGCCAAGCAGGTAGAGGAATTCTTATGCTAATGATTTTATGACCGGGAAAATGAATGCTCGTCATATTTTTAATCGTGGTTCCACGACACGACACGGAACGAGCACGGAAATTGTTCTTCATTTTTTCCTATTCCATATATCGAGCCTTCTAATTTATTACGAACCCAACTTCACATTCGGGTCACGTTATCGTGCCGTGCAGAACTCTTTGTCTCCTACATCGACCGAATGAATAATTCGCTTGGCCATTTTCAAAATATTTTTTCCAGATAAATCAAAACTTCTTTCGCTCCCAAAATTCTGTAACACACAAAAACCCAGTGACTTCCCATATACAAATGCCATATAGCACGATCTTCCGTCAGGCAAAAAGTAAAAAATAATAATTTTTATTTAACCATATAAAGTTTTTGTCCTTTTTAAATAACGATTTAATTCTTAAAATATACGTATACATAATTCACACTGACGTTTCCGTAGATTAACGCGTTAAACGGATTAACGAAATAAATTGATAAAAAACGAAGATACCAGTCGATCAAAGGTACTGTTATATAAATAAAGAAACGGTGGTAAGAGCGCGACACGAGAAAAAAGGTAAAATAAAGAAATTCCCGAGGCGCCTGAAAATAGCGGTGCGATTAAGATGTCAAGAAAATCTAGAAAGACGCATGGAAGCATTATGAAGTAACAATTACATTGTGCAGGGTGAAGGCGCGTGGTGCGCACGTATGTAAATATGTAGGTGGTGTGGTCGCTAGCATAAAGGATATACCGTCGCTCTTGGTAGAGGCAGGTGTACCAACAGCTGAGCCGAGTGTAGCCACCCACACACTTACACACTCACATACCTACCTCGACATCTTGACAGATACGAACTCCCGTCCGAGTTGTCCGTGAATGCGTGAAGCGAAATACGCAAGGTGCGTATTCCTTTCCTCTTAATAAAATACCTGCGCTTATACACCTACGCGTACGCTTTGCCAACGTAACGAATGAAATAAGCTGACGTAGCGATGAGCAGGCTGCCCCGATCGAATTATATAGAAAAACATGCATTGCGTGTTAAGACGTAGGTAAGCAGTGTAGATATTTTATTCCCAACCGTTTCCCGCCTTTAATAAGCAGCCTACCATGTAAACATTACCCATTTGACGATCAGACTTCTGACACGTCCGTTACGAGTTTCAAATTCTTTACCACTCACCGATAATTCAGTATCGGCTGACACGATAAGGACAATCACAGTCGTTTACTGAATCACAATGCACTTTAGATCGGTAGAGACACTTTAGGCGATGCGACTCTGACGCACTGAATAAATTATCAGTCGCGATTGCAATGCCGTTTCCGCGTACGTTCTGGGCCTACGTAACTGGTGCGCGATAGTGCAATGAATCGCCGACAGGTGGTACACCTACCCGTAAGTACGCTGTAAGCAATTCTAGTACACATGCTCATCTGACATTTTTACAGACTTATATGGGTCGAAATTAGCATGGTGCGTCATTAATTCCGAGCAGGCTTCTTCGTTAAATGCAACACGAGTCGACGTGATATAAAATGGTATCTACTTCCACGTCTATATATGTATCAGGTATGATATTAGCAAGCAATTTTGCTTGATTAGATATTTTGAAATTGGTATAGCGTTTAACGAGTTTTCGTTAAAGGGATCAAAGGTTGAGTTATCCATAGTGTTATATGCTATTGCGTCACCTTTTTCTTTTGTTTCATTCTTTTCGACTATGTCTTATGTGAATGAGAGGAAGGAGGAAGGGAGGGTCGTAAAAATAAGAAATCTAAGCCTTTTTATACTTCCTAGTAGGATTTGATTTGTACTGAAATGTGGGAGGAGGCGAGAGGGTGGATATTTAGAAGGCAAAATGGAGAATGGAGGTAAGGGGAGAAGATTGGAAGACGAGAAGATAGAAAGAGCGAAGCTAATTCGTGTCAGGAATCCTTGCCGTGAAGCGTCCTCGTAAAGGGACAAAAAAGACTCCTAAGAAAAAAATCTAATCGGGGGCGCCATTTTGTTTCTGCCTACCGAAGCAGTAGTTGATATATGATCCCATTGGCTACCAAGCTGTTTGGTTCCCAGCTCTGTACTGGGCAGCAGGTTCGACCTCAACCTTATGGTTGCTAGCCATAAGCTGGACGCTCCGTTGCTCTGGCAATTAAAATTCTTTCCTCCCGCCATGCTTGCTCCCGCTTCTTCTTCTTCTTCTTCTTCTTCATCTTCACCTTCTTCTTCTACCGTTCCTCATTGCGTTCCGCACTGACGCGCATGGCCTGTTCTTGTTTCCGTTATTAAAACGCACGATCCACCACATTTTTTAATCGTTTACACGCTGCTCGTGCCTCGGAAATTAAGATGCTTGACTCAGATATCGCACGATAGGAGTAATTGTCATGAGAAAAAAGTAAGCGTTTCATGATGTTTCGGAACTGCACATTATTGTACAATATTTTCATTGAGATTACTACACACATCAGCCACGTACTATGAATGAGAGTCGAGCAGTAAAAAGGCACCGATGAGTGTGAAGATATTTTCTTATTTCTAATTCGGCAATGGCGATGCTGATCGATCAATATTGAATTATCGTTTAATCGTTCTCGAATCGAATGTTCTCTAAGATTGAACTCATTTTTATTGCCTTAAGGCGCCTATCCGATAATAGTTGAGCAAAGAACTGGCAGTACGAAGATGGCAAAAACTAACGTGACGTACAGGCATGACACTCACGTGTTAGATATAATATAAAATGAAGTTACGTAACTGTCTGTAAAGTGAAAATAAATGTAAAGAAATGTGTAAAAATGAAAAAGTAATGATAATTTAAAAAATGATTTTGATGTAATTAAACAAAATTTCACAGATTATCCAATTTGTAATTAAACGAATATAAAGAATACGTTAGAAATCCTCTGCAACTCGAAGCTGTATGGAAATTCTTGAATCAAAATAAAAATTGTCATTTTCCATTGCTTCTTTAGAGACAATCAGGTCAAAGTTCTTTTTTTGAAATTAATTTCCATAAGAGCTAATAACGATCCTAAGGCAGTTGTCATATTCCGTTTAAAAAACGTCAGAATACCCTGAGCCAACAGGACTATGGTGAGAATCCAAATAATTAATCGGCCCTTGGACAACTCTGCGATCTTTGCATTCCAGGAATGCTTGACCGTGACGATACAAAGCCGATTACGAATGCATAAAATACCTGACGATTGTCTTCAACATTCTCAAGTCATATGACGAGACGGATGGCTCTTTAAATTCGTTGACAAATTATCAATACTCCGTTAACCATCGCCATGAACTAAAGCACTAACTCCCGTCCATACCATAACCTAACTCAATCTATCATAAAATTACTGATAGCGTCGTATAATGAAAATAAAAAAATTCGACTATCCAAAAAGAAAGGTTGTTATATCAGAATACATTAAAAGTGCAAGGCTAAAAATACATTTATGGTAATCAATTATAAATGATTACACTGATAATGGTAATCGATTATAAACCAAGTATAAACAATAACAGGAGATACTGAGAGGACAAAGAGGAGTTACTAATTTCGAACAAACTTATACGGTTGGATAGTTCCTTTTTTTTCCGTCGCGCATCCAGACGGTTCCGCCATAATATGCGAGTCTATACTTATTCGTGAGGCTTGTCGGCCGTAGGATATGGGTACCAAGCTATGTTACGGCTAAGCATGTATGCATGTTCGGTGCATAAATAAGGAGCACAGCTCGGGATGCATTAAATCACGCGCGAGGATCGCGTGTGTGGAGTTTCAGGTTGGCTGAGAGTTTAAAGGGAGGCAGGATTGCGCCCGCTCTCGCATTCGCATTTGTAGTTGCGTTAGCGTTGAGCGTATAGGGATACGCGCATGCGCTTGAGTTTACGTTTGCGTATGCGTTGCTCGCGCACCCCGTCGAGCCAATATGCCCTCGCATCAACTGGCCTTCTTGAGTAGCTCTCCCTCCGAAGGAGCGTCGTCGCTGACTCCTCTTTCTGCCACTCGATTTCCCTCCGGCGTATTATTATCTTACAGGATGGAAAATTCCTTTTGATTCTTTTAATTATGTAGTGGAGAAATCAATGGCGTTCAAAGTGTTTGATGAACGTGTAATGGATACGGAAAGCTACTCGTTTCGCAGGCACGTGTTGTCGGTGAATAATTGAATTTTTCAACCAGCAGCGCGATCAATCGATCGATCGATCGATCGTCCCTGAGTAACTTATCATACTTGACGGTCGTTGATCGTCAAGTTGAAGCTACGTGAAGCTAGTCGACAATCACTGATTCATTCTGCGATTATACCAGTGAGGATATGTACGTGGACCTTGAAGTGCTTGCGCAATAATGTCTTTATATCGGCTGTACGGATTGTGTATGCCAATCTTGCTGTCGGTCATAGGTACAAGAAGGATCGATTGGAGAAAAGTTGAAGTTGAAGATCGAACGGACTTGAATAGATCGTTGTAATGTGATTATGAGAAATTATAAGATTCTGCCAAAATATAGAGCTGTCGTTTTGCTTGCGTACCTATTCGAGAAAAAAAACTCTCGATGATCTATCACGGGCAAAGAGTCAAGCAAGAAGTGAGGTTAGGAATGTTAATGTGGTGCAGTCAGTGGGCAGCAATGCGCATGCGCCACCCCCCGCAGAGCCAATCACCGCCCGAGAAATGGTAGCTGTGCCCAAGTCAGCTTCTCAAGTCCCTAAGAACGGAGAAGGAAGATGTCCGGTGTGTACGAGCAGTGGAAATGGAAGACGAAGAAGGGAAGAAAGGAGGAGAGCGAAAAAGCCGAGAGAGAGAGAGAGAGAGAGAAAGGAATAGCGAAAAAAGAATCGAAGGAGGAGTAGGTCGAAAGGTGGGTGGAAGACATAGAAGAGAAGTGCAGAAGAAGAATGAATGCTTAGTGCAGAGAAGAGAAGGAGGAAGCAGAAGAGACGAAGAGGCTGATTGCGTCCGGGCCGCGTAAATCTTGTTGATGGAAATTGTCCGCGGAGCTTCAGTTTGTTCGGCGATTACATCCTGCAGTGAACGCGTTCACCGGTAGCACGGGCCCCTGCACTCTTGAGATTAATGAGCCCCGTACTTGGGATTTTTAATTCCAAAGTCCGAGTGCAAATAAGTACCGCCATCCATCTTGTCCGCCAATTACACCAACAGGTCTTCGCTAGACTCCGCCGATCGTCGGTCGATCGGACTTTTCTCAGTGATGGATAAGCCAGTTCATTCGTTGAGTAATGAAGACGGTACCGAACGGAATGTGGCAGTGGCAGTAATATTCACGACAAGAAATACTGCAGCTTGAGAAAATTATATGCGAGAATTTCATACCGATTGCGATTGTACTTTTTGATCGATCCATTCACTGTCGATGGCCTCGTGCATCGAACGACTGGAGAACATCGTTATTGATGGAAAGCACAGTCTTTCTTCTCGACTTTCTTCTTGCCCAAGGTCACTGAAGCAAACAGGAAGTAAGCGAAGAAGTTAAGTGATATAAGGAGTATAGAGCTGAAACGTACTGGGTACATCAGTATTGCATCGGTATTCGATAAATTATAACACTGCTCACCATCAGCCTCTTTTTTCAACTGTAAATAACCGAAATATGAAAGTTACCACCTAAGAGCCCAAATTAGAAGAATGCCTGATTTACATTTCGAGATCTTGGATGAAGCTATAAATAATTTCAGTGGTGGAATGTTAATGTGGTCCCAGGTCTTGAGAGAGGATCGGAGTGGAACGGTAAACAGAGATAGTAAGGGTAAGAAGGAGGCAATGAGAAAGAGAGAGAGAGAAGGGATGTTCTTGGGACCCCCCGCCAACCGCATATAGGTATATTCGATATAAGATACTGCCCTGGTCCTCTATCTTTTTCCTGAGAATTAGATTTGGGAATAATTGTACGTTTCCCTGGGAACGCCAGCCATCCTTTCGTTAAGCTGAATAAAGCGAACCCATCCTCCGAGGCCCAGTGTCTCCTTCAACCCACTCACGAACACCACAATCCACTGTACCATCTAATACAAACTCAAAACTATCACAAGCAAAGTATATCGATTCGATTATCCCACAGGTAAAATCCAGCTGTTGATTGTCAGATACGAATTTACCTAATAGTATTGGAATTTAGCAATTCTACTTGATTATTCAAAATTCGAATGACCATTATTGACACAATGATAAAATCATCAGAAATTTATTGAAGAATATTGATATGGCAAAACTCCTTACCTCTCATAATTTCACTATATTTCACCAGAAAAATTAATTTCAAAACCGTAAATTTTTAATAACACCATAAAAATTCTATTGGTAACCTGGATCATTGAAAACAGTATAATTTAAAGGCGTGCAATTGTGTCTATGTATTACCGAAGCCGGGTCGGTAATGCAGACCGTATCGGAGAGATCAGGGTGATAGTCGTGGGGTCGAGGGTCGAGGCTTCAGGTTGTATGGATGAGGATAAGGGTAAGGGGTGAAGATGAGGGTGAGGATCGGTGGAAACTGTCACGGACAGAGACGACGCCCGGGGATGGTACCTTCATCCTGTTCCCTTCCCTTCGATTCTCGTCCTCGTCTGTAATCGCGGGGGCGGCAACGTCCTGTCCCCGACAGGATCACATCATCAGGGAACTCCATTTAACGCCGTGTCTCCCGCCTTCCCGCAGCCCCGCACTTTTACGCAATAGAAAATCACGTTGGAAATTGTGGCATTGTCGATGGACTTTAAGAATTCAGGAGACAATCGTATTTCTCAAAAGTTAATTGATTAACGAATATCTCAATTACTCTTATCGTTGTCACAAGAATTAACGGTACCGGGAATATGAATGACTTTTTCACTAAAAGAATTAGACTTCACTAGGATATGTATGTTATGTATAAGGTCACTAGTAGTTTTAGCACACAGTGATCCAGCATCCAGACAACTGCTAACAACCCAAGGATCTTTATGAGATACTCCTATATCCCGTGCCTTTAGATAATTAATTTGGTCTTGTGTCTGGCCCGGTAGGTAGTCTTTAGTCCACCCTCTGACTCTCGTACACACGTTCCTTCAGCTAGTTAGATCCTAGAGAGTATACCTAGGGATGCCATAGGTACTCCCGGATTTCCCGTGGTTTCCTATGAGAAAATTCCAAGCATTCCAGAGTCCCATTGTTTTACGTTAGCGTAGCGCTCGACATGCGTCTTGTGATGAGCAGACAGGAGGATAGAAGCTGAACCTATTATATAGCTCGGAGCACGGGTATACACGTAATTAGCCAGACGATTGGTTCGTCTCCATCAAACGAAGAAGACGTAATTAATCCTTAAAAAAATTGTACATCCACATAATGCAAATTTAATCCTACATAAATCACGTATGATCTTTAATGATTATTACGTCACAATAAGACAGTTGAAAACAGCGACCAGAGTGAATTATGGGATTTAACGTTTAAGCGGTTTAGCCGTCACGCGCGAATGATAAAGAACGTCCCAATTATTCTGTGAAACAGAATCCGTATGGACGATCGTAATATTCGAGATATCGTCGAAGGTAACCTGATCCTAAGGGAGGATAAATAAGGAGTCCCTTTGAGCAGAGGAAAGGAGGAGAAATGGCTGTTGTCGTCTACTGGAGTAGGGCTACTTGATTAACCTTGGTTCGTAAACTCCGATACGGTAACCACCCGCGCCGTATACTGTTGCGTACATTAGGCTATACTAAAGTCCGCGAGCGCTATAATATCTAGAGGCAGGTATTTTAGGATGCCAGAAATGGTATGAAGGAAGAGCTGTCCACGCCTGGGTAGACATCATTACTTATCATATCCAACCTCAAAGAAGCTTCCTCCTCGTACTTTGGCACCGCTATAGTGATTTTTCTCTTTCTCTATATCATTTTTTCTATCTCTTTTTCTCTCAATATACTTATATTAGTTTTTTATAAATTTTCTTTTTCACGTCACTTCATAACGCCTCGTATCACTCTGCTTTCCATATATACATATATATGCGTTTACACAGTACGACCAATGGAGTAGTATTCGCTCGAGTGCGGAAACGAAGAGTCCTTCCGGAAGGGACCACGAGGATATCGTCGAGAGACACTATTTCACGGGTCCGAGATTTATTTGGCTTCCTGAGAAAAACTCTGCTCGCCAACAGGAGCAATTTATGTAGGATGAATCGTTCGTACGTTATTGCGAGTAAATTGTCGAGGAAGATTCGGGTGACATCCGGACTGATTCAGGATATCGATTATCAGTATTATTAACGAAGAACAAATTAGGGTCTTATTAGGAATTTCGTACTGTTAACTCGACGGATTCAATTTCTCATTCGAATCAATGTCTGATTTGTTATCGAACGACTCGAGGCTGAAAAATTAATGGTAGGAGCATCGAAAAGCGGCATAACTTGCCACATACTAATATCCAAAGGATCCGAGGACTTTGAAACGCGAAGATAAAAAGTCGGGATGAAGCCCGCCGCTAAAGCTGACTCTATCATAATTCTGGCATCGATCATTCGCAAAAGAGTCGCCCGCGAAATTGCCGTTCGTCCACACGCGCTCGCAAAAAATGTAGCAGGAACACGAAATACTTTATTCATACGAGTTTCGAGAGGGAGAAGAGGGTGATGGCCGAGTAGGTCGACTAGGGGAGAAAGAGGCCAAGTTTCTCGAGGGGGAGGGTATAGTCATGTTTTAGCTGTGGTGTATAGAGATGCCAATAAATATGTCTTCGGCTGCATGCAATATGTATGTCAGCGTCTGCCAATCCGCGGATACACGGACTAAGACGGTCCCTTCGATCGCGTGCGAAAAAAACTCTTTCAGGTTACGTATCGGTCGACCCGTCGACGTATTAAGACAAAATGCTCTCATATTTGATCGATATACTCTTAAGCACTACAATAGACTATAGTAGTAAACAATGATATTTCACGAAATATTAAAATCGATGGAACTTTATCTTTCATCTACAATCGAATTTAAATGGACCATCTTGAACTTCGATGATCGTGAACTCGCAAACTTTTACCGTTATCTCCTATCGTGAAGAATTATATTTTCATAAGAAATATATTGTTATTAAAAATTACACGAGATTTCTTAATTGCAAATGACATAACAGAAAGGATAGAGAGGTTACAAAATTTCATTCATTTGGATTCTACTTGATGACTGTGGACTGGTTGTCATGTTAGGGAAAAATGAGAAAAATTAATAATTTTTTTTCGAATATTATTATTAACATGCAAATCCAGACACATTTTATGTATTTAACAATTACTTAAACACCGTACATCCGATAAAACAATAATAAAAGTACAGAGAATTTTGATGGTGATTTTTAAGTAAATCTTACCATGAAACGTTATGGTTTTACTGGATCCCTGTACCATTTTGCTTCAGCTTCACGTTCCAATATATGGTAATTAGATGACCTCACTGTTGGCTAGGTTGCCAAAAGCGTAGCCAACAATTTTTTGCCATAATTGATCACGTCATATAAGGAGGAAATTTTCTTCATTCCGAAATGTAACTGTCTACTGTCGTACATTAGCAATATTATTGATAAAAAAATCAACCGTTATCAGAATTATCATATAGGAGTTATACAATTTTCTAATCTGCCATGAAAGTCAATTTTGAATATCGTTTGGTTCACAATCCTGTTACCCTGGTAGAAATTTTCTTCGGTAAGTCCAGGGCCTGTCTAGCACCCCACAGGACAAGTCCAGGACTAGCTAGAAGCTCAACGGGTACTAGATATTTTATTATGAAAATATCTACTAGACTTAGTTAACTGGTGCATCTGGTTTTCCAATAAAAAATTCCATAAAATTTGTTCAACTCGTAACTATTATTACAAAAAAAATCCCTTTAGTTTATCACAATCTGTTACCTCTATAATTAATGAAGTAACGATACATAACAAAGATATAAGTATTAAAAAAATATTGACTACATACAAAACAATAGATAGATAACAATTTGATAAAAGTAAAAAGTGATTTTCTAAGTGATTATCAAAATCGAAAATCATAGTAAAAATGATATTAATTGGGTTTATATGACGTCGTAGTAGTATGAAAAAATAATTTAAAAAAATGGATAAAGCGATAAGGACAACGAAGACGACGATCGAGTGGGAATCATATCGAATATTCGAAGAAATGAAAGAGAAGGCAAGAATAAGAGGAGTGCGAAGGAGAGCGAGTGAGAATAAGAAAATATAGAAGAAGTGGTATACGAAGCAGATTAGCAACAACGGAAGAGGAATGGACTGTAAGGTTAGAGGAGTCTGGTAAGAGAGTCCGAGAGTCGCGCATTCGCGGCGCATCGGGTGGTCGCCGATCGCGACGGATAGACGGTCGAAGCCAAGGCAAAACATAGCTCGATCGAAAGTATTAACGATCTCATCAATAAAAGCTCCCCCCCGAAGACCCAAAGACCCAAAGACCCGGAGACGACGCGCAAGAAAATTACCAATTTGTTGAATACTCCGTCCATAATTTTCTGAGAAAAAGTAACCGTCGGCATTCGGTGCCCTCCTGACAATTCCGCCTGGTAAGTTGCCTCTTTTGGGCAAAGACTACTCCTACGGGCAGATCGACTGCTACATTAATCTATCGATAATCGGAAACACCATTTGTCAAGTACAATTCAACTTTCTCTAGGAACCTGTCAGCGGACTCTCTTTTTTTATCGACAGATTTTCTTGCGCGCATTCGTACGTAAAAGTCACGTAAAGAATTTTTTTCTATTTTTTTTGGGGGATTTCCCGCTTTCCTTACATCAACCACTCAACGTTCTCCTTATTTGTTATGTAAGTCGAATGATCGAAGATCGATGGAAATAAACCACGAACCCTCGCGAAGAGACGGAACGGAGAGATCGACTCAACTATTTAGGGTGTTAAGATGGCTGCCCGAATTGACTGCCATTGACATTAGGCAGATGCATACTTGCTTTTATTATGCTGCTAACCATATCAATTCGACTCGCTCGGTTAAGAAAATAAACGCTGTATTCCGGGACGTTGAATCAGAGTGAAAAAATACGCCTAAAATCGCACGATAGACATCAAACTCGCCGCAAGATCTAAAACCAAGCAAAAAAATCATAAGAAGAGCAGAACAATCACTATCTAAGATTTTTCACAAGTACTGATGAACCTTGCTAAAAAAAAATAGAGAAGTAAAAATCAAAAAGGTTTAAAAAATATTAGAAACATAAAAATATTCCAAAGACGTATCAATGAATTAATATTGTAACTGATACTATCGATATAGTCACTTCCGAGTTACGTAATCATAAAGAATGTTACGCACGCGCGTGCACGTTGCCGTGTCTGCCCACTCACTCCCCATCTATCCTTCCTTCCCCTTCCGGTTTACTCAGCACTTCCGGGATTGGAAGTGTCGATTCTACGTGCACACAAATGAGACACCATATAGAGATTCACAAAGCATGGAACATAAGCGTAGAATTTCAAGGCGAGCTATCGTAAGGGCAGGAGGAGAAAAGAGCCGTGTATCCATAAACGCACACGAACACGCGCACGTACAAACATTAGGTCGCGCATCCACGGGTCTGTGATTTACAATGGGACGCCGCACTCCATGATGGGGTCGTCTTTGTCCTTGGTGTGAATTCGCTGCATTATATTCGCGCGGGATAGGAAGATACGTGATTGTTTGCATTATTTATGATAATGTCTCCGTGGTGGCTATGAATTTGATATTCCGGATTGAAATTACTCGAGCGAGAGAGAAAAGGAAGTGCAAAAGAGTATATCAGCTTCGTTTCCGTTTCCACCTTCGTCTTAAAATTCTCTCCTTTCCTATATTAATCAATTACTTACACTCGCTGTACTCTTATGCATTTTTTTCGTCAATGATCCTTAGAGAACTACGATCCGATCAAATAAATTTCATTCGTTCATTAATTCCTTCGTTCTTCCTGTACGAAACGTGGAACAACGATGGTTGCCATGGTGATGCCTATGGAGAATTCATAAACAACTTTAGCGCCACGCGCAGTCAACGGTGATTAAGTGAAGCTGCTGATCGACCGTACCATTCTAGATTCATGAATGAACACGTATGATATTATTGTCGACTTAATTTCCACGAGTCGAAGAAGTCTCCGTATATTCTTCGACATGAGTTATTTACGAGTAATTGATGCGCAATTATTTATCAGACTGATCGCTCGGATGGTTTTTATTCGCGTGCGCCTTAATGCATCGGACGACGATGCGTACGATTTTCTACGATTCCAAAACCTGCTTTCGTCGAGTGGAGAATCGCTGACGATGATGACGACGGGCGGGACGAGTACGACGGAGAGGACAGTGACGATGCTAATACACGGGTTTGCACTGCGCGACTGGAAGACTTCCCCGAGTATGGATCGTTTCTTACGATTATTTTCATTCCAGTTCTTATCGGAGAATGTTTCATCGACAGAATCACGCTGATATATTTCAGACATATAACCTACGGGTAGGCAAGTATTTGATTTTGTGTCTGCGCTTATGTCAGTGTTGTGTATGATGTACATTCAATATATGGAGCACGAAGGGCTAGGGGACGGGCGATGAACGTGTCACAAGCAGCCCCCTGGGCCTAGTTATGAGTTCCCTTAGGGCGCAGCGAATCGAGTCGACTTGACTAACCAGCCAAGAAGTTAGCGTACATTGACCGTATACAGTTTGACATGGTAGGAGTCGATGGATTAAAAAAAAACGTCATCAAACATTTTTTATAAGATCATTTGTCAGAAAAACGTTATATTATCTGTTACAGGAAAATATTGTTGTATCACATACGTGTTTATTTCGTTGAACTCATTATTTATACGAAACATTTACTAGAAACCTGCAAAGCAATAAACCAGAGTATAACTGTATCAACAAATGGAACTAGCAAATTTAAACGAAATCCAAGGTACACCAGGATTCCTTTTTAATTTCAAAAGAATTCGCAGACTTTACCTTTAATACTATCATGTTCGAAAAATAGCACGTCGCTGTCATAACCTGGAACACGTGTCGAAGGAATCTCCGCGTCAGAGGATAGACGTAGGCATGTCGTAATCGGACGCAAGAACGAAAAGTGGCCAGGAGTTTCAATCCAATGGTAAAGGTTTGCTTGGGTAATATTTGTGTCGGCCGCGGACAAAAAGGGACACAATGCTGAGCGCAGGATCGATTCTCCTCGGTTTAGCCCATAGACGGAGGACGGACGATGAAGCGAGATGGCGGATCGTTCCTGGGGAAGTGGGACACATTGTTGCCGAAATGCTCGCCTTCCAACGAGAAACAACTAACCACCACCCTGGTGCTGTAATTAATCACTTTTTTGTGGCGCGAGCAAGAAGGAAGGAGTCGCCCTTTGGTGCGCAACTTCAGGTCACACGGTTCTACCACGAGGGTGCAGAGCTTTTCGAGTAGCTACGGATGCATTACTGTCAGTGAGCTGTTTTACGATCCAAACAGTGGTACTTTGAGTGGAAACAAAGAGAGAGAGAGCGAGAAAAAGAGAGTGAATAAATATTAGATCGTGTATCTGTTGATCTTAATTATTTTTTTCTATATGAAGAAATTGTATGCATTTAATTTTTTCAATTAATAACAAAATGTTGTTCCCACGGGATCAGGCCTTCCTATGCATGCTGGAGGCTTTTAACGAGTGGGCTTTTTCGCCATGATCCATAATTACCGACAGAGAGGTCATCGGAGGGCTGTTAACGTTCGGCCACTAATGGTATGCACGCGGCAATAAGACGAGAGCCACCAGAGGAGGACGCAAATATAGAGAGAAAAAAGGATAAAGAGAGTGAGACGAGAAAATAGGCGAACGACCCGGTCGGGACTAAGCGCGAAACGACTTTACGGGAATTACACGCGAGAAATCGGGGAGATATGGAGCCGCGAAATGCGATGTGGCCATCCGTCACTCTTGCCACATTATCCTCTATGGTGTTGTGCGTACGTGGTATGTGTGTAGAAATGGGTACGGACTCGGGACTCTGTTGCGAATTTGTTAAATATGTGGGACAGGTCAGCTGGGCAGCCATCAAAACCGCTACTAGAATATTATACGTGTTCGAGCTCCCACATAAAATCAAATTAGTCGGTAGAATGCAATCTTCGTAGAATTTTCAATATATTTGGTTTATACGGGAATGTACCTATTTTTTTGGTTATGGAAAATATTGTTTTCAAGTAAAACGAGTAAACCCTCAATTTGGCATTACTCAGATATACACTGAATGATCTTCACAGTGTTTCGGCAAAAACTCATTAGAGCGACCCCTACTGGGTCACGTAGACAAAACTCTGATCCTGATCGTGGCAGACAGACTGGAGCCTCCCGCTCCAAATTCCTGGAAGCGCTCCTTCGGCTCCACCTACCTGAACAGGTGCGCCTTTATGCCCTCCAACCAAACGAGGGATCGAGTGCCAGCACACTTGAAATATCGCATTTTTCGAGTTCCATCGGTATTGAACTTTGAGAATGGACGAAGGGATCTTCGCACGTGTCCTGAAGCTATTCTCATTAATAAACAGGACAATTTTAAGATGACAAGGAAGACATTGTTCCGTTGAGTAATTACCAAAGCTACGTTAATTACAGTGTATATATTAAGACCAAGTTGATGATGAATATTTTTACAAGGAATGACACTTGATGTAATCACTGGTAATTAAAGCGTCGAATATAAGGTGCTAATAACGACGTCTATCATGATACATGATTGTTACCAGAATTATGGATGTTCACAAGTGTTCACAAAGTGATCGGATGTTCCAAGCACGATCAGCCACACAGGTGTGCAACTCTTAAGCATAATTCTCGAAACTTTTAATACACCCGGTACAGCACGATGAAAAATGTCGGCCGGCCAAATGATAAACGACCGCAAACTCATAAACGACCAAATGATACACTCGAAGGCTCATTGTCCGAGTGAAGTTTTCACGCGGTGCCCATTGTCGCAGAACACTGCCTTCACACCTTCGCACCGCTGTCAGACGAAACGGCCAAAAATCGGTGAAAACGTGAAACGGATAGTCTAAGGGTGGGTGGAGCAAACGGTTTTGTTGCGCTATCCCGAATGGATGGGCAACCTGTGAGAATCATAGAAATGACAATGGGCGCCGGGTCAGAGCCATGGAACGCGCGATTTCACTCCCGATTTTGTTTTCAGCCCGACGAATTTGTCGGGGAGTATTTCGAGACCGATTGCGGACCGACGCTCACTGTCGTCCACGAGACCCACGGTCCTTTCTGGCATTTTTCGCAGGATTAATCGCCTCTGTCCTTCCTAGGCCTGGCATTCTCTTTTTACGTAGAATTTCTCAAGGTTATGAATACGTAAATTCCACAGAAATATGCAATCGACCAGGTCAAAAAAGATCGGATCTCAGTCTGGTTCAAATTATTTTTTAAAATTGGCGCCAGTTCGAAAACTTATTTGGAGTCGCTGCTTGTGTCACGGAACGATAAGAAAACCAAGGGTGACTATCGGGTAAAAGCGAAGAATTGAAATAGCCGTAGAAGAACGTACGGGGTGATGGGTCTGGTGTCCCTTGCGGTATCTCTCATTGTTTCATTGTGTTATAAACGCATTGCGTGCGCTTAGTGCGTGAGCGAGGGTGTATCGATTGCCCCGCCTCCTGCTGCGTAGCCATGACGACACACCCTATCCTATGTAACCCCTAACCTAACCTCCAACTTCTATGCTTCACCACCCACCATCCCAGTCACCCATCTACCGACGCACCGATCCACCCTCTCTTGTCCTCTCGCGGACCTCGAAAACCTCCAAAATACCAAGCCCGCGACAAGGCAAACTTACGGAGCCGGTTATCTTGAAGGTCCTTAGCAATTCGAGCGAATATCAGCAAATATGCTCACACGGAGCAAAAGAAACCAGTAATTGTTACTAGTCTGGTTAGTAATGGGATGATAATGTAGATGAATAGTGTGGAATAGTACTGATTATTTATAAAACAGTAACCATTAACGTGCTGTAGGTTATCCTTACTGTATTGGTTAATGACGAATATTTTGCTGTAAAGTGGGACTCGCCGCTAACCAAACTAATAAACATTACTGTTTTTTCTTCTCCGTGCAGGTCAGCCGAATCAATCAGTCAGATCGACCAGTTAGCCAACCTGACCATCTAGCTCAATGCTCTATACCCCCTTTATGGAATTCTAATCAGAATCCAATTACTTTTTTTCTTCTACGTAATAATTATTGACTTCGACTAATTATCTTTAACGACGAAACTTCGCCATTCTGTCGTCGATTAAAACCCAAGGTGGTATATACACGGCGGATTAAAGGACTGGAATTACTTTCCGAGGAAACATAACTCTGAAATGATGAAAGATATTACATTGTGCTAGGGTTCAAGTAAAAGATAGTTCTGCAAGATTTCGCATGACCACCATTTAAAAAGTTATGACGAAACCATATTGAAATTATTGCTTTATAGTATCTGTGTGTGTAGCGATATCAGTGTCCTTTTCCCTTGCCCCTCAAAGGACACTGATCTCGTGGCCCAACTATAGCTATGTTCGTTACTCGTGCGATTTTTTTGAATAGCTTGAACAAATTAAAAATTAGTCAAAGGTGTGAAAGATCGTTTTATAGATTGAAGTTGACAAGTAAAAATAATATTATAATTATAATGGTAGGATACGATTATATATGTACATTCGAGAGCAACACCTACAATTTCGTCCTCATATTCATCATGCAGTATTAGTCATTTAGTTTGAACATGTCTAATATACAAATTGCAATAGGACAATGATCCATATATTATTATACTTATGATGGATTAAAAATAATAAATACTTTTTACTATTTTTTATTAAAGACGTTATACGAAAAAGTTGCAGTTGCTTTCGGGTACAGTGACTTTTCTCTTTTCTTGGCAAGCTCACTACGTGCAGAAGTCTTTCTGAGAAAATATTTCCTCTGGAAAGCACACTTCTAGGAAAGTCCAAATCGAGAGAGAAGGAAGGAGCAGAAGAGGAGAAGATGTTAAAAAGAAGGGAAAAAAGGAATATGGTCGATGACGCAGTCGGTGGACCTCTAGCTCTCACGAGTTTTCAGAGTTTGGGTTCGGCTGGTGAGTTCGGTGAGTTCGAACTGAGCTCCGGACCTCCGCAACACAATACATCTCATTATGTTATCCGCGCATCTCTCCACACGGCCATTTATCATGCTTCGCCCCTTACCAATATACTGCATCGTGTTATACTCTCCCTCCTTTCAGAGTCCCATCCAAAACCTAAAGCAACTTCCAGCGTGACCACCATCGCTAAGCACCCACGCCCTGTTTTGGTCTAGGAAAAACAGGTAAAAACAAGCCTTTCAAGATTCGCACCGAGTCCACTTTCAGCTCTTCAGTCTTATAGGAATCAGCAAGATAATTCGATGGGAAAAACTACGATTCTCTTCAGTCTGATTTAATACGAGGAATAATGGTTGTCAAGTATACAGTCAGTTTTGTTGTCAAGAATACAGTCGATTTTGAAATGATTTGGTTTCACAACGAAAAATATTAAATTGACAAAAATATTTGATCGTTACGATTAAAACGAATAATGAAATCGACGTAATCATTATTCATGAACTCTTCTGAGTGCTAATGTATATCAAGCAGTAACGCGTGTAGACAGTTATGTAGCTTGAGAAAATGCATGGAAGTGCTTGGAAAGAACGTAGAAGTCGTTCATGCATAGGTGAAGATGTACGTAGGTGCAGGAGGGCCAACCTGACGGTGGACGGGACCAGTGTGCGAGAAAGAAAAATCATCCATCATGTTCGAGGCCATTGGACGTAGTGATGGACGGACGATGTTTTAGGTTTCAGTTTTCTATAGGAGCACGTCACGAAATTGATGAGCGTTTTTGACTAATTTATTACACCGAAAAAAGCGTACGAAATTCATAATGATCTTTGTAAGATATATATTTCCTTTTTTTTTTCAACATTCAACGCTGTGACTTCACGCTCAATTTCAAATGTAAAGTAGAACGGAAATTAAACCTTATGCTGTAACAGAACGAAATACAAAAAAAAAAACAGTATCAAGAGATAGAAATAATTTGGAAATTTTTCATCAATCAGATTTCAAATCACAAATAGGATATTACCGTGCACAGGAAAATGATTATAGAAGAGATAGGAATATATTTTAATATTAAATAATCAATCACCTCGTTTTATCTTACCCTTTTGGAGAGCCAATGAATTCCCTTATAATCCATAAAAGTGTGAAATCGTCGATGAAGTTAAATTGAGCCGAACGGGCTGTTCTTTGCTTTTCAATTTAATCCTTTCGTTCACAAGGAAAATTGACTCCATTATCCTGTCACGGATCAGCTCGTGCGCTTTCTATGCTTAACGTTCGTTCGCTTTATGCAACACGTTAAAAGGCCACTAACCCATATTCTATCTACTACGAGCGTCAAAGTGCGACTAAATATCCGCGAGTCAAAACGAGTACTTAAATTCTTTATGAAATATTTCCGAAATTTTAATGCCAACGAGAACAAAATAACTTCACGTATTCTATAAGCATATTAAAAATAAGGGAGGAATTGTGTAAATAGTGTCAACGAAAATTCCACAGGGCAAAGTTACCTCCTTTATTACTCATTGTTTCACTGGACAACGCGATTATTAAGCTTACGATCTTATCTCGTGAAAGATGCAGCCTTGCTGTTTCGCCCTTCCACGTCTTTGGTCTTTTGAATCCGAATTTTTGAATCGAGTACGATATTATCGGTGAAAAATGATGCAATTTTTGCCGAGGCTCGTATCACGGCTCGAAATCTCCTCGTAGTAGCTACGTTGCGAGTATGCTATATAGATATAGATATATATACATGTAATATACGTAGCAGATATACACTGTATAGATATATGTATAACCATAGACCTAAGAGGAGTAGGACTTTATGAAAGAGACAGATGGAGGTGAGGGCGTGTTCAAACATCTGCTGGTGATGTACCCCTTGATGTCGATCAATTACATCGCCATGTTCCAAGCACCGAGCAAACGAAAAGTCTACATTATCTATTCCGAGATTATGACTTGTTTCTAACTGATGAACCATGCAGTTGTTGGCGTACAATAATTTCCGCGTCACTAGATTTATTTCAATTAGAATAAATTATTTGTTTCGTAACTCTCATCAGAGCCCATACAATTTTCATTGAACGACAAACCTCTGCCTTTTACGTAATATTCATTGGCATTAGCTCAGGTGACACAGTTAAACGAAAGTTTAAGCAGGGCTCAAAAAAACCTCTGGGTTTTAGTTACTTGGGAGAAATTAAAAGTTCCTAGAATAAAAAATCTCTAAATCGTTTTTCATTTGATCCTATTTCTAATCTTTATATACATAAGACTCGTCAAGTTGGTTATATCGTTCTTATTTCTTACCTACCCTGACTTAACGGTTTTAATTTTAAAAAATGCTTCTCATTCGATAGGCACTCCCTCTAGGGGTGAAAGGGGTTAACGATAAAACAGGTTTCAGCAGTTCTCCAGGAAGGATCTAGAGATCACATCGGATCGAAACGATCCGCACGATCGAGGATGCACCCGGTTCCTGAAGGACCAATGCGAGCATAGGTTTCATTTGCCATCCAATTAGTGGACTGGTGGCCCGCCATTGTTTCATTCACACCTGTATATGAAATTTTTCATTTTCGCGGATGGCAATGCTTATCCATTGTCGTTTTAATAGTTGTATAATTCGTTCGGCATAACTTCGATATCCCATTCTGTTTTATCCGTGACAACGATTTATGAGTTAGAAATTATAAGAATTCACAGCGAGAACGTTTGTTAACCTAACGACAGCTGGTATCCATAATTTAATCGACTGTCGACTTCTACTTTAACAACTGGCTCAGTTCACTCTGTTGAAATTTTCAAAGGAATTTCGTTCTTTGAACTTGTCTTGCTGTTTTAATATTCACAGAGATTGTATCACCAGCGAATAAATCTTTGTACTTTAAAGCGAAACTAAAGTAGTTTCTAGTAATTTTTGTAAATTTTGATATTTATTGTATATAGAATTGTATGTGGTTTATATACAGGGTTGTTCAAAAATATTACTCCATCTGAAGTTGGTTGTAACATAGAGTTCAAACGAAACGGTTAACCTCACTTAATGCAACAGCCCTAAATGAACCTATATGTATAAATTGTACAGGTAGCGTGCATGTCACTCAGGTATTTTAACCTCAAATTACCTATCATCTTTAACCCTTAAATGTTGAATTTTGCAGTAGTCATTGAAATATTATTTGTAATCGCTGAAAACAATAAGTCCTCAATTTTGCATCTTACATTTAATAATAATAAAACATTTAATTACACTTGTTTGACCTTTTTTGATTTCTAAAAAAAAATATACATATATACTGGAGTGATTTTGTATCGTAGCTTTTAAGGGTAAAAATTAAATACAAAAAGAGTTTCATAAATGACTTAACGATAGTGTAAAGTTTATAACGTTTTTTAATTAATATTTTTAACTTAAAATTTGTGTACAGGTTGTTCGAATTATTTTTCTTTTAAATATGGGTCAGCGATCATTTCGTCGCTCGTAGTCTCCCATTCTATTTCGTTTCAACAAGGACAAAGAGACCCGGGTCTATTTATTTTCCATTCTATTCGGTAGAATACGATCCATCGTCGGCCGGCAGAAAGACGTATCGCTTCCTCAATCTCTTTGGGAAATTGAAAATTACCCGAGAGACTTGACAAACTGCCTATTGACGTTCATGATACGTGGGTGAACTTGGTCCTGGCAGCTATTAACGAGACCACAAGAACGCGGGAATTTCGAACGTTTCGTTCAAGAGAAGCATTTTAGATTTTCATGATAAATAAACAAATGAAAACATTTGTCACAATTAACTGGACAATCTTCATGAATAAAAATGGTCGATTTCTCTACAACGTAAAAACAATGGTATCTCGACCTTAAAAATGAATAGAAACATTGAGATAAATGAAACAAGGTAGGGATAAGAAGGCGACACGAAGGCAAAAGAAAGCAGAGAAAAAAAAAAGAAAACAGATCGTTGGCAGAATCCAAACAATGACCGTGCAGAGAATCTTCGGAGAAGCAGGAATAAAGAAATCCTTGTAATCCGGGAAAGCTAAAGCCGACAAGAGAGAAATCCTGGCTAGAGAGAAGCCTGGAGCCTTTTGAGCCTGGAGAACAAACAGCGAAGTCAAGCCGAACCACTCGAGCGTTCAACACAGACACAAAGGACCAACAATGCAGGACGGTACACAGCTGGCTTGTAAAACACAGAGATGCTGTGAAGATAGAGCCATGCTACTGCATACCCAGGGTGGTCTGCCTCCGGGAAAATATATTGGTCTTCCAGAAAAACACGCGTTTTTCCTAATTTACCAGCATCGTCCTTCTTCTGTTCTTTCGTCGCTGATCTTCCGTCTGAAACAAGACACCCAACATAGATCTCCAATAACCATTGGATTTCAATGAATCAGTTTAGACGTTAAAAAGTCAGTCATACGAGCCGCGATATTCCCGAAGAAAAAACAAAACAAATAATAGCAACAGTCCCTGATAAAAGTGACTTTTTGTGGTAGCAACAGTATTAAGTCGTGGGTACCCCGTTTTGTAAATCCGCAGAACCTTAATCTTAGGCAGAGGGATGACGGGGGGCGCAAATAAATCTTCACCAAGACTCTACAAGAAGAGGCTTTAAAGGATAAGGGACGAGAGGGTCGACTTTGGCTCCTGCGAACCCAAAAGGTTTTCACGGATCAGACTAATCCATATTTTCCAAAACAGTAAATCGTTTCACGGATCGACGCATCGCGATCCAAGAGCTTGCAACAACGCGCGCATTACGAATGAACCAAGTATAATAATCTTCTTAGAAAGGTTACGACGTCCATTATGAATTTGTCAGTGAGAAACGACAAGGAAAAATCTCGGCTGACGATACGTCAGGTATCATTGGAGTTTCTCGTGTGGCTGCGTCGACAAAGCAATAGTCTGCCAGAGATCAGAGATGAGCAACATCGAATGACCCATGGCGCTCCTTCGTATGATCTACAGTCGCATTATATATCTTATAGGAACGATTTAGGAATACTTGTTATATAAATCATCGGAACCCTTGGAAAATTTACGCGAGTAATTTCAACGTAAAACTATGAAGGAGAGTCCATTCCTTCCGAGAACAAGCTCACCTGTCATCGGGCAAACAATGAGCGGACTGCGTATCCCCAGCCCTACTCTGACACCCCCCGAGTCCACCCCGTCCCCATTGCCATCCTCGACCCTATCTAGGTTGTGTCCATCCCCATCTTAACGTACCCCTGCCTCCGTCTCCGTCGCCCTGTGAACGTCACCGTTTTCTATCCCCGCACAGGACTATAATTTGGTCCTTCGGGTGCCACGCCCACGCATACATCACTCACGAGAAACGCTCGAGATCGTGCGCCCAGATAGAGCTTGTCACTTTGTCGGTAACGCGTCAGGAAACGCGGAATAACAGAGATAAACTTGAGGATAAGAATGTGCCTGCCAAAGAAGCCTCAGACAAAATGGCACCCGTTCTTTTATTCGACTGCAATTCTACTAATCTTGACTATTCTCTTCGTTTGTACGATTCGACGTAGTACATTTTTGATCGAGAAACTTAGTTGCTTCTTTCGATATAAATGTTTTTTGTTATAATTTATCAAACTTATCAAACGTCGTCTATCAACACCATAGGGTCTGTGCCGGAACCGTCGAAGGTGCTCTCGTTTTTATAACGGGTAGTCTAAAAGCTTAGCGGCCACAAGAGAATCCGTCAGTTTGACTTTTTCAAAAGTGTCTTTGGGGTTTGGCTCTGTATAATGTACTACGTGGCCCGGTGTTTAGTTACACCCGTTTCAAGCGTCTCGGGCGCACAGACAACCGTCGTGACAGGAAACCTTGACGTTTTTGACACACGGCGTATTCGTAGTTGGGGTATCAACCTGTCAGGAGATGTTGCTGGGTGCGAGAGCACCAGAGTATATATAGCATATAATATACTTTGTGACCCTCTTCAAAATGTACCACCACTACCACCACAACCACCAACACGCCTAGTTAGCCACTATTGTATACTTGGAACTTTATGAACTGGAAACGAATGCTCGTGCGCATGACAACTTGATCGTTACGGATCGCCTTGGATGGACCCTTTTTTTCATTACGGATTTTCGGACGGTTCACCTTTTGGAAAATCCTCGTCCCTTTACGATTCATACGAGGATACGTTGAAAATTCTATCACGGCATAAAACTGAAAGCCGTGACTTATCTAAAATGTGATATAATAAAAAAAATATATTCAAAATTAAAACAAAAATTTCAAATTTGTGGAAAATTGAGGCAGAATTAAGCGAGTAAACGAAATAATTTATGTCGGTGAATAACTGGAAATTTCCATTGAAAGGTTATATTTTATTAGAGGGGATTTTGTATAAATGGCACATAGAGAAGACACTGATATATGATGCTGTATAATCAGGAAGGAATATCCTGCAAGCCACAAAGAAGAATCCTAAACAAATAATTGTCTCCGTTGAAACTGCACGTCGCTCCCCTAGTCTTCAAATCCTCCTGTAAACAGAATAAACGTTAAACTGCTCGTTCGCGGTCACGAGTGCTCAAAGGGCCCACCCCGTGGATGGTGTGGTCTGACGTCATTGTCGCACGTGGCTGATCCACGGTAATATCACGCGTTAATATTAAAACTATGACCGAAGCAGGGGTGTGCGAAATGTGATAATAATAATCCAAGGGGTTCATATATATGTAGAATACAGGGCTTTTTAATTAGATTATGAGTGATTGGTGACCGTGGATTTGGATTTTATATATATGTAAAAGGGTGCAGCGAGTATAAGGACATAAGGGGGCACGTGTTTCGAGGTTATTTGGCAACGAGAAAAAAAAATCAATAATTTTCTATAACCATGCAATCTTAGGTGGGATTGGTACTGTTATCAATTTTCATACCAATAATACTTTTTGCCACCATTTAAGACTTCAACTTTTACCTTTACATAAAACGATGAGTGTTCAAGCACGTAATATAATTGTAATTTATTCTCGACTGCGAATATTTGCATATGTTGTGAGTAGTCAGAAAAATACAGTCCGTAGAAGATAACTCACGACAAAGGCAACAAATTGAAGTTAGCCGTACCAGACGAATGAAATAGACGCGCCAACTTCAGTTACTGCGTTTGTCCTGAATAAGGCTCGTTCCAGTAATTCACTTTCTAGCATTACGAATGTCTTTCGTGTATTTCATTTCATCATCATTAGTCGATCCGCGGTGTTAATCAATCATCGCCACATAATAAAATAATGCAAATTTATTACTAAACAACTTGTTACAAAGATTTATTAGCAAAGGCGCGGGACATTCAAGATGCAAAATAAATGAATGGCTATCGTGA
This sequence comes from Hartigia nigra, assembly GCA_031001745.1. NCBI lineage: Eukaryota > Metazoa > Arthropoda > Insecta > Hymenoptera > Cephidae > Hartigia > Hartigia nigra. Next base: position 269,489 of record JARPRG010000013.1, read on the forward strand.
AAAAAAAAAATTAAATATCAGATCCATCTGTCGTTCTCATGGAAGACGACGGTAAGAAGAATCGTGAATTTCTTCTGACCCGAGAAAAAGAGTGCGAACGTGACGAAGGCGGAGCACCAATGGGAACTTTAACATCACGCCCACAAAACACGAAACCTGACAAGAAAATAAAGACACTGCCTGGATATCGATTTTACGTTGAATTGTATCAGCGTCACGAACAGTTTCACGTCCAGCATTTGATCCTACACATTCTTTAGTCCGTACGACGCTCGAAGGCATTTTTATCAATGCACAAGTATATTGCGAGAATTCGCAAGAAGTCTCGAAGGCCAAACGTGTACAAAGTGGTAACATTTGTGAAACGTCAAATAAACCTCGAAGATTTCCTGTTACAGCTTCCACAAGAGATGTCTCTTTGGTTGTCACCGAATAAATAAAATTCCCTACTCTGCCTCTGTACGTGCAGATTTATATTTATCCCATTTATCTTTATTAAGTGAAATCCCTTTTTTCCAGAATAAATTCTTACCTGGAAATTATATATTTTGATAATTAAATTAATTTTCTATCAATATCCAATGAAACACGAAAATTACTGTCGATGTTCGATAAATCGATTTGAAATTCCCACCAAGAAAAATAACCTTCTTAGTATAGCGGGTAGACAGATTTCATTGACGTAATTAATCATTGACACGTACAGGGTTGGTTCTAAATAATTCATCGGGTAAGGGAAGAGGGGTTGCAGGGAAGTTGGCACGGAGACAAGCAGATCAGTTAGGATCAGATGCAAATCAGATTCATTAGTGTTAAGCCGATAGGGTGGGAGAGTAAAAGCAGGAGCAGCAGAGCAACCCCTCGGCGTAAACAGAGGCGGGGGAGTGTCAACCTCGAAGTTCGCAGGGGTTGTTATTGCGCGGTTACACCATCCTCAGTCCCCCGTTTTTCCTACACGAATACACACGATAAAACATACGTACGAATCGACAATGGACACGCGCCCAAACGATGCTTTCAATGTGGGCTACACTGCTTGACTTTTCCCCGACCAGTCTGCGCCGCCATCGCCTCATTCTATTATTTATCTTCATCCATTGTTCGCGCACTCGGACACATCTAACGCGGGCACCAATTACCGAAGCTAGCTATTAAATTAATCTTCAATTTAAATCGCGATCGCCTATGGTTTCAAAGTTCGCGCTACGAGCAAAATACGAACGAAAACGATCAGACCAAACATGGCGGACTTGCTTAGGCGCCGTTCCTCTGACATAGTTCGATACATAAACTTCGTTTATCTTTAAATAACACAAGTATCTTATTGATTAATTGGACAGTTAAATCAAGTTTAAACAATTAATCAAGATGATGCAATCGAGCATTAGTAACGTTCACTCCCGGAATATTTAAGTGACACGTTATGGATATGTGCAACACGGTACGCAAGGCTGACGGTGACTGTAAAAGTATTTGAAATGAAATTAAAAGATGGTGACGCAACCGTAAAAGAAATCATGGACAATGATCGTGTGACATGAGTGGAAGTGAGTGAGAAATGTATTATACAATGCGTGGTGGAGGCACAGAGGCATCGTAGAGCGTCGTAGGTTCAGGGGTCGAGCACAGGAGCGAAGGGTGCCCTTGGGATTACAGGGATTACACAGAGATTGAATCACTTCCAACTCACCCTCCATGGCTACAGTTACGCCTAGATGTGTCTGACCCAAGCAATCCCTTAATCATTGCGTCTTTAACACAACCAGTTTCACGCTTCCGATAGCACGTCGCGATTTAAGGACGTTTCATATATTCAGTGTTTCCTTTTTAAAATGACAATCGTAAAGCCACTAGTTTCATTGGACGATATAACCGGTATACTATTTATAATAATTTACAGCAATCACTGTACGGGTGCCAGTCATTTAAATTGTAAAACAACGAGTGCGTCTATAAATAGTAGAACTAATTAGATAATATCGGAACAGACTGACGTAAAGAGGTTAGTTTATTTTCTTAAACTTTTCGTTGAATCCTTACCGACCGTTTCGAGCTGTAATAGAAATTACATGTTAAACCCAGTTCAAAGTGAATTCTGAAAGGACGTATCAACCCCCTAATCAACTTTCGTTTAATAAAACTCGGTTGCGCAAGCCTCTGAACTCGCCCCACGTGCCACACCGAAGCCAAGCTAATCTGACTTTGATTAAACTTTTAGCGACACCTAAAAGGGTGGTAACCGATACGAGGTATAGCTTGGTCGACGTGTAAGTCGATTTTTATTACGTTCTTGCGTATAAATTAACCATAATCCAACGGCACCATAGTAAAGAGCTTATCAACGCTTCGAGATTAAAGTAATAAAATTGTTGACGTATTGGAAAATGGTTACCGGTCTTTCGAAATTCAATCCTTGACATATGGAACGTGCCTAGATATATATAAATGCTTGGATGTGTCATTGGCACGCGAACCAAGACGACACAATACTGCCCGCTTTGATCGTTACTTGAAATCAAAGATACATAGACTTTTGAAAATTCAAAGTTATTCTACTCCTTTTTCTTAATCGGCTAATAAGGTATCGCTGTCAGAGGTTTATAAGACGCGTATTCACATTCCCACGCATTCACATGCGCATTTTACGGATGTCTAATATTTTGTTGGATTCGAGCATCCTACCTTCTCATCGCAACACTTTTATGATCATTTTGTCTGTCACTTTTTTTTTCATATTTTTTTTTATCCACTGACTAACTCATATTAAAATATTTTGACTCACGGCAGGCGGTGATTCTTTCGCGTGTACTTCACACTACTTATATCTGAATTTGTGTACTAACGAGGATCCTATAGTATATATAAGCACATGTATGTACCGACAAGTACACGCTTGTAATTCATGTTATGTTCGAGTGTGATATTCGTTAAAAATTCGGATAAATCAACTATCAAAGATCCAATCGACGAGAATAATATTACGATCTTCCTTGCAATTGGCACGCGTCACGCTTTGCGACGTGAAATTAGTTAAAAGTGAAATATAGACAATGACGCGTTGTTCACTGTTTATCGGATTAGGCGGCCATTTTTACGTTTATAAAAAAACGAAGAATATTATTATTATTAAATTATCATTTAATTATGATCTTTTATACGTTTTCGTAATTAGGTTAATTTCGCCAATTACAACTGTTGAATTATTATTGCAACTGTCTTATCTTTAAATTGATAACAATCGCAATATCTATATTTAAATTGGTAATTTATTTATTTGCAGTTTTATTTCTTCCACTAGAAAGAACATTATAGCTTGTAGAGCAGATATCGGAATACAGCCACCCACATTAACTCTTATAAATGTATGGTCGGCTGTGACATCAAGATCAAATAATAAAGGGATAAGGGCCCAAGTTACATGGTGGCGCCATCGTTGAACGATTGTTCGAAACTTCAGAATATAAAAATGGCACTGCCATCTCTCGTGAAAAGGAACAAATAATATTGATATAATTGTATAAATTATCGACTGACTTTTAAAACAGTTTCAATTCTTATATTTTGGCTCTTTGCAAAATGATTTGAAATTTTCTAAAAAAATATATGTTTTCAACAAGTAGCAGGCATAAGTAAGTCCACAGAGAATATGTGCAAATATTTTAGTAATAACCCTCACAAGATAAAGGTTCCTTTTAAAATATCACAGTCGGTAATACGAACGTTATTATTTCTTTTTTTTCTCATTGGATAAGGGTTAACCACAATTATGCACCAGTAAATGTAATATTCAGATACCTGTGTTATTAATTAGCCGTGCATAGTTATTATGCCATAATGCACAATTGATCAATGTGCAGTTCATGGTGCGGTTTTCAGTTCGTTAAAAATAAATGGTGCACAGTTGACAGCCATTCGTTGTATAACTAACAAAAAACTTAAAGTTTATAAAACTCCTAGTGATGTGCGAGAAAAATTTTAATGACTTCCAACATTAAAGCTTTTCATGTTTTATTTAAAAATTATATTAGGGTACATAAAAATATTCGTATATATAAATAATATAATTGATGTCAATATTATATTGCTGGGCAAGATGTAAGGCACATACATTGCGTTATATTAGGTACCCAGAGATATTTTTGCCGATTTCTGTTGATTAGAATTATAGGGAAAAACAACAAAAACTTTTCTGGCTACCTAATAATAAAAATACTCTAATATATACAATTTTCTGGTTTTACGTCCTGCACTTTTCTTTAAAGAAGTTATACGATTGCGGCGCGTGTATCGTGACTCTGGGATGTTAATTTATTAACAATATATTTTCAATACTCGTATACATATACGTGTGTGCGTATGAAAAATGCAACCGTAAGTCGACGAAATTTTAATTTAAAACTTAAGGATTAACAAAGATTCGTATATACAATTTGTAAATGAGTTAATTCGCCATTGAATATTTCAAGATAGGTGGTCACGTTTTTCATAATATTCTTTCTCTGACGCACAACCAGATTCTCACTTTTCATGTAAATTAAATATAATTATTAATCGTCAAAATTTCAATCGCATTAACGATTAACTACTGAGAGCCGCAAACTAGTAATCATATAGAAAGTCCATACTATTACAATAATAATAGTGACATTAGGCGTAATAACTAAAAAATACAATACTATTATCTTAAGTAGAATCTTCGTCGTAATGCTTGTAAAGATACTACTGTTACGTGAGTACAGCAGCTTCTAAAAGAGAAGTACTCGTTTGATAATTTGTAAAAACCGCGATTCTTTATGTCATAAATTTCATAAACGCCATGATAAGCAGAATATACACAGTCACGATAAGAACAAATCACTGGTATTTTGATTTTCATGAATTAGAAGAACATATAAAAATGGAAAAGACTGGAGATATTGATTAATAATTTATCATTATTTAGTTTTTTCGTATCGGCTAGCAATGGAAACTGATTTTGTCGCAGAAAAAATTAGTTTTAAGAAAAGGCATAAGAGACGTAGAATCGCAAAAATTAAATGTCTCAGATTACCTGTAATGTAAATTTACAGTTTTTCATTAACCACTGAATCCGGCATTTAATCGGCGGTCGTGCGGACCCAAACGTGCAAAAGAATTAGTGGGTCGCAGATAGCTGAATGTCTGGAAGACTGTTTCTTGGTTAAATGGTTAAATACAATAATTATAATTGCATTAAAAAGAAAAAAAAACCAAAAACGCAAGAAGCAATCTGCCCAACGTTAAACTAGGATAACTTATTTACCTAAATGTCGCCTACATTAAATTGTATTTCGCTCCAACTCTCATCAATAAAATTAGTATCAGTCCGAATATGTACAAAGCAATAAAAATAACCTTAACAATTCGAATCAGTAAATAAAGGATTCATAGAAGCTGCCTGCTGCGGAGTAAGAGTTCCAACATAATGTTTCACTCAATAAGAATGAATAAAAATAAAAAGGCTCAATGCCGAGCCAAGTGCCACGGCTTCCTAGTAGTGTCCCTACTAAAGAAAAACACAGACCGGGCTAAGTCTCATGAATGTCATGTCCCGTTTCAAGCCGAGAGAATGCATACCTTAAAGGATTACCTAGAATCTATAAAGTCCATAAATATACTGAGCTGAAAGTAATCGTAAAAGACGTAAAGTACCCTCCAGTCTTACTAGAGTTTAAGTCATTGTCACAAAACCATAAATATCAAACTAAATTGTCGCGATGAAATCGCGGAAGGACAAAGGAAGACGCGTTTCCATATGGAACGCAATACGGAGACTCGACGCTCTTTCGGTCGAAGATTCCGTTGCGCATTATTAGCAAACTATGGCATAACAGCGATGCGCTCATAGTGGCTGTTCATTAGGTAGTGATCCCTGAAGCAAGGAGGGCTCAGCTTGCGCAGCGTTCATACCACTCTCAGCCGAGTCACTGCTGTTATGGCTGTTGCTGTTGTTGTTCTGACCGTTTAGAAACGAGGCCATTTCCATCGAAGATTGTTGTCCAACAGTGCGCTGTTTAGAAACATGCGTGTTCGTTCGCTTCTTTCAGATCTAAAGCGTGTGAGTAACGTACGCGTGTGGTGTTCGAAGTGGAAGCGGAAGAGAGAAAGAAGAAAGAGAGTGCAGAGAAATTGGGAATAGTGATAATGAAGAAAAAGAAGAGAGAGAGAGAGAGGAAGATGAATGAGTAGGATATAGAAAACAAGGAGAGTTTAAGTAACATTGAGAAAGAGAAAGAACATATAAGATCAATGCTAAGGCCGTGAATGGCTCATCGTGCTCGACAAGCTTTCACGGCGTTAACGTTGGACGAATGGTTAACAATGGAGAAAATGAAATGACGGCAGCTGACTGCTTCTGGTATTTCTCGAACGAAGCTGCTACGACGGGATCATTTCTATTTGCAAAAATAGTTTGGAACTCTTAGCGCATCCTTTAGTCATTTCTTTTCTCCAAAGAACTCAAACTATCGAGTATATCGAGGCTAAGTTCGAATACGGACCTTGGGCTGCATTGTATCTTCAGGCGTGTCGAGACCAGCGAGTGGATTTGCTGTTATGTTGATCTTAGAATCAGTTACCCCTCCGTTCATTACTCTGCCATTCGTCATTGGTTTACCTAAAGAGAACCATGTTGACAAAATATTAAATTACACTATGGAATGACTACACACTCATAGAATGTATTGAGGTTTAGGAATAGGCATGAACGAAAGTTACCTTGAGATTGCGAGGACTCTCTGCTTGGTTTGCGCTTTCGTCTTTTATAAACGACAGCAATACCTGCCAAACCACCCAAGACGGTAGCTCCGCCCAAAACACCCCCAATAATTGCATACATGCTAGCATTCTTTTCACTTTCGACAGGTTTCTGTTTATTTTCAGCGAGGACTTGCTGAACTGGAGGTTCCACCACAGCTTTTTTCGTTTTCTGCCTGAGAATCTGTGAAAATTCGGATGCGGCATCTACAGAAAAGCTTTGCACTTTGAATTCGTAAGTCGTATCTGGATTGAGGTGACTGATCGTTATATTCCCAGCATTTCTTCCCTCGACTGTAGTTTTTATATAATCCCCGGCAGACGTGGAGGCCCGATGATAGACGTAAAAGCCTTCGACGTCCACGCAATTCTTTGGGCTTTGCCAAATCAGAAGAACCTCGTGTGGACTCAGAGCTTCGGTGTTGGTTAACAGAGGGATTGGCATCTTGTTACTTTCAACGAATCCTTCATCTCGATTAAGATGAAAACGTACTGAATTTGGACTGAGTTTGTTATCATTGTTAGAATATACAGCAGCTATCCTAAATCGATAAGTGTGATCAGGTTGCAATTCGTTCACTTCGAAGGATCGAACGTGATTCGGTATCTCCATATTAGCAGTCATCCACTTGGCTTGCTTTCCATTCACCTTTGGCCCCAATTCCCGATACTGCACCTTGAAGAATTGAATCGGCAGACCTTCGTTTTCCGGTACGGACCATCTGACCATTACCGATACATCCGATAGTCTAGTAACGTTTGGTTGATTCGGTGGTACCAAAACTTCTGAAAGAAAGATTGAATTAACACATGGACGAGATAAGTCAACGAGCCAGTGCCGTCCTGTTTCGCTTACGTAAGCAAGAGATTGTAATTAGACAAACGATAATTACCAGTCCCCTTCCGTTTTCCCTCTTTGCTATGTCTTCTGCCACCAGTTCGCGTATGTTTGTGTCCTCTAGCGGGAATACGATCCGGTCTCGATTCAGTTGTACCACTCATGTGTTGCTTCGGATTGACTCTCAATAAACTATATCCAGAATCGGAACCATACTCATTACTGGCGACGCACTGAACGATGCCGGCATGTTTTTTCTCAACTGGTGAAATAAAAAGAGTGGGGCCCTTGATTTCGACGTTATCGTACTGCATCAGTGACTCCCCGTTGATCAGCCACTCGATCGTTGGTTCCGGTTGACCGTGTACAGTGCAGTAAAGATCGAGTTCACCGCCCTCCGAGAAAGTCGACGACTTGGGTGATCTGACAACTCGAGGCACTTCTACGACTTTCAGGATAATTATGGTCTTGATCAATTTCACACCGTTTCTCCACATACAGTCGTATTCGCCTCGATCTCCAGGCTGTACGTTCACTATAGTCAATCCCATGGGTGTGTACCATGATTGCTTTGGTAAGGCACTGCCCAACTTGGTCCAGGTAACGTTTGGAACGGGATTGCCTGCTCCAAAACACTCGAGAGTCACGTTTTTACCACGTAGCACCTTGTACTCCGCTTGCGGCTGTTTCACGAAATACAGCTCCTGCGGACCTTGATTCGTTCGTACATTTAAAACTATAGGATGGCTATTTGCTACGGTTTCGGAAGTGATGTAGTTACTGGCCGTGCAAGTGTAACTTCCTGAATCCGAGAGCTTCGCGTTCTCGATTACCATCGTCTTGCTGCCTGTCATATTTACATTTACGATAGGAGTACCGTTCTTGTAAAATTGTACAACAGCCTCGGGCGATGAATAAGGCACAGGGCACGTGATCGGTACTGTATTTCCAGCTGTGACTTGGATCTTCACAGAACTCTTGTCCGAAAAGTGTTCAATTCTGGCGAGAGTCAATCGCGCGGGATCGGAAGCCAAGCCGCTCGTACCTGAAAATAAACATCCATACACCCCATATATATTCAGTTAATGACTCCTGAAACGTTAGACTCTGAACTCTTAAGAGGCACAGAACTACTTGCAGAATAATACTTACCATAGAAAGCAATACATCGAAAGTCACCGGCTTTCGATTCCGTGTCGAAATTGACGACGTGTTTTGAAGTTTTGCCGCCATTGGCCGTCGAGTAAATAAGCGGACCCCATTCCTTGGAACCCAAAGGCCTGTGACGCCAGGCGAATCTCTCAGCAGGAAGATTGAGGCTACATTCGAAGTACACGTCGTCACCCAAGGGAGCAACCAACGGCTGAGGATGTCGCGTGAACATCATACCCATATCTAAAAAATTGTCAAAAACAGATAAATGTAACGGTCGGCGAATAAAGCGAAAGTTGTTCCGTTAAACATTCTTTGCAACAGTCAAAGGATCGTGCTCATAGAGAAGCCGAGTGTCATGCTCCCACGTCCCTGAGAATTGTGTACTTGGCGTTCTGTGTGTTTAAGATAGAAGTCTTATCGACGCATTCAGTATGGAATCGACGACGCGCCGTAAAGTATCAATTAAGTGTAAAGAGATAAGAGTCCAGAGCTTGGGAAAAGCATCGTATCCACGTTTAAACGTCGTATACACCTTCGTGCATCAATACTCACCGGATGTCCAGCATCCCGTCGCGTGGAGGAAAACCGCTATGGCGCCGCAGAGAAAACACACCGGTCGCATCTTGACACATTCTGAAAGCACGGAAGAGCCCGGAGGGTTACGTTAGAAGTTTGCTTTTTTGTTTTTTTTTCATGGCTTTTGGCCTCATTGGCAAAGCGTGCATCCCGTACTCGCGGCCGAGAGTCACTAAAATTAATGCCTACTAGTCGCCGGTTTAACTTTAGAACCAGGAGTTCACGTGGAAATAGAACGCATTCTTGCATGCTTGGCATTGCGCACGAACACTTATCGTACAAACGTTACGAGCTAGCGCAATTTTTCTATAGGTACCCGAAAGACTATCGCTAATTGAATGACGTGCAGGCAGTCTTAGTTTAAGCCTAATAAGGGTAATAAAAAAAAAAAGATCCAACGCTTGTAAAATACCAAATGAAGAAACTGAAAGTCTTATTACATTAAGAGAGATTAAGTCGTACGACTGCGGTAGGTATATTATACGTATGTACAAAAAAAATTCCGAACGTGAATTATCCAAGTTGAGTAACCTTGCCAGATGACGATTACTGGGAATGCTTGTATCAAGTAACGATTCAATTTCGTGCATCGGTTCTATACCAAGGTCCGCGATACGAATGCATTGGTCAAGGAGAATGTCCATATAGGGTTACGAAAACTGGTGTTTCTATTATGTGGATCGTATACACCTACGTACAAACGTCATAATGTCAGAAAACGTACTAGCTGGATAGCCTAGAGGAATAATATATTGGCCAACAACGGTCGCGTGGGTAGTCTCATTCATAGATATTCTCACCTACGCGACTTGTAATTTATGGATTTGTCCGCTTTTTTTTTTATTTTAATATCGTACAAAGTTACATACATTAAGTCAACTTTGCGAATGTTGTGTAACATCCAACAGTTTATGAACGTTTGCAATTTTCTTTATCACGGTATTACCTTTTAAATTCTCATTAAGCGTTTCGATTGCGCGTTCGAACCATATACACGTGTGCATGCGCGTATGATTTTTATTTGAAGGTGATGGGAATTACGATAACAACCGGTCCGATCGATGAACATAAGAACAAAAGGGGATTGAACATTTGCCCGCGGGGTTGAAGCCAAGAGGGAAGTAGTCGGCCATCTTACCATGTACATGTGACGTCAGAGCGTCACAGCACAAACGTGCGTTTGTGTATATTGTGATCTCCACGTGCTTTCTGAAGTGCTGATCTTGAAGTTAGAAATTGAAATTGTCCATTGTTTTGTTGCCATCTGGCCATTTTTTAATTGACAAAATGATGTTTTCTGAGGTCTCTGCTTGTAAAGAGAGAACTGAGAATGCAGGACGACTTATTCATACTTCGCGCCACGTTTAAACGTGGTAAGATGGCTAACCTCCCATCTCATTGCTTCACAACCCCTGTTTAAGTTACCATATCATACCTGATCCCTTATATTCCTATATTTTAAGCACTCTTTTTTTTCGTACCTTAATTTTCTTCTTCATTTACAGACTCGAGAAGTATCATCGTATCTTCAGTAATTTATTATGATCACTTAGTAATTCAGGTCCAATTGCATGTGAAGGCACTAATTTAAAAAAAAATCGTTAATCTATCCACTTGAACTCTTAAACGTTCGGAATCTCCGTCTTTTAACGGTCATATAGACAACTCGGCAAATAATTATGGATTCGTGCGGTCGCTAATTTGCGCAGTTAACTTCTGGTCAGATATAATGTGAGTGCCGATGGCACGTAACAGGTGAAAAGGACGAATGAACCCAGTTCTCTTTCTCTCTCTCTCTCTCTCGTAAAAATAAAAAACTCGAATTCCAAAGCAGTGGTTGTCAACCTAATATCCGGGGGTGGGGGGTGACGTGGGAAGTGGAAGAGGGTGATGAAGCAATAAGATGCCAGGGACATGGGTCCTCTCGTTGCGTTCCTTTGGATACGATAATTTCAAGACTCCAGTCTACGAGACGTCCAGCCATGTAGATTTTAGTGGCAAAACTTGTTTTGCTATCGAGCATCACGTCCCTGAACAATTAAAACCTCGTGAAACTAATCCTCCAAAAATACAACTGATAATGAAACTTCATATTCGTCCTCAAATATTTTCATAGAAATTCTGAGAATATTAACTGCTCTCGAACATAGGATGGTCGCGTGAGTCGTGCCAATAAAGTACTAAGGTAACGGAATATCTATTTTTTCATAAGCGTCAGGTAGCGTAATATCTATTTTTTCCTTTTCTCCTTCTCGCTGCTTACTTGTAAAAAGTTTCAGGCCATTTCAAAGTATCGATTTTAAATTTCACCCTTCTACACTGATGGGTCGCTGCGATACGTCTAAAAACAGGGGCGATTGTGTATTATATGTCTCATAGCTTAAATTGGCCTTTCTAATTTAAATCATTGACCTTTTATAGGTATACTCTAGAGACAGTATAGTCATTTCGAGCACACTTAGTTGAAGCAAAAAGCATCTCTTACTGTGACTGTATTCTGCATAATTCAAGATATATCATCTACTGATAAATTGATTCTTTTGGTACTTACGCATCAGGAGCGGAAGAGAGAAAATGAAGCAGGATAATAACGATTTCATGATTTCTTTTTAGAAGCATTAACCCGATCCCTCTTTTCTAATTTTAATAACATTTTCTCAGGAAAAAAATTTTCTCAAAAGCTCAGGGGGACCTGATGCGGCTTGAAGCCATCAAATCAATGGGAACAACAGTAACAGGTGGATCCGGAGTAGGATGGATTCATTTCATGAGTATTGGTTTCGCTTTTTTTGCCGTAAGAAAGGGAAGTCAGGTGTTGCGTTGCAGAGCTACTGTCCCTAGTCTAGTACCTGCCCTTTTCCGCTCTAACTTAACCCTCAATTACTTCATAGTCATCATTCACAATCCACCAACCTTTGCCGCTTCCTTGGTTTGAGTAGCATGAAAAATATACAGAGTTCATAGCAACAAAAATTTGGTCGTTTAGAGAAGTAAGCGACATGTATTTTATATGTTCAGTCACAAACAATGATTTTTTTCGCCATCTTTTTCCCTTATATATATTAAACCAGTTTAATCGAATCCCATCAACTTATAATTCCTATGATTTAAAATTGTGATTATTCTAGGAAGTACATCAGGCTTCCACTGTATGGCTTGTTCCTTCGGCTTTATCGTAACATTATATGCTTTTGTATTTAGCCTTAAAGTATCCGTGTGTTTAAATATATGTATATATATTACATCAAATAAACGTCCTAATCTCTACAGGGGTCTCGGAAGAGTTATGATTTGCGTAAGAGAAACAGTGGCGTGCGACATTTTCGCGCGTCCTAAGCATGGAAGCGGTCGGGGTCGGATAAATAAACGAAGAAGTGTGCTGTATTATGAGGACTGTTGTATATACGAGCACGCAGGCGCGTTAAAACGCGCGGTTTTTCGCGAATAATTGTATTCTCATCAAGACAAAAACTAACGAGAACTGTGTCCTGCGAGTCAATGCCTGTCATGTCAAAATCTCAGGATCATGTCCGATCGGCAGGACGAAGCAGGCCGGTCGACTTCCGAAACAGGTGAACGAAAATTCTCTGCACCCCGAAAATATATCTTCTGGAACGCACTTATAATCTTTGACGAAGGATCTTCGCGAAGATGCTTTAGAAAACATTAAGATAATTGATAGCTTGTGTCTTTAGAATTACGAGCCACTAAGTACGCATAATAACGAAAGAGAACTATCCCAAAGGGAATAAAGAAACGCTCCGGCCTCAGGCCCATCGTACAGACTCACCCTTTACGCGTCCGACTTGCCTGCTTGCAGCTAGATCGTTTTCCAGACTTAGTGTTCTTTTTGCATAGAAAACCACGACGTGCTTCACGTCCACCACGCTCAGCACCAGCGAATCACTTCATTTTGTTCAATCCGTCCGAACATCAAGCTTATACGAGGCACAATGCTTGGCGTCCACTAGAATACTGTGGAATGCAGACCGACGGGTTTTCGAGCATGGTGGGAGGGACGTGAAGTAGTGAGGTGTGCTCGTAGTGTGCTCAAATCAGTTCTCGCGCAGGTCGGCTAGCCTCTTCGTGACGTCACCAGATCTTCACGTGACACCCTCTCTACGTTAGTCTCGACATCTGTATCGGAGTACGTGCGGCCATTGGCCATTAGCAGTACAAAGAGACGTGCTCACGCACAGTCGGTGGTTAACCAATTTGATATCCAAATTCGTAGAATAGTCGGCAGTCTGTCCTTTCATGAGCTCAGCTTTTAAAATTGAAATGTCAGTTTGTGCGTTGTGCGTTACATTTCGTTAATATTATATGTGTGTTCTGAGTGACGTCACGAAATCATGCGTGTCGTTCGCCAAACAAATAATTTGAACGCACCACTTTTGCTCATACCGCGTTTGAATTACTCGTGCTTTTGTTTCTCTACTGTTTTGAAATTATTATGTATTTACATACTTTTTACTTGCAATATATTCTTAAACTTCGTACTAATAGAATGTTCAAACTTACATACCATTTTGCAAGATGAGTTTTAGGTGTCTTGTAGATTGTGAAATTGACGTGATCTATACTTTTTACTTTGAATATTTAGAACAAAGTCGTAATCATTTTTATATTAAACAATACCTAGAAGGAGGAATAAAGTATTCAGTAACTGCTTTTTCTCGTATTCATTAGGTAAAGTTCGGTCGTGATTACAGCCTAAAATATTACACTTAAATTGTATAAGCAAGGCCAAAAACTTAACAAACATTTTACAGTGATTCTTTTAAAATTAATAATATTAATATAATATAATAATCAATATTAAATATTACGCCAACAAAATTCTTATACAATATATGTATACTATAAATTATAGCGATAGATTCTCATTTTTTCAAAATAAAAGAATCCTGGGTTTGGCACGACGTCATGCAACGGAAACAAATCAAACACCGTGTCGTATTTTGATTGTCCGTGGCTAGGTGTGTATCCCTTAAATTGTCGTCTTATATTATTATGTCCGTTCATAGTACATGTTTGTATAATAAATTTTCTTGCGCGTCAGCCGGTCCTCTCATTTGATGTCGAAACAGTAATTTTGTGCTAATACAAAAATTCATGCACGTAACATGTGTTATTCTAAAAGAGGTCCAGTTTTTATTGCGTGTAAGAGATCATGGATTATCCATGGGAAGATTATAATAGTGAAGCATTGGTAGATATTCTTTAGCAAACATACAAACTGCGAAAACCGGCTGACTAGAGTATTTCATCCGATATCAGGTCTTACTGGTATATTGCTTTACGTTATGTTGCTAATCAATTAACTTAGCGTTAACTTAATGATCAGCTACTCCTATTGTGATGATAATAGACTTTTAGCCTCCTAATCAATTAGTTTAGAATAAGCTACATGGAAGAACAGACCTTCAGTCGTAGCAAACGGAAGCTAGTCTTAAAATTTTTATGAATTGTTAAACTATATTATTTCATTTTTACCAGTTAAATCTAGGGTGCATGTAATTCTCATCTGGACCAAAAGAGTACGGAGAGGACAAGAATGCCAAACAACATTAAACAAATCAGGCAATGTGCTAAAAGCAATTCTATATAAAAATTTTAAATGAGGTTTTATAAAATGTTATGACCATTATATCATAACGATACAACAATAGTAATGGTGTAATCATTTTTACAACAATATCACAGATAATGCAAGCAAATACATTATGCTTGAATGTAGAGAAGTTTCAAATATAATTCTTCAGTGAACATCCATGATCGACTATTAATTTGTCAGAAACATAATACAAATTTATGAACTACTCTTGTAGTCCTTTCAAAAGGGTTATTGCAATATCATCAGCTATCTCTAAATGTCGTTGCTCGCTTGTATAGATATATGGCATTCTTCTCTGCACTCTCGGCCTGGACCTCCCTACGCGGTAGACTAGCTACAATCACATAAAAAAGTTTTGGCAGCGCGCCCTGTCAAGGTCCGTCTGATTATTTTCCGTCGTACTCAATAGACTACTGAATAATAAATAATTAATTTTATACACATCACTAACTTCATTTATCGCAATAAACCCATTAGATTCCAGAACTGTGTTTCGAGAGTCTTACACATTTGCACAGGAAAAAAAAAAGAAGAAAATTACGCGCGTCATTGTATTCATGCTGTTAATTTATGCGACTTAATACTATGCCTTTATTATCAGAGGTTGAGTCGGATCGAACACTCGTTCAAAATCGAATTTCAAGTCCTATCTGTGTATGAATGATAATCTGCATTTCTTCTTAATGAAAAGAGCACGAAATTAAAGAAAAGCAGTATGTCCAGTATTGTCTTTACACTAAGTTTTGGTAAGTCAGTGTGAAAGAATAATATCCCGTAAAAGTAAGATTTCGAGCTGCCGTAAATACCATTAAGGGTTTTCGAGCGAGCGGCTTTGTTCGGGGTGCGCTACCATACACGTATGTTTTCAGTGTTGCTGTATTCGCTACGCCGATAATTCGTAAACGGTATAAGCTAATGAACTGTGTATCAGCGAATTGTTAGGAAGAGCTTTTATCACGCGGGCAGAGCGCCCTGTAAAAATATACCTTCTCTCTATATAGAACTACTACACACGTGTTCACATGAGGCCGGTTTTCTCGTTATTTCAATCTAGTTCGTCGCGTCATTCACATCGTTATACAACATATTCTCAAGATCGTACCGCTTGCTCTTGACGATTTTTCTATAAAAATAAGCTGACGTTTCTTTTCCCTACTAAGTACCTGTCTTTAGGATAATAACGACCTAGATAAAAAGAACACCGCACCCAGAAGGCACTGAAAAACCGACCTATGCTTGCATCATAGGGTCTACGTATGTACAGCACAATTCAAAATCATTTCAAAAGCCACGAATAGAGTAGAAAAAGGCGAGAAATGATAGACGTTTTTTTTTTGTTTTTCTTTTACATGAATTTCGGATTCATGATAATCATTGCACTACGTGTGGTTTTTTTCGCTATCGCCAACACGCTTTGCAAAATCCTGATGTCACGTGTACGATCGTGTATGTGTGACCCATGTGTATATGTACGCATAAATTTACGCACGTACGTGTGTGTATGGATGCGTGTATTTATATTTATATAATATATATTTATATATATTTTTCTTTTCAAATATATTATCAATTTCTCTATCGCGTTATAATCAATTGTATCTCTATACATATCTACAGAAAGAAACCTAATATAGACCTTCTCTATTATCGTTAATTAAACTCTCTATCAATTAATATGTATAATCGCTCGCAACAGTTCTAAAAAGTTTACCGTAACACGGTATAGTACGCGATAGTATTTCCCTTCACTTGCATTAAGCTACTTGCTCTCTTCCTCTTCTCTCTTTAATGTACTTAGAAGATAATCCATTATCATTACCTTTCTATTATTGCTTGAAGATTAGTGCTACTGAATTCATTTTGGCATTTAGCGAGTTTTGAACCCTGAGCAAACGCGAATACCCGCGGAGAGACGCGCTTGATCGAGATTACCATCATAATGCGATTTTGCGATATTAAATTCGCCCTTTGTGTATAAACCTTCCCCTGGGATAACATCGATACCCCCTGGACGTGCAGAATAACCGTTATTCAGGCCTTTCTTGATATTTTTTACATTTGCAACACGATCGACCTCAGCCTTTTAGGCCATAAAACGCATATGAAAATCCTTTAACATTTAGCAAAAAAAAAACGCTAATTGCACCATGTTCAAAAACATTTTATGGCTTGTCCCCCTCCCCCTCTCTTATCCCATTAACCCTTTTTGGTCTGCAGGACTCTGCACGACATTCCCTATCGGCGGCAATCTTCGCGGATGCCTTAAGATGTTGATTCGAATTCGAATTTGAGTACACCGCGGGAACAAACGATTGCTGACACTCTCCTCCCCATCATGCCTCTGATAGAACAGGGCTCGTGCGCGATCATATTCGACAACTTTCCACGACGATCGACGACACCCTCTATTAGCCCCTAACCTGTTTAAGATATCGGTTGCCCTCACCCCATTCCCGCCAGCGTCTACGCCTCTTGTCGGGACCATTCGACGTCGAGTAGTCGTTGCTGGGTGTCGGACGTCTTGACTTTATTTTCGGCATTTCATCTACCTTCGAGACTCCTCCAATTCCATGTCCTGGATGAGTTCGAGCATGGCTCAGTGCCGTATTTACACCCGCCAGGTTCAGAAGAGCATCCGCACCCTCAGCTATTTTTCTTTGCTCGTCGAAATCCGCTCCCGCACCGTCGACATTCGAACACCTCTTACTGTAAATCACAACAGCGGCAACAACAATTAGCACTTTTCATATGATATGAGGTTAAGGTAATGAGACTTTTGATAGTCTATACCATACCTTTCCAATTTTATAGAGGTAATGCAACTGTACGTGTGATCTTCACTTGAGCTCCTCGTGATTACCGGGACTAGCTTTTCCGGTTCTACTAGCTTTCTCTTGCGATCTATTATTACAATTTCGAGATAGTAGACGATGGCGTATATCATGCATATAAAAATGGTAGTATCTCATACCTTTATTGTGATTTAAGATAATAGGTCCATGTTTAAAGGAAAGCATGGCAGCCGCCGCAGCATCTACATCACTGTCCACCTCTGCCTCGGGACTGTCTCCAATATTACTGGAGGCCAATCTCTTAGAAAGATATGGAAAGAGAACTGGATCAGGAAGGCGTGTACTCGCGCTCTTTCTGGGGGTTTTTTCCGGAGAGGAAAGATTTTGAGCAGTCGGAGGAGGAAATGGCGCGCGAGATAAAGCTTGAATGAGATTTGGTCGATATTGCGCATCTACCATCCATAATGAACCCTTGCCCAAATTCTGAAAACGAAATATTAATATGACTTTCTTAAAAGTATTTTTAGGACTCCTGACTCCTGCAAATAACTATTTGGAATTTCAACCTACCGGGGCTTTCTCCACCTTACGAAAGCATTTGTTGAGACTGAGATTGTGTCTTACGGAATTCTTCCAACCAGTCGGTGCATTCCTAAAGTACGGAAAATGATCCAGAATCCATGCATAGACTTCCTTCACGGGTAACGCTTTCACTGGGCTGTCCTCGATCGCCATGAAGATCAAGCAGGAAAACGAATATGGTGGTTTACTATTTCTATGCAAATGAGGATCGTATGGTATGTGGGTAGGGTGCTTGTTACGATTTGAAACTGGAAGATTATTATTACTCAATGATATCTTTGTCTGATTATTTTGCACCGAATTGTAATGACTTTTCACAGATTCCTGAAAAATTTGCACCGACTTCTGATAATTCTTACTAGAGTTTTGGAAGTTTTGGCCTTGAATATGCATAGAACCAGAACTACTTGTCTTGCCATTGCTCTCTGAAATATGAAATCCTTATATTAGCTTAATACACCAACGACTAAAATAATTGAAACATATTTTCTTTTCATACCTGGGGAGTAGCTGTCGTCTAAACTTGAAATTGAATTTGTGTTTTCCGATAAATCTGCGCTGTCATCGCAAATATTGTTGTTTAAAACATTCTCACTCTTAATATTCTTAGAGGGATCCGAAATTTCTAATCCCTTGAGTAAATTTTGCTGGTGCAGCCAGCTTAGGGAAGTTAAGTCATCGTCAGACTGACTATTCTTTTCAGTAGACTTTTCACTTATATCAATTTCTTTGATAAGTTCATCGGATGAGCTCGTTTCAGCGAACGTACTTGCATTATCCCCTTCCTTTAATGTATAGGCTGCCTCGCGGAAGCTAAAAACCCGTGTAATGGTCAAACCAACAGCAGTTTCCATACCTGTTGCGTCAGGCCTGTCCGGAGACATCTCGCCTTCGAAGATATCTTGGTCACTGAAAGAAAATCCATAAAGTTAGCTATAAATCAATAATGCACGGAAAGACATTAATAAATTTTATATAGCATTATAAATTCAACATATATGTATAACAATGAGTGATGCTTGGATGAAATAATAGCAGACAGTTAATAGATTTGATTTTTAATAAAATTTCAAAATTAAATCTTGAACCAGAAAATGTTTTTAAAAAATTGTTAGCTTCAAGAGAAAGAATTCAAACTTTCCTTTCGTTAACGTTTCCTTATCGTTCTACGGAGAGAAGCTTTAACTGTTACATAGAACCAATTTTTTTTTACAATTTTCATAAGCCTTTTCAACAATATCACAATTGAAGGTATCAAAGTGAAGCGCATAATATAGCTCATCGTAAAATACAGTATTCGGTTTGTCTCAGAAATGGCTTGTTAAAACGATACCTTGAGTTACATAATTTTACTTAAAAGTATGACCAAGAATGCACAAAAAACAAAGTATTTAAAGATTAGCCATACAATTTCTTTCGACTATAGTCATAATTCTAGTCTAGAAATTACGAATAAAATCATTTTATAAGACGAAGATAACCTTAATACATTTTTATATATGAATAACGAAAAAGAAATTACATTCCTATTCATCTCCTGAGATTTTATTGAAGGGTGAACAGAACATCTTAATTATAACATCTTGTTGACATTCTCAAGGGACAATGGAAATTTGGCTTGAGCCTACGATACTCATATATAATCTTCGACGTGATGATGTACGTGCCCAACTACCAATTTGAATTACAAATTCATTCAGTGCAAATTTGCTTGCACGCGACTTGTGCAACTCATTGCGCAAGGTATTGCACTGTCTAAACGGGGCTTTAGTTACTGTTGAAACCAGTTTGTATCGTCGGTAAAAAAGAACAGCACACGACTCAGTCGATACGCAAATGTACACGTACGCATAAGTAATATATATATATATATATATATGTCGCGTGTTGCCGCAACGCACTTTCATCGAGTTAATTCCCAAATTCAAATGGTCGTATTATCCAAAGTCGTAGGTATCAAATTACAATAATGCGTATAACGGATAAGGTGGATCGTCGCCTTACACGTGATATTTCTCCGGGATATCATCTCGTTTCGATCGCCTAGCGAAAGTCTAATTTAAGGGAAGTCAGAGTCTAATTTTACGGAACCATAGAAAAAGCTGCGTCGTCAAAAATAGCCTGGTGAACGTGAAAAGGAGGTTGTAGAATGCAGGAGACAAGGTTCATAGATGTCACTGGTTGTCATGGCGACCCGTTTACCATAATTTCGTTATTCTAAATCTCGACTTTTGTACATATGTTTATTAGTGTCACGCGAAACCTTAGGAGAGATGATAAAAAAAATTAATGAAGCATATTTATATATATAATACAATGTCGGCGAAAACTACAAGATTCATGGAATAGAAAAGGATTTGCAGAGAAAACACGTAATATGTGACGCAGGATGTAGACACCATCGATAGCTTCGTCGGCCATAAAACAGAGATGCTGTTGCTAGGTAACGGTCTCCCTGTTACCTTAGCAACACTGGTATCCCTATTCTCAAACCTATTCCACACATTGAGTTAATCTCAGTAGTTTAACGTTCAACTATTTAAAAATATTCACGTTCACCTTTATCCATCAATCTGGGCAAGCAGATATCGCGGAAGTTCTATAAAAATGTAATACGACTGATCGAATGATAACAGCGTGAAATCGCCTTTATTTAATATAATTATCTCAGAGATCCGGAACCTGCTACTTCACAAAATGCCTTTTAATTTTTGAGAAAAAAGAATTCGCGAATTAAGCGATACACTAGCTAGCTAGAACGTACTTAGAAGTAGTAACATATTTTACAAATATATGCGCATAATCATTGCCTCGGTAAAGTTTTTGATCGTATAGTTAGGTCGGTGTCGCACATCGAAATTTCATGATTCTAAATATTGCGCGCATGCGATCGCAGCCTCGAGCCCAAAGTGCCAGCACCGTCATTTGTTTATCCACTAATGAGCGACAAAATGGCCGACATTATTTAGAACGATGAGTTTTACGAGGAAAGATTAGGCGAGAAATAAAGAATTTTTCAGGGATATTATGACGATCGCATTGGCGAACGACATTTAAAGAGCACTTTGTAAAGTATTACGATGTTTCAGCAACTTGCATAAACTATTTATGCCTAAAGTAGCACGAAAGATGGCGTCTGCTTGCACGAGTACATCGACGTGTTGTATATAAGCGTCAAGCACAGCATTTTTTTCAAGAGCAAAAGTTATTTGAATACTACAAAACTTTATATCTTAAATATTCTATCGATTAAGCAACCAATAACGTCAACTTGCCTACACGATTTACTGATTCATCAAAGATGCGTGGGACTTGCAAGTTTTCTCACTTAGCTCGCACAAGACATACTCTAGAAAACAATTTGACTTTGAGTGACGATTTTATGTTAAAATGATCATAGAATAATTACGATAGAAGAAGTGACGAGGTAATGAATTTAGAACAACACGACAGGCTTATAGGTTTACAAAATTGCGGAATACCAGCACATATGACTGCATTACTTGTTGAATTCAAATATGGAGCTGATAATGATTACGAAACTCGAGCAAGCATGAAAATGGCCACGGCATCACTTACACACAGTATCAACATGGTGTTCGAACGAGTTACACTGTAAAATTCCTCCAGAGAAATGAATAATCTATAGAAAAACGCAAGCTAGCAGACGGATTTTCACGAAATCCCACCTGGTAACCATATTTTCTGTATTTCCGACAGTTCTCACGGCTGTACGCCTTAACAGGAGTAATGGAATGCAATGTTTCACGTGCCTTCAGCGAAGACTATCAATTTTACGAATAATTTCTCGTCAATCATTGCACCAGTATAAGAAATCATAGCAAAAATCCAAGTAGAACGCTCGAACACATGAACCATCGTTTTGCGTCTTTCAGTTTTTAACAGCCGATTTACGTCCTTTTGGTTTTATTGTTACAAAACAATCACGAGAGCACCGAAAACACGAGATTGGCAAGAGTTTTCAAGAAAACTTACGTATTCGAGCACACAGACGGTGTCCTTAGCGGATTTTCTAAAGACGGGCATCTCAAGCACTCTCTACACAACACCCAGCTGATCGTAACGCCATGTTCTGACGTCACAGCGTGACCGAGAATACGTCATGATCTCGTCTTTCTCGCAAAACGATATCTCGCATAACTCGTTCACCCTCGCTTGACATCATATCTCGAATTAAACCCGGGAAAAACGAAATCCTACGATAAAACAAATCATTATCGAAGAAATATTGACAAAGAGGAATAGTCCTCATCTATTTTGTATTTAAAATAAACTATATAGTACTTCAACACTCTTCAGAACTTTTATACTCTTTCCAGAAGAGACAAACTCCCATAAGGGTGGCTCTGTTTGCTAGTATCTTCTCGGTGAAACTATAAAATTGTAGAGAATGAAGAAGTCATAAAATTCGCGTACACAGAAAAAAGCATGATTTTATGGGGACTAAGGTATCGCAATAATAATAGATTGTCTTATTTAATAATTGCCCATTTATTCATTTCAAAATTTTGAACAGCAAGAGAGTAACCGTTCGTGGAATGCAATTAGCATCAGCACTCAGTTTCCATATCTTAAATCAGATAGGGATTTTTTCCCGCGCATCATTGAGCATCGTCGATAAATGCCGCTTTCAGTATCTAACATGTCACAGCCAAGAATCATTCTCACGAATCTTTATATTTCTAAATAGATCGACCGTCGGTCGTCGTTAAAACTAAGTTTATGTCTATTTCATACTGTGTTGATATATTATGTATACACACTATTATTTTACTTACGCCGATGGCAAAACACTCAGCATTCTCTATATATTTTATACTGGGTTTTTTTTTAATGCGCACGCAACTTCCTCGTTACATTCAAATATTCAAAAATTGTCTATATCTATCAATATGTAACATATTGATTATAACTATCAGACTTACTGAAGTCTATACTATATCTAATGTTGTTCAATGGTCTATCTACAATATATATATATATGAATTTTTTAGTTTTTTCTCTTTTCTTAAATCAACAGTTGAATGCGCATTGGATACAGTTCTTTTTTAACAATACTAAGTCTCGAAGACAATGTACGTTGCTCATGAAATGTTTGTTTCATTAAAATTTTCATAAACATTATATTTTTAATATTGACTATATTCGTAGAGAAAATAGAGTAGGACATTTTTTAAAAATAGATACAAGAACATTTTTAAATTTGTAAAGCGTTTCAAATAAATATACTCTGTTTCGTTTTAACCTCAAAATGTGAAGGATTAATGCAATGTTCTTGTAAACTATAAATTTGAATCCTCCATTCGAATATCTAGAATTCAGAGTGCTGCAAGATCTTGTAAAAAATTATTAACGCAACTGATATCGACACTAGAGAATTCGACTAAACTGTCAGGTAGACCCTACAAGTAGAACATATTCATATTGCCTTATAGACCTATCATAATTCAAATAGCGTCTTCTCAGTCGATTTTAATACAGGAATCGCATACGCGAACTGGTTTTTCCCAACCACGTCGTGGCACTGGTTTACGATTTTGCGAACAATCTTGGCACACTCCGCGCCCACAATCTCTACAATGATGCAAGAGCACAGTATCCGAAAACTTCTGATTGCACACGCAACAATCGGTGACTTCCGAATCAGGTACCCAGTATGTAGGACGTACCGTATCTTTTATGAGGCCTACAAACATATACACTTTTTGTAGCAATGTATTATTCTTAATTGCATCTTAAATAGATACGAGGAAGCTACTTACTTTTCGAATAAGTTAAAACTGTACCAACAGCGCTTAATGTGGAGACCACATGTTCTGAGACTTTCCTGACACTCACATCCTCATTGCTTTCGTTAGGATCTTCGTTAGAATTCATATCTTTGGCGTAGCATATGTCACAAACTCTTACTGGAGTGTGCCAATTTTTTGAAGGTACACATTTTGTGTGAGAGGAACACATAGTGCAAAAGCCTTCACCACAAGCCCGGCAGTGATGTTTCGTATCAGCTTGACCAAATAATGTTTTACATTTGTGGCAGTGTTTTATTTCATGATTTGGACGCCAATATGTTGGTGCCACTTGATCGGCTACCCAGGCTGAGACTGCTTTTGTTGGCTGTAATGAGATATTGCTTACTGCTTCTGAAATGTATGATACACCGTCGATCACTCTCTGTGCTGTGATTTGCGATGCCATTGAGACATTGGTCTAGAAAAGAATGACAATTTTTAATATTAGTGGGCTTCTAAAATATTGTAAACAGCTGTTATCCAACGAAGTATACAATTAAAAATATACCATATTCCACACGTGAGTAATTTCTGTACGCACTGCTGCATCCTCTGGATTTTTGTTTCCATACCAATACTGCCGGCTTCTGTATATCTCACCGCAATGAGGACATTCTATCACATATCCGCACCAAGCATACTTGGCAAATCCATACCAACTATTATCGTTTTGTGTTTGCGTCCGACTAGTTACAACAACTTCGTTTCCGTTGCTGTGACATTTCTTACATATGTACACTAAATTTTCATACTGATGCTGATAACGACATCTGAAACATTAAAATACAAACATTCAATGTTGTTCAATGGTCATTCAGATTATAGGAATGGAAAAGACTTTTTAACATATAATTAAAAGTATTCGTTCTCACCTAGTATCACTACTGTGAGGTTTTCCTTCGCGAATATGTCCCATACTGTTATGGCACCTACTCTCGCAACTTAGGCACTTGACTGGGCAGGTGAAGTACTGATCAGGGAACAGGATATTTGAAACGTTTTCTATTTCCCCAGAAAATTTATCATTTAAGACCTTCAGCGTGCTGTAGACTAGATGAGGTCTCCTAGCAGATCTCACTGTTGTATTGTTTAATTCATTCTTAATGGCACTCCGCAGAGGTTCGTAATCTGTTGGTGGATTAAAAGTTTGAACTCCAACGTACTTTATAGAGCTAAATGCTTCAATTGTTAGACGCATTTGAGCAAAGCGTGTTCGAAGGATATCCTCTGCACTCTCTGATGAATCTATATTACAATAAAGCAGTCATGTTCTGTGAATTGTGATAACCATCGTATGGCGATGTATAATTTAAAATATTAAATAGTAAGATACATACTATTGTTAAGAGGCCTAGTATGTCTGGTCTCGTGAAAGACTATAACACTTGGACCAAGAGCACTTAAAGAACTGAGACCACCTTCTCTTTGACCAACTGCTTGTAATGCTGTTTGAAAGTGGTGGCTGTAAGCACGGGAAGCGGCGCCGAGAAACGTAAAAAGATCTCTATGAAGTCTCTCTGACCGTGTTCTGTACACCACAATATCAGAAACAGCCAAAACTTTTAACAGGAGTCTGGTGCGTTCATTTTCATGTACAGTCACACCTAGACGAATAACATGCAAAGTAATTAAAACATTTATATAATTGTTTTCGTTATGTGACATATATTATTCTTTCTACCTAAAAGACCTTCGGTATCCAAACAAATAATATTAAGGGTTGGATCAAATGCAGCCCAAACACCCAGAGTGCATGAGCTTTGCTCATTTGAAGTTCTAAATACTTCGTGTCCTCTGAAGAATGTCTGATTCAATGTATGACTCTTGCCATCACCCGTATTTCCAAATATCGATACAACCTTGACCTTCAAATTCCTCTCGATACAATTTAAGTGTCCGATAAATTGTTCTGCGTTGGAAACCTTGAGGTTCTCTTTCCCATCGATCAAAAGAAAACTCCTGGGTTCGTCGTGCAGCCATACTGATGATTTTGAAGAAAGACCATGTGAAGAAGGTGGACCATGTGGAATAAGCTGTCCATCTCGATTACTGGATGGCATGCTATCTAAGCTTTCCATAATAGCTGGACTTGTAGCATCCATTTTACATCCATGCCAGAGTATATTATCTCCAGTGCGTCGATCCAGTGCATTCATATTAGTTAAATAAGATCTCCAGCTGTCCTAAAGCCTTCGTATTTTCATAATTGCTCCGATGACAGTGCAATGTCCTTAATAAGATTTAATATCCATGCAATACATGCTATGTATATTTCGTCCGTCACGTTCTAAACAAATAAAATCAATATATAGGAAATATATAGATTCAAATACAAATTTTGTAATTGACGCGATTCCCAGATTTAAAAAAAAACAGAGCAGATTACAATATTTGATGCTTCTCTAGTAAACAAAACTGCTGTGGAATGACTTTTCGTTTTGACAGCTAAGTTGCCGACAGTATTATGCTTTCCAAAAGCATTGGAGTACAGCATAATATTTACAGCGCGTTATCGAGGTTGTGAAATAGTCGAGCGTCAAACCATTTATGTACATTTCAAACGACTACGACGTTCTTATAATATCCGAACTGTTCTCTTCGATTAAACAGGCAGATATGACGAAACAAAGAATGCAATGTAAGGACTTTTCCTCAATGTCAACGTAAACTGCGCAAATTTCACGAGTCGAATGTAACTTAAATGTAAAAGAGAGTAATACGTACCTCTTCGACGTTCTCTAAGTATTATTTTTGTATCTGCCTTGAAGCTCCATCAGATCAAAGCCAATCACGGTAATCCTTTACCCTAACCACAGAAAATATAGTTCACCATTAATTTTCTAACAGGCTAACGGAAAAATAACGCGCGGACAACTCCTCTGCCATCAGCGCGGAACAAGTTACCAACTGTTTGGCAAACATTTGCCCCGTATTTGTATCCGCAAAACACTGTTCGGGCAATCGTACGCTTATTTTTCACGAAATAAAGGTAGCCTTGAATGTGTCACTGCGCAGAAATTTCTCTTGATAACGTGTGCAACCAGTATGCACAATGTTTTCACACTAATAGAATTGGTTAAATATAAAACTCAACTATTCCGCAACATTCTGCCTCCAGCACGGTTATCTGTTGACTTTAAATCATTCTGAATCATCGTTATCAGTCCTCGTGCTCATGCGTACCTCCCCCGTGCGTTAATCAAAATCTCGATCCTTGGTAAGTTAGTTAAACACATATCTGATGAGATTCTGATAACCTACGATGATTTTGTAACAATGACAATTTTGCGAAAGCGTAAAGTATGCTGACTTTTTAAAACAATAGCCCGGGGACTTTTTTTTTTTCGAAAGATTTTTTATTTTTTCTAGTTTTCTTGTTTTACATTATTATTCATTATTAAACTAGTAGAGGGAAATGAAATAGGCAAAACAAGTATAGTAGTCGATAAGTGTAATGCGATGCAGGACGACTGATTGACGGGGCATTTAAATTAAATTAAAATTACGATCATTTTAATTAGATTAAAATTATACGAATTACACTTATGTATATGCGTGCGGATGTCTGTGTATGTGTATGTTTCATGTGTGAAGTGTGAATGTGAATGCGAGCGCATACGCAATATACGCAAAACGTAAATATAACAACGTATCATAAATATATTAAATTTTATATAAGACCTTTCATCCATTTCTTATGCGCATTTTCGCGTGGGCTATATTCGTCCTACAGTGAATGTATACTGTCTCGTATGTCGTGCATTTGTATCCGTTTTATTTTTTTTTGCGTAGAGGATAAGTGTATCTGTGCGTATGCTCACTGTCTTTCCCTATCTCCCTTCCGTCTTTCTCACTCTTTCTCACGCACGCGCCTTCCCTCTATGCCTTTACCGTCCTCTAACCTTTTCTCTCTTTCCCGTCTTTCACTTTTGAAATTCACTACAGGTAAAAACCCACTACACGTGCATTTGCATTGGAGAGAACTTTCGATTTCTTTAGCTCGGTAGGAACGATTTGAGGTGATGAGAGATGCGCGGACGGCTTATCACAAGTCGCATTTTATCTTGTAATAAGAAGGAAAAGAAAGAAACGATAATCGAGTAGCGAGAATGTCAAAGGCCGTTATTAGATATGACCCCGTTCGTATAAAGCATTAAGCTTCAAGCCAAACAAAACTTAGCGTATACGCCATTCATTAAGGGTAATAGTATTCCACATACGATCATTTTTTTTTTATCTGCGACAATACAATGATTCAAATGAACGACTGATATTATGAAGTCGATTAATTTTAAGAGTGGGTACGACTGTAGGTGTAAGTCGTGCGTCCTACTACACGACACAAGAGAAATGATGGCAGCTTCTTTCTTTTCGGAGGTTTCATGTGCGACAGATTCTGCCGCGTTTATTATTACGGCGGTGCAACCGCCGTTCGCTTCAAAAATATTTATAAAAATAAATACTTTGAAAAGACGTGTCTTGTTTCACTACGATAATTAATATCGGTACGACAATAAATAGTTAATAAATCAAATAAATAAATAATTAGCTTTGCTTAGCATCGCTTCGCGTATCTTCATTAAAGGATTTACAAAATACAGGGCGGCTATCTTGTTATAAGTTCGTTCAGCCGCATTTCTAAAAAAATAGGCATATAATTCGATTTTCGAATCTACGTTTTCTGGATTTAGCGAGAAGATCGATTTCTTACGATTAATGGTTATTGAGATCCGTCGTCCTGCTCAGAGGCCGGCGGTTTCATCTTACATTTTCTTTTTACAATTGAGAAATTTCGCGCGAGCATGGACTTCTGGCTTCTGAATACCAAAAGGACTCTAAATATCTGAAAAAGTATAAATGCTACCGTTATTGCCAAATGTAGCGATAGATTAAATTTGGTTATGCTTTTTCTGGATATTTTGACTAACAAGCAATTTGAAAAAGCCTATCGAGTCTATGCTCCCGTCAGCTGGATATGGCAAATTACTCTGTTTTTGGCATACTTGTCTCTTTCGACCAAATCCCTTCTTCATTATTCAGTTCCGGGACGTTTGCTATAGTCGATCGCTATGATCGATGAAACGTATCTCAGTTCTACGCTAACTACATACCTTATCTGAAGAATCAGATTGCTTACAAAAAAATGCGTTTCCAACTCGATCACGCTTGCTAAAGGAAATCACCAAAACACAACAAACGTACCGGGACTATCGGTTACATTTTTTCAATCCGTGCTATCCTTGTAACGCAAAATATATACGAGATATGCATCTTATTGTCACGCTCCTAAGATCATGGTTACTTGAGCAGAAACCTCATCATACGTTTTTGCAATACTTATTCGGCACTGATCACTCGCATTACCAGCGCATTAATATCATGGCTGCATTGTTTTGCGCTAAAATGATATCACGATTTTGCCATAGCGCTCTCATAACTTGATGGGACCTGAAGGGATAACAATGCTTTTGTATATTCTTTTTTTCTGATATTCGTTAAGTTCCATAGCGACACCCCCTATCGCTAAGGGTGCCGCCGTCGTAATGCAATTGTGCGTGTAGCAAGAGCGTTCCCATACTGACCGGCAACGATTATAATATTACCATCCTTTTCAATATACGTTTGTTATCCTTCCGTTGCATTCAATAGCTTTGAACGCCGTCTACAATGACGATAGTGAGTAGTACAACAGAGGGTGGAGCTTGGGAGGATTCTGATATCGGTCACTATGGGAAGCGTCCCAGATATCTCTAGAAGTCTGGAGGCATTGGCTTATAGATCGGACTCGCCATACAGAGCAGTGGAGAACGAACGATAGTCCAGGGCTCCCGGAGTGGCATTCGGTCCTTTGTAAGGTGGCATTCGTTGGATACAATATTCAGCCTGATCTGGTGGCAGCTCTCTCCTCAACTCATCGGGTAGGATGTAGGGCTGTGAATAAGATACAAGTTTTATATTCCTCACCTTGAACATCGTGTAGAAATTATAAATGTCGAGTGTTTTGTCATGAATATATCTAGTTTACCTTGTCTCCGGCAAGAATACGGAAGCTGTCAATGACTTGTTCAGCAGTGTCGGTGTCAGTGGATTCGCGAGTCATAAAGTCGAGGAAGGCATCAAAGTGGACGTAGCCAGAGTTATTGGGATCGACGATTGCAAGGATACGTTGGAAGTCAATGTCACCCTGTCTGTCTTTGCCAATAGAATATCCCAGGGAAACGAGGCACGACTTGAATTCATCTGGTGCCAATCTACCCGTCCTGTTCTTATCGAAGTGGTTGAAGCTACTGCGGAATTCGTTCAGTTGTTCCTGCGTGATACCCTGTGCAATGTAAATTTTCAATATTTTAGAGAAATTAACATAAGTTGACGGAACGTAACATTTTCTTTCAAGCGGATTCGTATTAATTAATGACATGTCTTGTTATAAAGATTTCATAACGTACCTTGGAATCTCTGGTAAGAATTTGATTTTCGACTTCGTTGATGTTGCGGTTAATTGAGGTTAGAAGCTGTTCCCAGCCTACACGCAGAGTTTCCATAGTGTATTGAGTGTATCGATTCTCAAAGATCATTCCTTCCTGTACAGCCTGGTGGATCTTTTCCAATTCTTCAAGATGTGCCTTATATTGATACACGGCTTGTTCATATTCCTTCAATCGGTGCAACTGATCCTCCAAAGTTCCCTAGAGATAAAGAACAGATAAAACGCGTTACCTTCAAACCAAAATTTATTAAAACTATCTCAAATTTACCTGAAGTCCAAGACCAATGGCTGTTACAGCGTCTAGCTGACGTTCTATCCATGGTCCAACGGCATTGGCCTTCTCGGCAAATTGCCTGCGAAGTAGCTCGTTGTCTGTACCAGGAGTCAAGGAATTTTAAGCTTTCAAAAACGTTTAGTACAAATAAAATAATTAATAAATAAACAAATAAAAGCTTGTCCATATTACAAGCTAACTGATTATACAATGCATTGAATACAGTTTCTAAAACTAAAGGTAACCGCTCTGCAGAGGAAAGGATACTTTGCTGTTTGCGCAGTTCAGCTGCCAATGTGCCATCACGTTGTGGCACCAGCTGTCTGACATCACTCCACTTTTTAGTAAGATCCTGTAAAATAAAATATAATTCATTATTCAAAAGTAACTCGCATAGAATTATTGTTATCAATGTAATCACACTTACCAATGCAGTAAGTGTAGTGTACGGATTCTCAAGACCTCCAGGGATTTGGAATTGCTTGACTATGGACTCGACTTCACGTACTAATCCCACTATGGAATTGTATTCCTTGTCTGCTTCGCCGAGGGTAGCCTTGAATGCGGCATGAGCATCCATTAGGCCTTGGATTTCCTCCATTGTATGGACGATGAACATGTCAACAAGATCTTCCCGAGTTCCATCCAACCAGTTGTTAAACGGCTAAAAGAATAATTCAACGCATATACTTAGAAGCATATATAAAGCTAAAGATAAAAATCCTTCCAATGCATTCATGAATAAATTGTGTAAAACACAGCGATTTCTTTTATGCTTACTGCAGCGCGCTTTGCAAACTCCAGATGTAGGACGTCAATCTTCTCCAAAATACGTTCGGCTTCATCCAGAGCCTGACGCCTGCGTTGGGTAAGAGTTCCCAACCGATCCCATTGATCACAGATGCGTTGGCACCTGGCATTCACAGATGCGCTGTCGTGATACTCGAGGGTGCTGCAGAGAAATAAGTAATTCATGACCACGTGAATTTGATCAACAATAACCTCGTTCAACGTTTGCTAAAATAGTCGAATTTTACTTGAGTTCTTGGGCAATGGCAGCAATCTGTTCGACGCGATCTTGATGGGCAGCGAGATCAGACTCGAAGGCTTCGTGCTTCTTCTTGAGAGCCTTCAATTCGTTCAGTTTGCACTGACGGAAGTGCTGAGAGGTTAACATCTCCTCCTTGCCTGCGGTCCAGTCCTCATGAGCGTCAGCCTTATGTTTGAACTTCTGCGCCAAATGTTCAAGACGCTCAAGACGCATCATCTCGGACAGCAGCCATTCTTCAAAGGCTTTCTCACCAAGTTCCAGACCTGAAATTTAATGAATGGTACGTTAAGATTTATATTTTAAATAGCAATTGGCATTAGAGAAGTAACAATAATAACTAATACAGCTGACCTTTCCAAGCCTTGTTAATATCGGAAACCATTTTGCCTTCGGTGGGCATGTAAGCTGGCCTGTTGCTCAACCTCAGTTTGGTTTGCAAAGTATTAAAATTCGTCTCGAGCTTAGCTTTCTGCTCGACACGTGGAGGCTTATGCTTGCGCCTGTAAGTTCTGTATTCCTCCAATTTCTTTTGACAACCAGCCAAAGAATTGTCAGTTTGACGACTAGCCAACCAAGGCATTGTTCTTCTAATCCATTCCAGCAGATCAGAGGCCAAACGCTCGTACTCCTCCATGAGCCTCTCATTCTCCTGGTTTACCTTTAGAACCTTGCAGATTCTGTTTGCGGCAGTCTCAGCCTAAGATAAAACATTTCAATTTTGAGTATTTATATTTCAGTAAGATCTTGTATGGAAGCAAACCTCCATATTATATCGTCAGTGTAACTCAATGCTGCATTGCACAAGTATATCTATATACTTTATACGTATTTGAGGTATTTAATAGTCATAATTTAATTATCATTTATTATAATATCAAATGTGCAATGACATGATTGCGAAAGTAATGGCACCTTTGACTATGCCAATATGAGAATAATTTTAATAAGATTATTGAAATCTTTTTTTTTGTACGTGTGAATTACATATTCTGTATTCAGAA
This sequence comes from Hartigia nigra, assembly GCA_031001745.1. Classification (NCBI taxonomy): domain Eukaryota; kingdom Metazoa; phylum Arthropoda; class Insecta; order Hymenoptera; family Cephidae; genus Hartigia; species Hartigia nigra. The sequence continues at coordinate 302,449 of JARPRG010000013.1, forward strand.
TACGATATCTAAGGGGATAAAACATTTCTGATAAATACAAAAAAAAAAGTTTGATTAGTGGTTAAAAAGTTAATAACAGTTGCAATAAAACACACCTTTTGAGCACCACTGAAACAGTGATAGTACGAAGACACGTAGGTCATCACAGCCCTCTCATCAGGCATAGCCGTATTTCGCATGTCTAGAAAAACACAGTGGGAAAAACACAAACCATGCGTTGTTAGCTCAATCTTTTAAAGATATATGCATTGATGTAGTAACCGAAGGCAATGACATTTTACTATAGAGAGAAATCTCTTTTTCCTTTATGTTTGAAAAAAATTTCAAAGAAAACGTTTGGATAGATCAGTGCTATCGTATCGGCAAAACTACCTATTAACTTTATAGGATTTATATTCTTTAAATTTATTTAATAATTTAGATACCGAATTGCACTTAGCTTCAATTAATACACAAAAATTAACAATCGGCATTCAATGATCTATAGTCAAAAATGGCAATCATTTGAGTGATTAATTGGTTCGCGAGCACACAAATTTTTATCTAAGAACATTACATCTGTGCAAATGTAATGGAATGCTGTTAGAACGAAGCGCAAAGTTTTTACTTCGTGTGTTAGGAGTAGCGCGGGTTGGATTTTCATTTCTGCATAAAAAAAGAAACAAAACACGCAGTTCATTGCGCTGACCTGCTGGGCACCCTGGAACGCGTGGTAGTAGCAGGACACGTAGGTCATGATCGCCCGTTCGTCCGGCTTGGGAGTGTTGATCAAATCTATCGAATATAATGTCACAAAATTCATACAGGTACTACGAGTATTTAGAAAAAGCGTTAACCGATCGTAACTTCGTCCTAAATTCCAAAGAAAAAAAAAAAGACTCCGAAGCCTACAGACTGTGACGATTCATATCGTCGCTTCGTTGCAAATACTGAATGTAGCTGAAAATCAATTAATTAGGGACGCATACGCGTAGAAATTCGATGCGAAAGCATCAGATTATCAGCGCATCGAATTCAATCTAAACAGAGGGTTCTATTTCGATTGTTCAGAATCCTAAGCTTTGGACTCACCGTCGGGGTCCAACATGCGGGGTATGTCGAGGTACTTCTCGGCAACGTCGAACGCCGTATTAAGATTCTCCAGGGGATTATCCTTGCTGAGCTTATTGTAGTCGATGAGGTCGGGTCGATGACGATGAATGAGGGCACAGAAGGCCAGACCGTCCTTGAAAGACAGGTGGAAGTTCTGCACGTTGACGTTCTTGTACGGCGCCGTCTTACGCTGGCACCAGAGCAGCAGACCTTCCTTGGCCGTCATCTCCTCGACGGAGATGTCTTGGATAGCGAAACGCAGAATAATTGTCCAGATCATACCCAACGTCATCTTCAGGTTGCCATCGACGATTTCTATTTTTAGAAATTCATACTTTAATTTCAAGACTTCTAAATTTGCTTCATTCTTACAAGTACTTTAACAACAATGAAATAGTATATGCTCACCCTCAGCACCGATGGAGACTAGTTTTACCCCTTTGCTGGCAATATAGTCGAGAGCCTTGTTCACGTTAGCTATCTTGTGGAAGCGCATTTTACCACGGTCGGGTCTGGGAAGGGTCTCGCCAGAGATCACCTCAAGAAGGAGCATCAGCTTCAATCCATTCCTGAAGTCGTCCTCGATCGATTCGATGGCGGTACCCGCCTTGCGAAGGTGCGAGTTGCACCATGCTGTGAACGTCTGCAATTGATAGAAAAATATCGAGATCAGTCACTCGCATCGTCACCAAAGTTCCATTTCGAAGGAGAACCACACCTAGTTATGCGACAAAATTTCTCCAACCGTCCGTACGTTGATTCTCTAATTCGATCAACTAAATATTTATGTCAATTAACAAGTCCAATGTCTCTCGTTTTCATGATCAATTCGGATTGCGCAAAATATCTTTCCGCGATTCATACATTCCCCTACGAAATACAACAACCCATGGGTTCTGTGTGCTTTTTCGGGGCGTTCCATCTGACACCGCCATACGCTTTATACACTTGGGCACGGTTTTTCAGTTTCGATGATCTAATCATCTTGAATTCGCCAACCTCTGCGAAGTATACAGCGTGTCACAATACACTCTATTTCCTGCCTGGCCTCTGTCTCCGTTTCTACGCACCACCGACTTTTAACGACGAATTTAACATTTGCCCGACAAGGCGCGGACTTCTCGTATCATATATTCAGATACCTCCTGGACGAATCACAGACTTGCAAATTAAGCCCGGTGTTGGAATTTTTCGAAGGCAACAGTCTTGATTGCGTAATTTCAGAAGTGAGTATAAGTACGGTAGTTATGTTACGGCTATTAACGAATGAATAATAAATATCAATTTTCATATAAATTAAAAGTGCCTATCAACTCAACCGATTTGTACTATACGGTTTGATCCAAGAAATTTAATATACTATACTTTTACGACGTAATCGTCGAGAGTAAACGTTCGGCGAATGTTTAAGCTTCAATTGTATTGGCTTGATTGGAAAGAACACAGGCCGGGTGAGAATTTATAACGTGGAATTGAGTTTGACTCTGATGCCGCTTGGTGTATATTTTAGTAACGACCCCGATCCCTTACGCTATATATATCTAGCGTCCTGATTCCTAAGCTGCGCTTCCTACTGCTCTCGGCAATGTTCCTTGCTTAAACGTTTGCCTCTTCGTACGCACAGGTAATATACATCGTATTTACCATGCATTCCAAGTACATCTATTTATAGACAATGTTGCGAGAACTCAAACTTGTCCCAAAATGCAGTAACAGATTACGTTTGTAGCCTTCGCAGAGTATTCTATGTACAGACATGCGGTGGTAACCTTTACCGTTTCAAGATTAACGGTTAGTTGCGGCCATTTTTACAATACAAGGATAGACCGACATCTATGCTTCTCAATTAATGCTCTATCAATCTTTCAATTGTCGATTATTTGCTCCAATTCGATGCATTTCGTTGGCACTAAGTGCAAAAGGAAATTACAGCCATCGATTACAGAACTTGTAGAATAGTAATATCTATCGATCAAATAAACATAATTTTCATATGTGATTGATAGTTTTCATAATTTTGAGTTTTGATTTTTCAGGAACTTCTTCTAGCGATAAGAAGTACTGTTCGTAGATGAAATATATTAAAATTGATGACAGAGCAGGTGACGACCAAAATTTTACAGCCTACGTTAACTATCGATGCCTCGGATATCGTGAGAAGCTCTGGTCGCGGCGCTTCTGAACTCTATAAATAATTTCCAGCAAATTTTTTTGCGTCAGGGACTATTTTCCGTGAAGCAGCCGAAAATAGCTATAGACAAAACTGAAGTGTATGAGAACCTTTACAAGTTCCTTGCTAGCTTGGTTACTAACTGTAACCTATAAATTTGCACATTTTCAGATTCGTGCACCCAACGTTCAAGTGAACGTGCTAATCGTACTTTATCGAATTGCAAACCGCCTTTGCCTACAATGTATGGGGAGGGGCAGGTGTGCTCTACTCCGTAAAATATAACAAAGACCAGCTTATGCTACGTGGCTCTTTATGGATAGGAGGAGTCCCTTGCTGCTGCTAATGCAAAGCTGATATATCCAGTTCCTGGACCACTCTTTCCTCGAAATATAACAATTACACGTGGGCATTGCGATTTTACCTGTACAATAACAATACCTTTTCCGCTGAATTTCTCTGTACAAGATTAGAATTCCAAGCCGTCACGAAACTGATTCAGAAAAGCGTTACAGAAGAGTAGTGACAACGCCTTCGGGTCTTTCGGCTTTACGTGTGACCTTGAAAGTAGAAAAAGACTAGCGTTAAAAGATCTGTCAGAATTTGCTTGATTATTATTCTCAAAGGGGCAGGCTATGCCGGTAAAGCTAATTTTTTTTGTAAGGCGACACTTCCGACATTGCATAAATATTGCACAGATATTACGGAAGAAATAAGAAAAAAAAAAAAAAGAAACAGAGAAACGTCACCCAATCTAAAAATGAATTTTTTCAGGGGAAAAATATTGCGTGAAACTTAATACGGGCAGCGTAACGCGCGGCGGGCCAAAATTGGACATGAGCCACCCTAACCTCAACGCGAGCTCTACGATCTATTTGTAAAACATCGGCTCCTCCCGCACCGGGCTTACTGTACGCGTTTCGAAAACATTGGTCTGTCTACCGCTGTCTCTTCGTATCGCCGTAGCAGCCTGATCCGGGATACGGTTCTTCACTGTTACAATTGTCGTCGGGATGAAGATGCCATTTATCCACTATCTTAATAAAAACATGAGTTCTCAGAGCATTGTCAACACTTTAAAATCCTTACGTCGATAAACCAAAGTATCACCTTGAATTTTTATCGCACAGAATTGAAAAGCAAGAAATAAACATATCCAAAGAAACCGCAACTGCGATTGCACGCGAGACATTTATATTAATGTCAATACATTTTTTAAGTATAAACGAATCTAAGATGGCCGTAGGGATAAACGACGTAGGCACTCAAGGATGATTGACATTTTCAAATTCAAAATTACAAGTGGTCGATGGTCCCAAACGAGTAAAATCTAAGTATAGCAGAAGATTATCCGGCTTTGACGTGTGGAATCGTCAAACATTATTTCTCGCGGTAACTTGTCTTGGATGACACGAAATCATCTGTCGGTTATAACCGAAATAACCTAAAACATCTATAGCGGATGTCGAGAGAGCATATCACGAGGCAGAGGTCAACTTTGGTAATTACAGTTCAACGGTAGTTCGTCGTTCGGCTAAAAGTGGACCGCCCTCTCGAATGTAAACCGTTTTCTTTTTTTCTACAAAATACGTACCGTGATTATATACATGTATAATCATCATTGCTCTAATAACAAATCGGACAGCCTTGATGACACTCGTGTAGTCACGCGCATCTGTGGGAACGTATGTGCTTAAGATAGTAGCCTGTTTATTCAACGATTGGTGACGCATCGAGGAATACCTGAAGCACGATGCACCGAGTATCGAGCATTGAGGAAACAGCGAAGGCAACTGATACGCGTCCGGTTTACGAGCGATCAAATTCATCGAGAGACTCAAAACGGCCGAAAGCCACTTCCACGTCACGGAAGAGAAGCAGAAGGAAGAGTATAGAAGAGAAGAGAATAAAGTGACACGCTACGACGATGTCGCTCTTTTGCGAATCTGAGTGCGCTAGAAACATTCTTTCATCCAGGCAGCAGGTGCTCCCAGGAAGAGGCAGGTTCTATTGTCCGTTAATACACGATACCGGTCTACCGCGATAAATATGTTTACGCGTTCTGCGAAGTTATTTGAAAAATGCAAATAGACCATCCGCGTCTCGCATATACAGCAACGATAAATTTCGCGTGGGTTATTCGAACAGTTTTACGATTAAACGTCTTACTTCTGTATTAATTCTATGAAAAAAAATTTACGTAATATATAGGCGATAATTTTTTAACTAATCAGAGATTGAGTAAACACGGACATCCGATGCGTCACGTAAAAGAATTTGTGTACTCGAATTACACTCGTGTCTCACGTTAAGAAAGCTTTAAAAGCACGGAAATGAGTGTGTCTCGAATGACCGTGTGAATGCACCTTTATTGTTCATAAGCGAGAGGACACGTGTCTACGTTCTAACGATATCGTTCACCACCCTGACGGGGGTTTCCTTGAAAAAAAAATAATAATAAAAACTGTTACGGAATGATGCGTAACATAGCCGACGATTTTCATTTCAACGTTTCGCTCGTTTGTTTACGAAAGACATCGCAAGATCTTGGGAAGATATTTTTGTGAGCCATCGCTTTTAGACGAGCGTTGATGACGCAACGGGACGCCGGGCGTCCTAGCCCCTCCCACCGTTCATTCGTATGCGCTTATTCTCAGAATAATAGAAACGACTGATGGGTTTCGCTCGGCCGCGAAATTCCCTTGAGTAAAGTTACGATTGTATCGGCCAACAGGGTATACGCCATCTTCGTCATGAATTCGTCACAGTTCCTCTTGCACAATTAGAGACCGTCTCGACGCCATGCACACGAAAATAACACGTGCGTATATTATGCAGCATTCAACTGGTATATTTTGTTACTATTAAAAAAACGTGGCATCATCGAAGCACTCATCCAAAAGACAAATCATAGGGGGCGCGACCTATCCTAAAAATATCCACAGACCTACGTACATAGAAAGTCTTCTAAGATGAATGGCACTCGAGAACAAGATATGCGTAACGCGCAAGTGCAGACTTATCACCGCATAACAATCGGCTTAGTCAAAGGTTGGCATGAGTGGGTCACCCGATTCCAATCTAAGGTTTGGCTCGCAGCCTAATCTTCGCAAAGGTTAATGATCCTCATCTCTGAAAATTCCATATATTACCAGTGATAGACATTATTATTGACATATGCAATATTACGATCGATTGTGGCTATATATGCATGACTCTAGGACACGGATCAAGAAGAGACTGAGAAACGAGTTTTCATATTACTTATTTCATGTTAACATCGAGTAACGTGACCCATATAGCTGGAGAAATGTCCATTGCCGTTGTCCGGAATGTACCGTGTAGCTCGCTAACTCAGCAGCGTTTACAAGAAATTTCTTATACAGTTAACCGAACATTCACCCAAGTACTCTGTATTTACGGAAAGTATAACTAAGATGTATCGCCAGTCTCGATCAGAAACTAATACATTTAGACACTTGTGGTTTTTAAAGGAGTGATGATTGACGAAGTTAGTATAGAACAGTACTAAAAAGCGTATGGTTTTCGTGTTATCACATGTTTACTTCGATACTACACAGAATAAGAATTTCAATGTCTGAGATAGATCGATACGATATCCCATTTTGGAAGTGTCTTGAATTATCGCAATGTAAAAAGTGACCTTCCATAGATCCGAAATTGATCTTTACTGCCGCAAATACAACATAATTGCAATGAGAGATTTATTTTTGATCTGTGATTGATCAGTCACAACATTTAGACTTGTACGTATCAAGTGTGGGATAGTCTCATTTGTCGTACATCAAATAGACTTCCAAAATGGATCTCATATTGATCTATCCCATTGAAACTTTTACTCAGGACATGAATAAAACTTCGACGTGATGATTTTAAGAAACTATACTTTCAACTAATACGTTATGAAGCTTGTGATGCATCTGATTAATCCGAGTGTTTGATTAGCTTAATAATTGTCAAAATTGAAAAAGCGTCATCATTTGTAATATTTATACGGAGATTGTATTGGCCTGACGTCACCATGTCATTAACCCCATTTTTAATCCCTTATCAGACTTTCTACTCTGTCAGACAACTACTCCAGGAATGCTCCACCTAAACATCTTTAGCTTGTTTAGTCGAACATCGAAAGATGAATAAGCACAGGTTGTACAATCAACCCAATCCATACAAATCAATTGATGTTTCACGTAACGTTGTACGTCACCACATATTTCTCCTCGTTTACAGATATAAAATTGCCTAGGTAAAAATTAGCATTGACAAACATCCAGATTAAAAGGATTATTTATTTTCGCATTGACCGGTACTCCTGTTGCTGGAATCAGTCACGTGCCACGCCGAACCAGAACTTTCGCTATTTACTTCCTATAGTCATTTCCCATAGAATTAGTCCCAATTAGTTCCCATAGATTAGTCAACAAAACAGTTGCAACCGAGCAAAAATCAGACACACGAAACTTGGATGATCTTATATAGTCAAATTTAGACTATTTGCTACAGCCTCTACCTTAATTATCGCATACAATGATCTTATGTAATATGATAAAGAAAACAGCAACGCGTGTCAAATTGAAGGTCCCCATGTGTGTCTCTAATCATTTAACATAGGAGAGTACATTTAATATCATGTTAAATAGTTCTATACAATTTTTTTCTAAGTAATTTAAAACTTTTTTAATACGTACAAAATCTCGTAAAAAATCGCGGGACGCAGATATGCCGATATCTCGTGTGTATATACCACTGGGTCATAATGACTAAAAATATTCTTGTGAAGGATGGATAAAGTCAATTTTAAAAGTTTGCACAGACAGTCAGAAAGCCGTGCCGACTGTTCCGTATGCAAACTTTAAACGTGCATATAGTACGACATAATTTGAATATACAGTCGTGCTTTACAGAAGTGATGATAAAATCCAATCAATCGTATAGAAATCAACAATATCAGGTGTGTGGCTTATCGAAGAAAAAGTTTACAGTGACGATAACTAAATCGATGAGGTCGAACGCGACGACGATGACGGTACTAGTGACGATTATTTAGTAAGCACCAACAACGTCAAACATAACATTGCTCACTAGAACTAGTCTGAGAAATAATAAAGGCTTGTCGAAATATGCCGCGATCTTCTATGTAACCGAAGCTCGAATATGAGTCACCGCTCAATTATTTTCGTCATAAAGTCCGAAAATACAGTCTGAAGGGCTGCAGTGAGAAGGCACAGGGTGAAAGAGAGGGATATACGAACAGAGGAACAAGGCAAAGCAAAGCAAAGCAAAGCCGAGCTCAGGGCCTTGAGCGTCTGCCAAAAATCAGGGAAAACGTCATTCCCACGTAGTTCGCGGCGCTCCACTTCATCAATTGAAGCTGCACTAGCCACTAGCACCAGCGTCTTCTTGGTCGACCAGGAATAGGCACTGGGTCAATCGACATTTCTTTCGTTAGAGTCAATGACGCAGGCAATATTCCATGGAGGGATATTAGCGGCAAATACTTTGCTCTTAATAAAAAAAAAATTAAATGTATTTCGCGACGGGGACTGGCACGACTTAGCGGACTGTATTGTTTGATGTTCGACCAGAGATTACGGGACCTAGTTTCCTCTGAGTCTTAAGACACGAGGTCAATGCGTCGCAAGAATTCGAGCAAACAATTGCCGCGAGATCCTCATTATTGCTTATATGTTTCGTAATGGTATGTTACTTTAATCAAAAAAACCGATCGACGAGCTTCTTGATCTTCGAGAATTTACCATCCAGTTATCTCGTAGAAGAAACTTTAACGGGAATACTATTAAATTGAAAAGAAAGAAACGAATGTTAAGTCTTTTTATTGTTGAACTGAACACGATATATGCACGTTGCTCCTTTTTATTGAGAGCAAACGATGACGGATACCAATATTTCACTTTACATACTTGGATTTAAACGAAGATCTGCTATGGATCATATGTACTGTGCTGATAGTTATATACAAATATTCGATCCAGCACGCGGGAACTGGTTTGTAAATGTCAGAACGATTCCATTCGAAATAGAAGGTACGGTTCACTTTTACAGGCAGTTGTACATTAAGGAATGTCCGCATAACTTTGGTAATATTACGTGTGTTGTGTAATTTTATAAAAAGTAAGGTTAACGAGAAGCTTCAAAAAGTCAACCTCAAGTCAACTGTTGAAATTCTAAGTGAACTAAATATATAAAATGAACGGACTGCTGCTACATAACCGAATGATACAGTTTTGGAACTTTGCAGCCGTGTCTCAATCGCAATGTTACGTGATCAATGGCACAAAGCGCAAGAATATAATTTTAAATTCCTACGTAACCCCAAAATAACCCTTACGAAGAGAAACTATAAGTCCTTTAAAAATTTCGAAAATGAATAATTTCTAACATTGTTTGTTCGCGATAATAATACAAAAACAAAACATTCACTCACTTTTTTTTGCTGCTTTTCCCAGGCTGGGTCCAAAAGACCCTCCCTTTCCCATTCCTCCTCCGGCTCCATGTATCCGTCACCATAGGCCTCCATGTCGTTCATCCTTCCGTGTATCACGTTCCTTCAAACGTAAACGTTGTCTGTCACTCGATATCCGACCGTACAAAAACCAACTGGTACGACAACCCCCGTCTATACAAAGGCCGCCAAGAACCAAGGATACAGCCGCACTGGGCTCGCGACAACAGATATTCAGTGTACGTATTAATGTCTTGCTGTATGCTGCGCGCTATGTGATGTGTGTATAGGGAAAGAATGAGAGAGAGAGAGAGAGAGAGAGAGAAAGAAAGAGAGAGAGAGAGACAGAGAGAGAGGAAAAGAGAGGAGACAGAGCGGCCTAAAACGTGAAACGTACCCGCCAAGCCCAGAAAACGGTTCGTGTCGTTCTTTCCCTCGCGTTGACCCCTCTGCCTCGAGTCTAACACAGAGCTTGCTCGTCGGCGCAAGAGCCCCCACCAATTTATCCCCACTATCAACCCTCCATGGAGTGGCCAACCCCACTCTCGAACCATTCTTGCGAACCCAACATCTCTACCCCACCTACGCATGCACTTGTACACGGGATACAGAAAATTCAGATGGGAAGGTGTTGATAATTATATTCGTTTGGCTCGAATTGGGAAACATCATCCTTTTGGTACCGGATCGAAAATTCTTGATGTTGCTATTTCTTGACGATTTATCCTTACGGTATTATACTTTTGGAGTTTTATCGCGGAAGGCAATATATTGATAAATTTTCAATATAAATGTATCATAAAGGAACCCATGTGTAATGTAGTAAAATGGCGGTTTTCTACTCTCGTTATTCTTTCGTCTCTCTCCCTTTCTTTAGAGGCGCAGACAATTTGGTCCATAGCGACACCCCAAGCATCCAGGCTTGATCGGCAAAACTAACCTCTGTCCTTTTTGCCGGTGAGTACCCCACTCAAGCGGCACGCGACTCAGAAAACTTGAAGACGTCGAAAATAGTAGCGGGGTTGGCCGCGGAACCTCATTCACCCACGCACCACCGAAATAGCACAGTTATCCGCGCGAAATTCCCGAAACAACCGGGACAACTCCATGTTCACGAAGCATCACGGGCACTGACGGGAACCACGGCGCGAACTATTTTCATCTAGAAGGGAAACAACCGCTCCTAACCAATGGCGAACCTACTTCTCATTCGATTTATTTCATTTTATTAATCACGATCAATCTTTTTTTATTACACAAACATTTTGAGTATATAGCTTTTTTGACTTATTGATTACATGGAACATATATGATTTACAGATTTTTTGAAATATTTACATACTCGAAAGCGTGATTTGCAGTTTTCTGAATACATACCTAAAAGTAATTTTCTTTTGAAAAATCTAAAGGACCTCGTGATTCGAAACTTTTTGTGGTCGTATATATGTAATTTATTTAATTGTTAATAATAGTTAAAAAATAATAAAAATGTAAACGTAGGCAGTGAATTTACTTCGGTGACCACAGGTTTCAACGGCAATGGCTGTGCATGGCTGTTCATGGCTGTGCATCTTTGGAGCGTAGGAGACTGTAAAATAAATGCTGGCGGTGAAAAGTAAGGAAAAGGCAGCCTCTCGCTGTTGACAGAAAGTTTGCTGGGGATCCAGTTATTTTGTAGTTTACAAAAATGGCAGCATCTTTATCTAGTACGTAATTGCTATTAATACGAAACAAATGATTAATTAAAGAAATTTATGCATGCACATTCTTTTATCTTTTTGTGGATGTGAGTTTCTAGGTTAAGTTTATATATAAATTAAAATTACTTTTAGAAATAAAAGAAATGGTTTTTGTGTTTACAGCATATTGGGTAAAGTTCTTCAAAGGTGCTGGGTTTCCTCAAGATGTGGCTACTAAACATGCTGTTGTGTTTTCAAATAACCGTATTAAACCAGACATGTTACCCGAGCTGGATAAACCCAGTCTTAAAGAAATGGGAATCACGTTAATGGGTGACATGATAGCAATTTTACGTTATGCCAAAAAGGTAGTCGAAGAGACCACTTGTGAGAGATTTCTCGTCGACTCTGAGGACACTGTACTTTCATCTAATATTACAAGTAAAGCAGCAATCAAAAAACCAATTGTAAAAGTTCCTAGTAAGCCTGTTATTTCAACTAAAGTAAAGCCCGAGTCTTTGGATAATATCAAATCAACGAAAGGATCAACAAGTGCAGTTACAAAGTCTACTGTTGTCAAGAAAAAATTGGTTCCAAATACAACTAGAGTGATTTCACATTATAATATAGATAAAGAAAAAGCACAAGCAACGCTGAAAAGAAAGGTCGAACATCAAGACCAATTTCATGTGGACAGTGATGACGAATGGAATTCTAAGAAGAAATTGAAAGTCGCTGAAGCTGACAATGTAGGATATAAGGTCATTTTGCCAAAAGGGACAACAGCAAAAACTCAACAAATCTTGAAAAAGGCCTTGGAACAGAAGCGGACTGTCTTTGATAGATTAGGAGACAGCTCGGTGACAAGCACAACAAATCTAGCTGAATCAAATACAACATTTAATATTACTGGTCTTGGAAAGGAGGTTTTGAAGAGAAATTCAAGTGTTTTTAATAGACTTGGTGACAAAGACGCTAAAAAAGAACAATTGCCATATGCTGGTATACTTAAAAATGGTTCCATCACAAGTCCTTCTCAGGGTATTTTAAAAAATATTCCAGCTCGAACAGGAACTACTATTTTGACAACAAAAAAAGTTTTAAAAATTGTACCTAAATCCGCAGGTACAATGCGTGCTGATCAAGAGAAGAAACAAAAAAGTCTGTCAAATAGTGTGAAGCAATTGGTACGAACGACTAAAAAGATCAATTTTAATGAACAATCAAGTATACCAAAGGTCATAAGGAAAGTTTCCACGTCTAGTAAATTGGGTATGCATTGAATTGAAATATGAAAATTAATAAATATAATGTAATATCATTTAAATTTAAATATTTTTGCTTACAGCTTCTGAAAGGATTGGTTCGCTCCCAGCAAAAGCACGTTTAGGTATTGCAGCATCCACAACTAAACAAGTCTCATTCAATAGAATTGCAACTGTAGCGCACTTAAAGAAACCAGGTGTTTTTAGCAGGCTTGGTGTTTAAACTTAACGGACATATTACAGTTTAAAATATTTCTTTCATACTTTGACCCTTGTATATAAATGTAGGCAAAATAAAACTACATGAAAATCCAGTCTTTCGATAGGTTATTAATCTATCAGAAAATTATAATAAACCGAAATAATGGTTGATATAATTTTAAAGCATAACGTAAATTGACAATTGTTTATTTGTAAATGTTCGCTATTTCGTTAGCATTATTAGTTTCTTTGGTTCATGAGAATGATATCAATAATCTAGATGTCTGGTATGTAGGGAAACCTGGGATAAAAAAGGTCAGAGCTAATAAAATGAGCGACAGGTACTAAAATGAAATAGCTGCTCGTCTGACCCGCTCTGACCATTTAACCACAAGTTCCCCTATTTTTATACAGATTTGAATTAAAGTATTTAATAAAGAAATTACTGGCTTCAACGCATCATGATATTCGAGTGTGTAATATGTATCCATAACATGTAATTTTTGTCGTGTCTCTTATATTTTATATGTTTCATTAACATCGTCGACAATAAAATTTTAACAGTCATTTCTTTAAAAGTATTTACTATAGTACCGTAAATTATTGTAAAAGTGAAATACAAATGGAAAGGTAAAAAAATAGATATTATATTACTAAAAAACAGTTTATCATTCAATCCATATAATTCATACAAATTAACAAAATATCAATCTTAGATATATTTTTCCTCCGAGATCTGTAAATACGCTATTTAATTGATAATTATCGGTAATTTTATTAGAAAAATAGTTTTTATTCAAATGGAATGGTTTATATAACTTCTGGTCATGCACATGAAAATAAATATAACAATAAATCAATAACAGTATAAAAATAAAATTGGCTGAAGTTGTTGAATAATACAAATAGAATGTTGTCCACCATACTGAAACAAGTCTTCTGACGTTAAAGCTGTTTGCCAAGCAACATATCTGACGAGTAGAAAGCCCCTTGGCGGTAGGTCGATTTGCTTGTCGTCGCTGAAACTTAAATAACCAACTGATGAGAACTAACTGTTTTTTAATTGGCACAATAAAACTGAAATGGAACTGTATATGTAATTTTTATTAAATTTGAATAAACTTTAGACCGACAGTTTAATACTATCAATCATCAAATAAACAATATTAATGTCACTGTCAACATTTAACGTTCCATTCAAATGCAAACCAGTCGGAAACAGTTTATGGTAATGGTGGTAATATAGCCAAGTATTAATGAAAATCTACCTGATACTTTTATACTCAACCTGTGCATGACGTAAAAGATTCAATATGTAAAATGGTCGATCGCAGCTCCAAAAAGTCCCGATTTCTTATGCATTACTGCAACCATTCCAAAAGAACGAATTATATCAATAATAAGATGCGTCAGATGAACCAGACTTTGCCCTGTTAAAATTCAATGCCGTGAAATTATTATAGGAACTTTTAAATGTTATCAATTGTTTATCCGTGAGATGTAATTAGTATTTTGCTTTATGACAATTTGTGATACAATACCCTTATAAGAATAGCGTATAAGCTTCTCGAAGGCAGATGCGTTTTAACAGGATCGTAAAGTCTAGTTTATACAATTACATTGACGCCCACCTTTCATAAAATTCGGAACAGCCGCTTCAACCTCGCCATACTGCTATCCTGCAAAAAGGAAATAAGCTTTACAGACTCGGAGGAAAATAACGAGTAATCCTAACGCAACATATATTTATAAGCTATCGATTATTAAATGCTATTAGTTTGATATTATTACATGCGCAGTTCGATTTACCGTGTCAATTGTACAATCGAATTTTTATATTCTTAATCTATTGTCTTTAGAAAAGATAATGATATAATACGGAGCTGCGTTATATGTTTCGATCGTTTGATCTTTTTTACATGTCAAAATAAGTCAGCGAAATATTATGAGAAAAATACTTACAACGCGTAAAGCTATCAAATTTTAAAAAAAATTTATATTTTAATAACTGTCTTTTAAAAACAAATTACGTATTTGATCCTAAAGATCAGATTTATCCATACCGACCATTTTACGCTGATTTACTTCGCATACCGTTATATAATGGTTGTTACGACATAGATAATATTCCCTGAAGACTCCAGGAAACTCCAAAAAGCTTCTGAGGATTAATCGAAATACCAGGACTTCATGTACTGCTTGTAATTCTCTTCTGATAACCAAGTACTCATTCAAATTCAGAATTCAGGCTGTTTAAATGACACGAAGAACAGAATTCTAAAGACACTTTTCCTGAGTTAACATGAAGACATATTCCTGCTGCATTATCAAGATTCTTTAACGCATTTTCGTCTTCAACATTATTTGGTGGATCTTGTATCAATTCCGATGGATTAATCCCATGGTCAAAATTCGTGACGTCGTTAAAAATATCCATGTCAAATGATAAGAGATCATTTATTTCCGTATTTAACATTCCTATATCCATTTTGTCATCTAATTGTGAAATATCGGTAGCTGTGACTGGTGGCATTATATTCAAATCATTCCGTTCTTTGGTTTCAGCGACGTCTACAAATGCTCTGTTGGTTTTCAAATCTGATGGTGCTCTTAGTATACCTTGAGATTCTTTATTATCTCTCTGCAATTCTAACTGTTCCTTGATCCTGTCATCTCTTGGTAGGGTATACGTGTGGTCTGAATCTGAAAATGAATGTAAAGTTTTTCCAGCCAATGGCAACTTGAGAGCGTTAGTATTACAGATATTTTGTCTTGCATGTTCTTTAGACCATTTTTCTTTGGCGAAGTTACCTTCTGATTCAAAAATAGCACCAAAGCTATCGTGGCTGTTATATTTTATCAGATGCTCATCTTCTTTTGTACTTAACTCCGATGTTGTACTGGATGGCATCGAAGGTATATCCGAAGGAACACTCCTAGATGATGAACGAGATACATCATTCCTATGTGTAAAATTATTCGATGATCCCTTATATTGCTTAAGTCCATCATTCAGTGACTTCAGTAGTGTCACAATGGTGCTGTTGTTATTGAGGATACTCTTTAGGTATGCGACCTCCCCCTTCAGTCTTTTTATGTCAATATCTTGTTTCTGAACAATAGTACTTAGACTTTTATTCTGCTGCTGATAATACGAAAGTTTGTTCTCAATTTTCTGTAGGTACTCTTTCTTTCGTCGTCGATTTTCCCTAGCCATGAGTGCATTTCTATTCAGGCAAGGTCGCTTCGAAGTACCTCGTCCCCGCTTACGAACTCCATCAGAGTTATTCATAGTGGTATTGTCAAATTTTCTACGTTGGATACCTTCCGATATTTCGTAATCTGGATGATAACTCGGGTCGTACGCATCATCCTCAGACGTAGAATCATCATTGCCGGTGATATAACGTTTCGATGACATCCCTGTAGTTTGTTCAAACATTTATAACCCGCAGGGAAATAAATATTGTCTTATTCTTATCGAGTGTTACCACAAATTCTTATATGTAGTCGATCCAATTTGCTAATAGCAAAATGCACTTACTTAGAGTCGAATTTTACACTTTATCGGAGTATATTCTTAAATAGATCTTCACTCCGTATTCGCTCAGCCACGTCTGACGACTTCGAGAAATTTTAGAAGCACAGCAGCCATTTTGATATAACACGTGACTAGTGGTTATTCGTATTATCGATTGGCATACAGCAGATTTTTACTAAAATACTACTTTGCATTATTTTATTTATTAGTTATTTAATATGCTTGACTAATAGCAAACTTATTTTTTTAACGAATTATTGGAAATTATATAGAAAATAGGCTCACGCCAAATCAACACTAAATATATGAACATTTCTCGAAAATTCTATATAACGCAATAACGGAGTACTATTACGCATTACTTTATTTACACTTACAGATGGTAAAATTCCAGTCTAGTTCATTTATATGCAACAGCATATCCACGAAAATTCAATTTTACGCGTTTAAAATAATTTGGTGGTTCGTAATTCGAACAGAATAACAATAATATCAGGTCCTGTAACCAGTACAAGAGTTGACAAGATAAAATATTAACCCGTAAAATATCACGCATTTTTCATATGAACAGATAGGTCACGTACATACATATGTATTCTGTATATAGAAATTGTTTAACCTAATTAAAATGAAATCGAAATTCCAAAGTATAATTAACACGTTTAAAATAAATTAAAGTGGAGAAAATCATTTGTTTAAAAGTTACATGCTTTAGAAGAAAATGGTGTGAAGAAAAGCGGAAAAATCAAGAAATCGCGTGTCTCAGATAGATATGTGAGAGTCTGCAGTTAAAATATGCCTAAAGAGTGAATTCTTAAAGTGGCAAGTAAGGAATGACATTAGAAATGTTATAGTAACCTTTATTCAACGAAATATATAACAGAATGGGGAGGAGGTGTGGTGAAACATCGGTACGGTTACAGAGTTTAAAGAGCGTCTTGTTTTGGCGTTAAACTGTACCGATCACTGATTTACATACTCTTAAGCTTGACATCTTCTCTCTATTCGTACATAATCTATTGGATCTGTATTTTCCCCAAACGAACCTCCTCGCCCTGATGGATTTCAATCCCAAGTCACGGTGTCCTCTGAATCGACTTTACCGATATCGAAGTACAATTACTCTGTGTAATACATAGCTGCCATTCGGGCGAGTATCATTTTTCAAGTTTATTTTGTGTGCAGGAACGTCCGTCGGAAAAAGATTCGGTACTCCAAAAATTCAAGTTATACGTCTTCCACAATAACGGAGAATGGCCGATGAACCGGCAAAGTCTCGAAATTTCCAGAAAACGTTCACCGCATAGTCAGCTTGTTCTTCGTGATCGCTATATAATTTAACCTAATATATTAATTAGAGTAATATATATAGCTAATGCTTTCGGAAGAATTTTAATTTTAGAATGTTCGCACGAGTCTCTCGAATTCGTCATCTTGATTTCATGATCCTTACAGCTACATCGACATTATTGCTAATTATATTATTTGATCTCGTATTTATATTCATATTTATATCTTTATATATATATATATATGTATATATGTGCGTATATATAATATGTATATACATATATGTATATATATAAGTACCTCATCTTGAACGTTGTACGTTTATATGTTACACGTCAAATCAATATCAATTAATGTACATACTTTAGCCGTATAGTAATCGAGATGATAATAATACTACTAATAATAGTAATGATAAGTACCAATAACTTGAGTGATTTTGCCGAGGGAGACTTTATTTCTTCTTCCGTTTACTCGACTCTCATTTTCTCATTATCTGATTCTCTCGCTGGTCGCGACACGCGTGCACGTCAGAATGATAAGATGTTAAAATATTAAAAATCGTATTGGTTTTAATAGAACGCATTTTCATGTCTATCAGCTATAACAAGTTACGCACTTTCCTGCCATATACAATCTCTTATAGCCGATTTTCACATTTTCCAGGAGCTACTTACTCGCGAGATCGCATCGACCAGTGATGAAACTTTCTACAAATCTTTTCTATTTTTCTTTTTTTCTCTTCTCCTTCCTCGCTCCGATCATATATTCTCACTCGGCAGAACAGCACACTCGACACAATAATAAACACTGTCTTTTGTTTTCTCTATACAATTGCACAAGTATTTACATAATTATTAACGATGAATCTTACGATGCCTTTGAGCGTGTTTCTAATCGTGAAACTCCTAAGCGAAGTCTTCGGTAAGGTTTGGCACATCTCAGTTTCACGTTCGCTTTCGGATGCGATGGCGAACGTTTGGCACCAGACAGTTTGGCCCATACATCGTGCACGCTTGGCTCATATAATTGGAATACTATTTATTTAGACAGCAGGGTATTTCTAAACGGGATAAATCTGTTTTTCTTTTCACGGACAATATTTCTTTGGGGATACGGAGCACGATGGCTTCTCGACCAGTTTTCGATCTTATGTCGATCAATATTCTAGCACGAAGGACGTAATCTTCTCGATTAACGACTTGACGGTTCTAGCTGGCAGGACTTTAGCAAAGAAAATGTCTGTGGAAAGAGGCAGCGCTTTTAGCGTCCCACAGAAACACGTTCGCTGAAAGGGCAACGTTTTCACGATAGTTGAAAAACATTACACCATTGATTGTAGTCGAACTACCTCTATTGCATAACGGGGCCTATACTTTAGAAACACGATTTTTCTATACAGACACGCGACAGCCTAGAATATATATATGGTAAAACGTTAGTAACATTTGCTTGCGTTGAGATTTTTAGTTTCTTTGTTTTTTTTTCTTGTATTTATTTTATCCATTTAACCGAAGTGAAATAATGCTTTGAGTGTCGTGATATTCTATGGCCTTGCAGCCTGCCGTGGTAAGAGGCGGTCATAGCTGGACGTTTTCATGCGGGACATTTGAAGACGTCAATGAACCTAACGAATAGCGTATTGTCGAGTTTTTTTTTCATCGCAAGATTTTTGATTTATAAACCTCGCATGGCAACTCTAATTCGGTGAAACAAGTCGTTTCGAGAACAAGCAAAAGTTTTGTTTTCCTATGTCCTTATCCGAAACAATTTAAATAAAAAGGAAGAATTTCCTCAGGAGGCATGAAAGATGCTTTGCGAGTTTTACATGTTACAGCCTCGTTAAGGAAAGTAATACGCACTATCACGATTTTGTTTTATCTCACTATCACAATGCCATAATAATATTTGTCAAATGTCAATGGCACTACAATCAGCACTGATATTCCATGAATCCAATAAATCTGATGAGACTACAGCGCAATTACAATTGCGTTTTTTTTTCATACATTACGGAACCCATGTCGCTGGAACCCATTGCGGTTCTCTTTCCAGAGAATTAATCTCCGTGAGAAGCTGGTTGTAGGCTCGATCGGTGTCATTGTTGATGATGATCATGTCAAAGAGGTGTCCGTACTTATCCTCCATTTCGCGTGCTTTCTCGATTATATCCTTCAATTCTTCTTCTTTGAAGCTTTCATTGTTCTTTAATCGTTTCTGCCGAAGCTTTTCTAGACTAGGCGGCGCCACGAAGACGACGTAAGGTTTGAGGTCGGAACTCCGTAGGATCTTAAGACTCTGTGGATGCAGATTCAGGACGCAGATCTTTGCCGAATTCACCACTGATCGTATTGCCTCGACCGACGTTCCGTAATAAGCTTTCTCGTACTCGCCGTGCTCCACAAATTTACGACAGAGAATATCTGATTCGAATTGAGAGCGGGATATGAAGTGATAATCCTGGCCATCGACCTCGGAATCTTTTCTGGGTCGACTTGTGTCTGAACGATGAGAATGAAGTGAGAAAAAAATTAATTACTGTATTTAAAGCAACAAATGAGCCGGACTTATTTATAAAGAAAGAAAGTCAACTCACGAGGAATAGCAGCAGCAAATCTCTCGCTGTCTTGCATCAATCGTTGCCTGAGTTCGTGCCTGCCGATATTTGGAGGACCTATAAGAACTATTGGCCTCTTGTGATTCGCCCTGGGATAATAGAGTGCCACTTCCTCGTAAGTAAGCACCTCTTCACTGTCGTAATCTAAACAGATTTATATAAGTAAGAGTGAAAATGGTGTAAATAGAATTTAAGTATTCATCGATTATTAATTACCATCAATGGTGGTGGTAGCGTAAAGAGGATAACCGTCGTCGTTGAAATTCGAACCGAACTTGTTCCTTTTCTTCTTCTTTGGATTTTTTCTCGCGCAAAGGAGAGTACTCGACTTCTTTGCGCCCCGTACCGTTGACTTATCGCCAGCTATCGTTTGTTTCATAGATTCTCGCCTAACGAGCAACAATACAGTTTCGTTATTCACGTAGTCACTTTTATTTGACTTCTTCGGTGTATGGAAAACGTTCAACGAGTACATTTGTACTTACTGGTGTTGGAAAGCTCGGCTTGGAATAAGTCCCGCAAGGGTCTGGTCTTCCTCACCTTCTCGATAAGCTTGCCACCAGTTAGGATCTTCTTGTGAAATTACGTGGAGCACGTCTCCCTTCTGAAAACTAACTCCAAGTTCTCTACATGGTATGTAAGGATCCTCTTCAGGATCATAATCGAAGTGAGCTCGTACGTGCTGTATCTACGAACAAAGACAAGAGTTTAAGTCATATTGCATCAATGGAATTAGTAAATTTTAATAGACATATATGTTCTTAGTTTACCAAGCATAAATAATATTTCTGTTTTTGTTTTTAACGTACTTGGGTATTGTCTTCTCTTCTGTTGTTAGACACGTTATTTCTATGATTCGTGGGAGCAGGAAGCACCAGGAACGTAAGACTACCCTGCATACCGGCCAAAATGTCGCAGACTTCGTTCACACTCTTTCCACGCATTTCGACTCCATTTACTTCCAATACTTCGTCACCTTCGTGAAGAAGGCCTGATTTATCAGCAGCACCTCCACGAACAACACGACCTTTACGAAAAGTAGAGAATAAGTATTTGCATTATTCATCAATTGACCTAGAATTTCATTTCATTGCACTCATTTTAGATCGCTTCATAAATGTGGGTCTGCATAAGTATATAATACGATAATAAGAAATATATTTCAAAGTACCAATAATAACGGCATCCCCTTCGTTTCTCACAGTGGCACCCAAAGGTTCATTCGTCTTCTCGATTCTAATAATTTTGATATTGTCAGCGATCCTCGAACCCCTTGTGCTGGACGAAGGGCTGGGTGGTCCACTGGGAGAGGACGACAACGAGCCTTGTTTTCTCTGAAAGCCTTCAACGTAGGAAACGATAGAGTCGTGGGTCAGAAGAAGACCTTCCATCTCGTAATTAGTGAGTAACCCTGTGAGTTCCTCGACCGCAGCGATCGTGTCCCCAGAAGCATTTGACGTCGAGGAGGATTGCCATTGCTCCAAGACTTCAATGCACTGAAATCCAAAATGACGGTAAACGAATTGATGGAAGCCAGCTTAACAAGAAAGATATCACAATCAATAACATCTTTGTGTCTCGTCCTAGATCAAACTCACATCACGAGCCAAGTTCGAGGCATCTTCCGCATGATGTTTCGCTAGTTTGACAGACCTCAGTCGTGCCTTAAGTGCATGATGAGTTGCTAAAGCGGTTGCAAAGCGCCTTTGTACCAAAAGCGTCCGAACCGCTTCTAACTCAGCTTCTACACCAGGACCCGAAATTCCCAAAGCTCCAGATATATTTCGCAGCTGTAATTGTAACCTCTCCAACGTTGCGACGACTTCGCCATACGCTGAAATGTACAAGGCATACGTAAGGCTATGATACTTATACGTAATAAAAGTTTAAAGTCAAATGTAAAGGATCTAACTGAGAGGCCTGGGTGGCTCCTCCACTTCTTGTGTCGCATGACTGGTGCTGATATGAGAACGAGTTACGGTGGACAACTCGTCCTGGGCATAAGCAGGATTTTCCTGGCCGGAGAGACTCGTCGCATGACTCTCCAAAGCTTGAAGCTTTTTCGAGCCACGAATAGAGCGATTCAGAATTTCCTGCTTCTCCTCCTCGTCCTTTCGTTTTCGTAGCTGCTCCTGTTACAGTCACAAAATCTATTAGAGTACAGGATCCACGATTGCTTTTGTAATGGGAGCAAAACACGTGTTCCAAGGGTATCTAGAATTCTTGTATGTCTGCGATACGTTATCGAACACATAGAGAATTACGCCCGTTCAGAGAGATAATATTATACAGGCGACATAAAAACATCCAGTCTAGCGAAGCGCTTTGGACGCGTATGCGGAAGAAATTACAATTTGCCATGTTGCATTAACGACGTGATACGATTACGGTTGTCGTTAAAATGAATCCTATGAGATGTGCATACGGATGACAATCCATTCTCGTTTATCTATCCGCGCAGTAGATGTATTTATATTTGCATTTACGATACTGTTAGCACGATACACGCCCCTAACATATGCGTATCAAGTATCGTGAATTATTACGAATCATCTATATATAAAGATAAAAAGTACAAGCGACCGTCGATAGTGACGACCATCGGCAAAAACCAGCATTTACGTAATGACCGCCTTTCTTTTCGTCTGGGGTAAAAATACCTTACGGAAGCCTTGTTTACCCCTGCGATATGCATAGGGTTTCTCAAATGCGTGTTCCTTATGACTGTTCTTTATTTGTAACGGGTATATATGTGCGATGATTTAGTATTTGAATATGTAATAATATCGGTAATGAACTTAGTATTTCTGATATTCCTACTATTTACAAAATTCTATTGAAAATGTTTCGAAATTGTATGGTATTACTTAAATGCTCTATGCATGTAAAATTTACAGGATGCGGGTGTAACTATGGTGGGAGTTTTTCTTAAGGTTATGGAAGGGAAGAGCGAGTGCAAGGGTGCTGAGTCACCCTACGCCTACACCTATTGACTGCTTGTAACGTTACACTCGAGGCGTGTAATCTCAGACTATTATGGGGTTCTTTAAATTCCAGACCACACTTGACTTAAGGTAAGCGATATGGGGTTTCTATAAGATAAACATGCCTGCGACTGTATGGGGTGTCTTGGAGTTCTGGCATTCCTCAATTTTACTGACCCACTCTATCACTTATAAGCGTGATACACTTTTTACTTGTGTTTACATAGAATCCAGACAAACTTTAAATCTTATCCCTATAAAAAATGTTCACAACATGCTCGACCAACAGTAACAATTACTGATATAAAATTGTTGATTTCTCAGTGAAATTATATAGTTTTCTTATTCAATGTACGCACACCTAATCAGAAAAAATAATATGGCTTTTTATGTAGATATATATACTGTACCATATAGTACCAGAGTACCAAATAACAAGAATTCATTTAGATCCAGGTGAGGCTCAGAATTTCATCTCTGTGTAGCAGTAACTTTCGTACCTGGTATTTTCTGATGGAGTGTAGCTGTTGCTGCGTGGGTTCTGTGTTGGCATTGTCACTGGGCTCGACATTATTGTTCTGGGTGGAGAGTCGTAAATTGTCCTTAGGAGGCCTGGCTGGTGCCCTCTTCTGATCCCTAGGTGGAATGGCAGGCTTAACCCCGTTGAGACCAGTCTAAAAATTCATCCAAATTACCCGTGTATTAATGGTCCCTCCACATCCCTCCAATTCAATCTACCTCGTACATGGTGTCGCTAAACAAAGGATATTCCTACGACACCTTCCTATCTACAGTTGACACAAGGTCAAGTGGAATAAAGACGGAAAGTGAGAAAGAAATTGAAAGAACTTCATACGCATTTTTCTACTTTATCATGCTCATTGTAATGTCCTCAAGATGATCCCCATGCTTTTAATCGACGGCTCGGACGGTGCTTCACGAAAACGTTTCCTCCTGCTCGCGCGGTTCACGTGCTCCGAAATTCGCAACCGCGTACGGAAGCGCGAGATACGCATCGAGCCTTCATTTATTGGATTACTGACATTATTGAAGGTCGAATACGAGAGGATCATTTTCGACGAATCACCGAGAGTGCCCAATTGGAAGATCGATACATTTTCTATGCGTTTTACCTGTTGGTTGTCTATATCGTCGATGTCTTCGTAAGGGTGGACCGAATCGTACATAGAGTTCTCCGGTGTGTCTGGTGGTGATCGTTGTGATGGTGAAATTGCTGTTGCGTGTTTGTTAGAGTGGTTCGGTGTGCACGCGGTGTCGGGCTTAGGCAAGGAAGCGGGTTCTCTTGAATCAAGAGATCTCGATGCGAGGTGAGGATAGGAAAGCCAGGAGTGTACCTTGAAAATGGATACGTCCAGTGGACTGGACAAGTCGAGGTCGCTCTTCGAGAGAGCTTCGTTTGCCTTCAAGTTCTCTCTTGAGAGTCTCTCACTACGTGGAGAATGATCCGACAGTTTCGAATACTCAGAACACTTGTACTCGAGGGAGAGCCTCGAGTTCTTCTGATTTTGTCTAGTGGGACAGAGGTCTTCCTGGGATCCGCAAATCTTCACGGACAATAATTGGTCTGAGTCCAACTCTTCCGGATGCGGAAGTGGAAGCTGTGCTCTCTCCTCTTTCGGAGAATAATAGACAATCAAGGGAATGCCTTTGCGCGATATGAGTTCTCTAAATGAATTCCGCGAGTTCTGATTGGTTTCCTGCGTGAAAGAGAGTTCCAAGGGAAGCTTAGGGTGGGTGGCTACCGACTTTGAAGGTGACTTCAAGTCGGCATTATCGTCATTGCCACTACTGTTGCCACTACAGCCATTGTCCCCACGGAAACTCGAGAAGGCGATTCTTCTAGGGGAACCTGGTACTGAACCCTCATTCTTAGAGACATCCAGACAGGGATTGTCATAGAATAAAGGTTGCTCGGGTTCGAGTGAGGTCTCGAGTAAGTTCTCTCTGGAGGAGTAACGAGACGCTGTCGCGACGCTCTCGACTTGAGTCGGTGCAACTTCGTAAAGGTTCGAGTTCTTCGAGGAAGAGGAAGCGGAGAAGGAGGTCGTGTTTGCAATTTTGAGAGTCGTGGGCTCTGAGAGAAAGTCTTGAGTGCGAGTAATATCATCGTTAAAAGAGTGGTTATTAGAGGAAGAGCAAGAAGTCGTGCTATAAGCGGCAGGCTTTTTACTGTGCTTGAAAGGGAAGCTGTCAAAGAGCAGACTCTTGACTTTGGACCTTACCTTTTCGCCCCTTTGCTCTACGGTTCGCATGACTACGGTCTCTCTAGCATTATCGGCTAGCAGTAGGCTAGATCGATTGTTGTTCGTCGGCTCGATATTTTTAATCTCGTTATGGGAAGACGCGAGGGTCCCTCTATCGTCCCCGTTAGAGTTTACGTCCTTGGGATTAAGTTTTGCGAGGATGGTTTTTGATCTGGCGGTGCTGTTGTCGAGAGTGTTGTGCTTGCTGTTGGCGGGAGTCTTGTTTGGTGGTGGATATACAGGGTGGCACTTAGTCACAGGAACAAAATCCGGAGGACAGTCAACAGCGACTTCTCGGTAGACTCGATTAGCGTCGACGAGGAAAGCGGATTCCTGATCGAGGTCGGTGGAGGCTTCACTCTTTAAGGTCGAGTATCCACTACTCGACTGCTTCTTCTTCTTTACTCTATTCTTCGAGGAAATATTCGTAAGCCCGACCTGGATGAGGTCTTCGTTGGAGCATTTTATGAGTTCCGTAGCATCGCAATCTCTCCGGCCTCTAGTTCTACTCTGTTCGTCCAAACGTTTGGAACTTTTTTTCGTCGCCTTGATCCCCTCTACAAGAACATGATCCTTGGACCATGTAGACGACATTTGATTTTGCTCACGAGACTTTCCTGATATTAGTCCTTGCTCGTCTATCAAACAAGTTAAATCGGAGACCTCGTCCGATCTCATAAGTAGACCCTGGAGATCTTGAAGATCAGCCAATCCGTAAGCCGGATTGTCGAAGGACGTGGAGTCTCTGGCACGAGAGAACAATGGCGCGATTTTGATCTCAGGTACGATCGATCGGCACGGTGATCCAAGGTCGATTCTTCGTGCGTCGTAGAGGGGTGAGTTTTTGCCCGTTGATCTATGATGAAGAACCAAACTAGTATCCAAAGGTGCCGTACTATCCGATCTGCCTGATGAGCTTCTAGGACTTGCAGAGTCGTCGCTGCAAGTCTTCAGCATCGTCGGATAGTCCTCTTTTGCGAAAGGATAGTCTTCCTCAGCATCGACACTCGATTCCTTCTGCCCCGCGATTTCCTCATCGACTGCTTCATGTTTCGCAACGTCCTTTAGATTCGGTAATTTCGTGACCTTCGTTACGTCCACCTTCTCCACTTTGTCGACTGTGTCCTCAGCCTCTTTGTGTTCTCCTTTGTCAGTCTCAGACTCAGTCTCTTTCTTGTCCTTCGCGTAGTGCGAGTTTTCAATTTTTAGCTCAATCTTGGCAGAATCTTCAACGCGCACTAACGGAGCACTCTCACCACCGATTTTCGCGTTCTCGCCAGATGATCGTTTATTTTTAAGATTTAGGGATAGATCGAGATCGCTAGCACTACGGGAACGACGATCACTCCGATAGCCGGGTGAGTAATTCTTTACCTTGTTGGGGTATGCCTGCTGGAGGAGGGTGTCGGGTACGTCAACGGGAAGTTCCCGGTGATGACCTAGGGCCCCTGGGGCCCACATTTCATCGGGCCCCAATCCTTCCTTCGACTCCTTCGTCTCCCGCGAGCTGTTGTTGTTCTCCTGCAACTGGCTCTGCTGCAAGTGAATATCCGCCACGCCACTTCCGCTACGCCTTCTAGACCTGCAAGCATTGATAAGAACACGATTAATGAAAGTCGCTTCTAAAGTATTTGCTGTGATGAAAATAGTTTCAAGTATAAATAAGAGTGCGGCAATAAAATGCTGAAGACAACAATGGTGGAAAAAGGTGGTTGAGACTACTATAGAATTCAATTTTGAAAGGAGGCTTCATTGTACTTAAAAAAGATTTTTTGCATTTCGATATAGCCTATTCTTCAAGAATATTCGATAAGGCAATACCGAATCCTGCCAGTCTGCTTCGTCGATTCTTTAACCGTAATGGAAGTTACGTAGTCACATTTATACTAGTGCTTCCCTATCGCAGTAGAACACGAAGGGTCAAGAGTGTTATTCTGTATGGCGTGAATAGTGCTTTTAATAACGCTCTCATGGGCGTCCATTGTCAAATAACTCAAGTGGGCATGCACCGATATCAAACAATCAACTTCTTCGATGGAATTGATATGCGTCAAGAACGCTCCAAGTGCATCCAAAATTTCTATAGCGAATCAAATTGGGAAGAGAGGTCACGTTTGCTTTATCGATTCGACTTTTGAATACAGCATTTCCGGCCATGTATGCAAAGCGGATGAATGAGTCAAGCTATACTAATTCGTGCACTTTGACTACTCAAAGAACTCATTCGATGTACGGTGCATCAATTCCGTATTGGCAAAGTATATGAACGCCAAAGCTACTTCCCGTACCGTACGTATATCTATACGTTACGTAAAGTGCTATTTGTCGTCTGTTGCTACGTTACGTTTCAGCGTTTTTACCACGATTACCACAATTCAAAATAGTTTTCCAGTTATTTTCCGTATCTCGATGATTATCATTAAGAATTTTTAAGTTAAAAAAGAAATCTTTCTTAAGCGGATTCTTTGCCTTGTGCGTCATGAATATGCACGCACGTGGCACGGGTGTGTTCAGGCATTCTTAATACAAGACTTCGATACCATTAACCGAGAGTGCAATAAAGTTTAGTGAAAATTCAGGAATGGGTGGTCTGTTTTAAATGATAAAAAATGCAAAATTTAATTTAAAAAAATTTGTACGAGTTAGATAACGTCTGCTAACGCAGCTCAGTAATACAGAGGGTGGTTATACGGAATTTTTTTTAGAAAACGGTTATTACATTCGTACACGTGCAACCATGCCTACGCGTCTATAGATATACGCGTAGCAGACAGCGAATAAAGAGACAATGGAGCCCGGGAGACAAAGGCAATAGGAAATACCTTCGTGTTCCTGGACAGCCATGTTTGGCACTGCATGGCAATGCGTGGCGGTTCTCATAATCGGTACCTATTTCCTACAATGATTGTGATATCTCTATAAATCTAGTAATATCAATCACCGATGAACGTACGAACGAAGAAGATTCTCACCAGCGTGAAAGAAGATCTAGAATGAGTTTCCGCTGAGAGTTATTCAAACGAAGAACAAAGCTATGCGATATGTGAGAAAGAAACCGAAGAGACAGAGCAGTGTTGTAATCTCAATTTTCGTAGTCTGCTTCCAAGAAACGATTAATCGCAGGAGCCGCGTTATATTATGTTTGCCAAGGGTGTCAGACGGGGAGTTATGTTCGAAGCGAAATCAACGATGAGAATTTCTTGCCTCACCAGTCAAATTGTACAAATCTATCGTTATTACCTGGGCGTATACCATACTCTCTATATAACTATGCAGTTTGGTTCTAGCTTCTAGGTCCTGAATTCCAGGTTCTACGTGGAAGGTAAAGCGATAAGGTAATACTGGTTTCTACATGGATCAGTAGGGTGGGAGCCCGACATCTGACTACGTCTGCTTAACGTAAAACTAGACTATGATATCTAGGCTAGCCACCGGTCAACTTTTAATCTGGTCTACTTCAGAGAAATGTCTACGTAGACTAGACTTAGTGGGATACTCCGAGGAAAATCATTGCAGAGACTTGAAACTCGAATAAAAGTCGCACGAACAAACCTACTGACAGATTTCTATTTTCGTAGTGGTAGTTTATCTGCCAATTCATTCGGAGTACCCCAAAGTTTTGTCTGGGTTATTGTAAACAGACCTAATCGCATTGCGCCTCTTGAGTCGTCGAACTTTAGGCGGTCGCTCGGGATGCGATGTTCTTTTGAGAAATTCGCTAAAAACATTAAGTGAAATTTTCTTCGTGTTCGTTCATGGCCAATTGCCTTTATGAACTTTCCTTACAAGGGGAAGGTTCGAGGAATTCCTCAAACCATAGAAAAATACCTGCGTTCAGGACAAGAGCAGAGGTTGTTCGAAAAAGGGCCAAAAGCCCCGTGGAAACTTTTCAACAGTAAACACTCGGCAAACCTACCAGTGTAACGTTTTGAGGATCCTCATGGCGTGGCTTCTTGCTCGCTATCTCGGCAAAGTCTCATGAACACCTGCAGCTTGCAGCAGCGACAGAGATACGACAAAAGAGTCTCAAGCACGCTGACTTCTTTTTCTGAGATTTTTCGTGCCCATTTCCCCAATCTCTCTCTTACTCTCGTATTCTCCCTCTTTCTTCCTCCTCGTTACCTTCTCTGATTATTTTTCCCTTTATTTCTTCTAATTCCTCGTTTTACTCGCGTCTGCCTTCCGTTCTCTTTATTGCCTCCGGACAAATATTTGTTTCTTTGCACGTGTATTTCACCGCCCTATCGATCACTCTATCGATCGATATCCGAACGATCTCTGATCACTTCCTGGACATCGGCACGCGACGCATCATTTTCGATTTCCGGGAAAGATTTCCACTCGAAATAATTCCAGCGATGATTGCTTGCCTAAGAGGTATTCGATTCCTTACACTTAAGTACAGATGTATATATATATACATATATATCGACACTCACACATACACATTCATATTCACATCAATACACATCCACCAGGTAAATATAATTACACATCCACCAGGTAAATATAATTACACAGAAAACGTTCGGGTATAATGTGGTACATAGATACACGCGTGAACACACCTATACCGCAAGAGGAACGCACGTACCGGTTTTAGGCCAGCGGCAACCAGGTATTCCCGGCTCCGTTAACCGGCTTAATTGCCTCTTCATAGCTTTTAGGAAAGCCACTAAGGACGATCGACCGTCTACGTAGCGCTTCTTCGATAATATCACTAATAGACGTTTATTCCCTTGTTCCACTGAGAAGTTGCACTCGCGTCAAGCAGACATCGGTCGCGTTCAATCCGATTCAACCTCAAGCTCTTCGACGAGCCAAAGGAGCTCGCGTATTTAAAAAAGAAAAATAATAAATAAATCTTCGATCCTGACTGTGATTTTATAATTATCCCGTTTATCTACGGGACTCGCATTAATAGAAAATACATGCAAAATATGAAGTTAGACATAAGAACTACTCGTGTAGGAGCCAGGCGTCGTTCCGGCTTGGGACTGATCGTGCGTTTGTTGGCTTGGCTTTACCCAGCTTTACCCCATTCCATCCAACCGGTAGCCCCTCCCGCCGACCACCGACTCCACCAAGTGGTCTATCCCCACCCTCGGCCCTGAGTGCGCTCTGCACCTTACTGCCCCTAGTCCCTGCCACATCCCTCATATCCCCGCGCCTTATGTTTCATCCACTTCTCCTCCATTCCTCTTTGCCGTCACCGTCACTCCATCTCCTTCACTCTGCCTCCCACTCGTCCGGTCACATCTACGGGGTGTCTCGATCCTATATCTCGGACAACCTGTTCATGGCGTCGAACTCACTCTGACTTCACGGCCGTTTCGAATTCTGCTCAGCTGATCCGAGCGTACATCGGCACTTCCTTCACGAAGAGACTCGCAAGAGATCGAACAACCATTCCCAGTCTTTCCCATGCTGGCGTTCAAATCTCTGAATTTCTCGATTATAACAATGGTGGCACAAGTTCCGTAGAACGAACCTATGACTAACGTTGATCGAATTTTTAACGAATGAGCACACGATGGTTTACGTCGACGTTTACTCCATGGTGGTAGTTAATATTACGTGTAAATTTTATTAGCGTTGGCAAGCCTTTGTTCCTTTGACTGATCGCCTCGACGAAGTCGATACGTCATTTAAGTTTTAATGGAATAGAATTTGTGTATAGGAGGGACTCTAGACCAGAAAAGAGAGACACGGGAACTTTTTTTCAAATGGTCGTCAAGCCTTGTAGAAAGAGATAGAGGGTGAGCTGAAAGGAGGGATAACGACTTGCCGTTAAAGAATAGAGTCTTGGACAAGAACACAAAAGTCTCGCGTGGTAAGACAGTTGACATACTCGATACGGCTATACAAATTTTGGCCGGTTTGAACTTTTGTTATGATCTTGACCTTACCCTACCCACCAGAAATGTTACTCGTTAATGCAGTGGGTCACTGTCATTTAGTCTTAAGACAAAGGACAAGTCTGTTACTATCAAAGAGATCGTTGCACGCAGTTACATTCTTTGATCCGCTTCCGTGCTTTGTTTTTCATTTTCCAAGAGACTTCATAAATTTTCCTCTTTCATAACAACGAGGAGCGTCGTTTCGAGAAAATGAAGTTACGTATAGATGATTATGCACGAGTGCACGATTGTACCGATGCGAGTGAATTTATTTAGGGCACCCTATATTTTTCAGTCTCCACCTCGCCTTATGTAAACCACGATACCTATGTGTAGTGACGGTGCAACGTACGAGTTGCGATAGAGAGAAGGCATGATGGGGTCAGAGGAGCGTAGCGAACGAGTAATAAGACCTCGTGGAAGACGAAGGAGCGAGAAAGGGAAGAAGAAAGATGAAAAGAGAGAAAGAGAGAGGGTAGAAGAAGAAGAAGAAGAGAAAGAATGGAAAGGGGAAGTGACGTGTAGGACGATCCCCCAAGTCTAGACCTTGGCGAGGTGGTGTACCTGGCAGCCTTATGTCCGACGATGTCCTGCCCAGTAACCGCTTGCACGTTCTGCCTGAATCTCAATCGACTCGTTGATCAATAGTTAAACGAGACAAAGCGATACTTGAGCAGTAGTATTTTTGTTGTTTTTCTGTGCCAGTGATTCCATACTAACGTCGTTGTAGACGTGTAGTTATACCACAGAATGCAAAACGATGTAAAGTGCTGTACAGGATTATATTCCCAAGGCAATAAAGGCTTTATACGCAACGTATACACTGTATATAATAATAAAAGTTTGTCACCATTTTTGCATCGCGCTGTACGTGTAGCTATCGATAGTCTAAAAATTTGTTGACTCTACCGGAAGTTCGTACTCGGTAATTAGCTCGTAATACATGTTTGCGCAGGGACGTTGAATGGCACCAAGGTATACCGGTGCAAATAGCACTATCATTGAAGCGTATTACCGTTTTAAAACGGCTAACGCTATTGGTCTTGGTGAAGAACACTCGAGCTACATCATTTCTGGGGAGATACTGACTAAGAGGAATTCACATGACCTTTTGGATTTTTAGGTATTTGAAAAACGCAGTTAAAGGAGGCTGTGCAAGACATGGGCGAAGGATCGGTCGGAGTGCGTGGACGTGTTTTCGTCGGTTGTTACAAAAGCCAGACATTCGCAGCGAGTCCTTTGGCACAATAGAAGCGACTCTTCTCACAGGATCTCTGAGCAAAACCAGATTCGCGGTAAATTGACATCTTCGAGAGCTGTATTCAGCTTTTGGGCTCCGGGCTGTGTCACACGGAGGGCCCTTTTTTCAAGAGGATGAAAAGTTATCTCGGTACTCGAGGATCCGAACATCTCCTGGCCGTTTTAGAGCGCCGAAAAGGATACCGCATGTGAAAACGTTGAAGGCGAATTGTTTGAAGTTGTAGAAGAAATGTGAGACCTGGACGAGGACAATGACTGTGGTTAGGGAGGCTGCTCACGACAAAAATGCATCACGACACATGGCATTCGGGATATCCGTGCAATCGCACAAGAACGATCTCTGGGTCATGACAATTTCTCTGCGAGTAACTGCTTTAATAATGGCGCCGTGCAGTCGTTTAACAAATAACCGGTTGACATTAAAAATATTTGGTAACTGAATTCTTGAGATTGTACAAGGAAGGAACCTTATTATTTATAAGCTTCTGGGCTTGGTATCTTAATTATATAATTTTTTTAAACAGGATAAGTAAGTGTGGCACAAGTGTAATGGATTGGAGTTGTGGCGCCAAAGATTTTAGAGATGAATGGTGAAGAGGAGGTTATCCATGAAAAGTTTAATTTAACATAAGAATTACTACAGTGAATAGTAAAATTGAATAATTGAATAAAATAAATGGCGAGTAAAGAATTAATGAAAAACCGTGTAAGTAAAAAACTATGTACTACATAAGTTAAAGAAATGTATTTTATTCATCAAAATGGATCAAGAAGTTTTAAATTATGATAAGATAATTTAATATTCAAGTGATGTGTATATAAAACTTAATAGCATTAGCAGATAAATCGTGTAGATTAATCTATCGATTATGGTAGACACATTTTTTGTGGCGTTGGATTTAGAGGAAAATATATTCACCCTTTATAAAGGCTTAATGATGAGTGAAAATGAAGTATTAAAGAGTTCACGAACTGTATTATAACCTGTATGATGAACTGCCTATTCAAAAGTAAGCAAACGGGCCACAAGACATTGCTTATTCTCCGAGTACATTTATAATACAAAAGCAAACAAATAGAAGATACATGTATCAACATTGGATTTTACACAGAAAGATAACAAGCCGCAGAAACAATAAAGTATCCGCGAACGGTCTTGTACGAGGATCACGAATAATACAAAAGTTATTTATAAGAGAAACGTGTGTTTTCAACAGTCGCTATTTTCCCTCATATCGCATAAATATGTCTCCATCAATTAGTAATATTACAATGGAAAAAAACGATATTTAAAAGCAGAACTTTTAACTGAACAACACTACGATTATAATAATAAATTCTTAGAAATACAAAGAAACGAAAGATAGACAAAAATAAATTATATTGATACGCTCTACTAGAGCTCGATATTTAGTATTGCCTCAATAACGTGGAATTACTATTTACTGTAGACAGCTGATATAGTAAGAAAATCATAGAGTAATAAAGAAGAGTACGGTCTCTCGTACTATATCAGCGACAGAACGAACATAAAGTAAAAAATCAATAAAGTCTCAGATAATTCAAAACTTCGCATTGGCGTAACCGCTAAAAGTTTAACTGGATGCAATGTCTTGATTGAGCATGGTATCTATACATAATGATTACCGATAACGATCCACCAACTAATACTCCTTGCCAGACAGATATTGACTGAACGCAAGTTAATCAAAGCTTTTTGGGAGGAAGTGGAGCGAAAATCACGAGGGAGGATTACCTGCAAAAACAATTTTGTAGACGTCGACCGAGGCAGGCCCAGCAGGATGTGCAGGGACTGCAGACGCGCTCGAAGTCGATCCAAGAGCTGACCATGATCCTTTGATTCCGATCAAGTCAGAAATTATGGAAACGGGGTGAACGAACCGTCATGAAAACAGTGCGGACGAAAAAAAAATCTTAACATGACGGACAGTGCCGAGCATGAGAACTGGAGTCTGGAATGTGGTTTATCGGAGCGGCACCTGATATCGAAAGCTTATCTTTCCACGTGTATACGCGATACAGTCAAGAACCTTACGTGCATGCGTATTTGCGTGTATACATATTATAGTTCTTGCCTATATGCTTGTTTGCCAGAAAGACAGCGTCATGTGTTGCGTTACCTTATCTGCTTATACAAGGTGTGTTAGTGCGTATGCATACGAGTACACTCTGCTAATACTTACTGACTAATGTTTGATTACGTACGCGATAGGTAACCTCTTTGATGAGTCACCGTATACGATAAATTGATCGAGCCTTTAAACCATTCTCAGTGGTAAAAAGTCTCAAATGCTACTTCTAATAATATACACGGAATAGCTGTGTCATAGATACAAGATCTTTTTGTACGTACATGTACCTAGATTTTGGACAACCGAAAAAGGTACGTCCTGTTTCCTGGGAGATCATCCTGTGAAGAGTATGGACTTATCTCCCGGAAGTCAGAGCTCTGTTAGAGAAATAGCCTTCCAAGTCATATGTATATTTCGAATGGTTTTCAAATAGGAATTTAATGTAATACGTGGTGTCTGATATTATTGATAACTAATTAGCGCGATCATCAGCGTATATTTTTAAAAACTGTCCAAAATAGAATTTCTAGGAATCATGAGGTCTGAAAATCAATGAAAAGTCTCACGGTCAAAGATGTGTGGAAAATTTCTTTAAACGGAGATACGACTGTACAACAGTGAGTTGCGTTCAGGTTGGCCTAGTGGCAGGAAACGCAGGTGTAACGGGGACTACCCTCCCAAGGCAGGTAACCCTATGCTAAAGTAAGATAAGTGCATAGCGACTACCTGGGTACATGTTAGACTTTAGAATATTTCTGTACTCTAAGATAAGGGGGCGTATATCGTACTGGCGTCAGGTATAATAAACAGTTACAGGTAGCTGAGGCAGCCGTCTGCCATCCGTCCTGGCTTTCCCATTGAAAAATTTGGAAAAGGGGGGCCGAAGTTAAATTCCACGAAATATTATCTTGGGCCAGAGAAGCAAGCGACTCCCGATGGAAAGCTGGACAAAGAATCGGGAAGGAATGAAAAAATGAAGAATGAGGAGACGTAAGTTTGGCGTAGGTTGTTGCGACAGGGATTCTCAGCCAACGTCAGAAAGCATCTAACAATAACAATGTAAATAGGGGTTGACAATGGACGCAGGGGAACTGGAATGTTCTTACATGAAAAAGGAGCGTCGAAGGAGACTCGATTGCGTCGACAGTGGTTCTCATTTGCGCGTGAGACGAATTAGAATAGAGTCATAATAGGAGGAAGAATGTATGAAACAATTGCTTCGATCAGGATATGGATAGACGCATTGGTAAAAGAGAATCTTCGGACGTATTTAACCTTGGCATTGGGAACAGTGGTTCTCAAGCGATCGTGACAGGAATAGCTGGCTAACGTAATTAATTCAATCACCGGAAATAACAAAATTACTCAGCTATATCGAAGTAGTTATTTTTTATTCACGGTTTTCAATATCGAAAGACTAAAGTGGAGACGTACAATTCCTTTCGTCGTTTTCCTTGGCTAGAAACAGCACCGAGATGCTCCATTTCCCAGGCACTGTTTCTCGTTATAAAAATTGGAAAGTACGAAGCCTGCGTATCCCGACATAACAATGTTATGGATATATGCGTTCGTAGGTGGGCAGATAAAGCGGCTACTACGAAAGGCAACTGATCTAGGTGAGTGTTCCGTGATACCTTAATTAATTAACTTATCATGTAATTAGTGACTCCACTGGTCATCGTCGTTTGGTATACTCTTCGTCCTGTTAAACTTTTCAATCAAATCAAAGTATTTAGATTTCCAGTCTACTTTAAAGTTGGAATTTGTCGCGAAAGGAAAGTGCAGTCAGAAAGAAAGCGTCGCTTCGAGAATTGTGATTTCTTTCGCGTAGCCCGTGCAGCTACTTTCGCAGCGTAATTTCGACAGCTATTTGTATACGGAATTAGAATGTAGCCATGGGCCGAGTCGTTAAAACTATGGGAATTGAGATGAAAATGGCTAAAAAAAAATTTAGTTTACCTAGTATCCTACGTTGAAAAATGTGAGATACGATCACTGCGCTCAACTGCTAAACTTCTCATATTTTTTCTATATGTTACCCATCAAAAAATGTGTACGTGGGATACTCTCCACAACTTCACTGAATATATAACATCGAGAGAATGTACATAACACATGAATAACATTGAACTGCTACAAAATAGGAGAAACTCGCGCATTCAATCTGAATCGAGTAAAATATCGCGAAAGGAAACTCCTGGATGACGGATACGTTGTAGAAATCGTTTTAAGATCCAAACGAAGAAGAAGCACTTACGAACGCAGAAGTATTTATTTACATAAGCACGCACATAATACGTACGTTCGAATGATTGGATTGAACAATGGACCGCGGGCGTGTCACTCGTTCATTCGCTAGTCCCACCATCCCCATTATGTTCCCAGTTTTTGTATTTTTTAATTCGAAAGAAGAATACGTGGTCGGAACAGGAAACGCCATGGGAGAGTGAGCAATCGGTATTCTCCGCTTGTGACACGCCGCGCCGGGCATCCTACTGCTCCTATACTATATTACGACGTACTTTAGTATAGTATAGTTGCACATGCAGTATAGAAATTATGACAGTTAACCACTGGAGTCTATAGTCTAATATCGATATAGTTCATAATCTTACGAACGTGCTAAACTACGTATGATATCTCTGTCTGCTCTTATATAGAACAATTCTATACCTATTTGGCATATCTCAGTCAGTCTACACGTATTAAGTTGCACACTCCCTCTCAAGTCAGAAATCGATTTTGAACCCCTATAAGATATAAGTGGCTCTCGTGTGACACTCGCTCCTGATCGGATCGTGACGCTGTTGCACGGTGAGTTCCAGATGGCCCTGGTCACAGCCCTGGGCTCTGACAACCGAGCTTAAATACAGTGGATGAGAGCCAGGAGTTGAAATCAATGTGTGCGATGCACATATAGGATGCAACACCTCGTGCTCAAGACTCGATAGTCGATCCGTGGTGATGGACTAGCACGACATATCAGTACGTAAGTCATAATGCGAGGTTAGGTTAGTTTCGACTGACTGTGTTACAAACAAGCCCAGCGCCAGTAAGAAATTCCTCTTTCTATTCCAGGCTTACATCCTGTCCCCTGGCTACGGTCGTTTGGAGACATCAGGTGACGAGGTGAGAGGGTGTCTGTCATGCCACACGTTTTACATCGAATTATGATACGCGACGTCTCTTTAAGGTCTTGCAGCAGAGACGGCATTAGACGTCCTCGCTGAGGCGGCCGATGCAAATGATTCTACGTGAAAATATGTTGTAGCTGCTAACTCGAAGGTCTTAAACGTTTCAGCGCGAGAAACCAAACGTTGTGGAGGAAGATCAATAGTGATAATTTTGAACATGGTGCTTGCGTTGAATTCGACGATTGTGTCATGTTCCTTATCAAAAAAAAAAAAAAGATACGGCGAGACAAGCAGCTCTTGCTCAAATAGAGTAACAGTAGAAGACAGAGGGGTGGTCGGGAAAACTAATAGTGAGAAGATAATTTGGAAAAGAAAATCACCATTTCTTCATTTTCTGCGACCAAGTCCATGAAAAATGGGTAGGTTATTGCGATTCGAGAAAGTTTCTCTCGAGAATATTCATCCTTTTTTTTCTGCATACCCCGAGGGTTCATGAGAAGGAGGGCAACGTTATATAGTGCATTCAGTTGGGCTACCGGCTCGTTAAAAGCAGCCGAATCAATGGGCGCATTCAGTCGCACCTGAACGCTTCTTTTGCCGGTTCATGAATAACTTGAAGGTGGTGGGTTCTTTTCAGTAAGGTCCTATAAGAGCCAGCATCCATGAAAATGTCCAGTGAAAAATTCAAGACTTCTCAAAAACTGTCGCAAGACTTTTTGCCCCGCATAAAGATCAGATCTATTGGCTGCTGTGAGAGCGTCTACTTATTTCTTCTTTCGCTGTGCGACCAGCAACGACCACAAGCGGTGTCGTTTTACTTCGGTCACAGACAATACGAGGAACACGGTACGACCACCGTACCTTTCTAGTTTTTCAAATTTTCCTGGTCATCCATTGAGTAAAAATTTGAAAAACGATCAACTTTGCCTTTTGTGGTTTAATCGCTATCATACGACGGAAATACGCACGTATCCTCGAATAAATACGCAAGTCTGATTAATGTATCAGAAATAACTATGCGGAATAAGTTGTGCGATATTTCCTTATCCTATCAAGCAGTGCTCAGTGTTTGAGTTAAGTATACATATACATATTCAAATCTCTGAAAATTGTCCGCAGGAATCACGACTTAATCTTCGGATTTGTCCTACCACACCAGTCTCGCTTGGTAGTTACAGATTAAATGCAAACATAAGGTATGGTAGGTGGCTTATAATACGCTAGAAGGTGAGTCTTATGCATAAGCATAAGTCCAAGCCTAACGCGGGGATTCGTAACGCCGCATGCTACACTCCACTAGGTTATGCATCGTTATATCGTCCTCACTACGGGATTAAAGAAGGTATGCGCTTGCCAAGCCTTCGTCATCCTTCTTTATCTCACACATTCTACTCCCTACTTCCTACTTTTACTCCCTCTCTGTCTTTCTATCTCTCTCTCTCTCTCTCTCTTGTACTCAACGCCTGACTCACTCTCGCTTACCCTCGATCGCCCTTTCTTTCTTACTCTGCCCTTCTTCTTCCTTCATACAACTTTGCTGCACTCTCTTGTTTCACGGGAGAGGGCTACTC
Organism: Hartigia nigra; assembly: GCA_031001745.1. Taxonomy (NCBI): domain Eukaryota; kingdom Metazoa; phylum Arthropoda; class Insecta; order Hymenoptera; family Cephidae; genus Hartigia; species Hartigia nigra. The sequence goes on from JARPRG010000013.1 coordinate 341,994, forward strand.
ACTCGCTGGCCTACCATCCCGACCGCCCGTCTGTTTTCTGTTACAGCAAGATTAAAAAGACTGGAAAACGCATTGTTTAGACTGCACTCGCACCGGAATATGAGTACACCCTTTCCTATGCAGAACACTGCCTGAGTATCGGCTCTTCACTACCACTTTGCAACTCTACGTTTCTGCGGAAATGAAGGAAACGGTCTTGAAAAAGAATGTTTAATTTTTCAAGAGAAGCATTGAATGCAGCGCTTCTACTCAACTGCCACTTTTTCAAATAAACCTGAAACCACTTTCAGTATAGGATAGACAACTCAGGTAGTTCCAGGTTAATCAATTCTATGGTAGATATACGGGGTTTTGAGGGAAAACTCGTTTCAGCTTATTGAAGATTCCTTTTTTAAACGGTTTTAGTACGCTGAGAATTCTAGCGAAGCAGCTACTCGCGACATCTATCATCAATCTTGTTGACTAAGACGCCAGCTGCCTTTCAAGGAAGATTTTAACCCGGAAATCACTGTTTCAGTTGTCTATGACGAATCATATGCTGCAGTACATTACAGTTAGAACAGACTTAGTAATGCGAAGGAATAACGAGGTCGTTGATATCTTGCAAATTTGTTAATTATTCTTACTAACCTGCAAATGGGTTCTGGATAATCACGTTCCTCCGATAAATTTAGGAAATTACTCTCATTTGCGGCTGAGGATGTGGAGCCTCTTGGTGACCTTGGGCCGCCCTCTGGTTCTCCAATCAGCACCTCGGTACGACCATTTTGGAAGGGGCTGCTTGCCCGACGTTCACCAACTCTTGCACTTTGCAGCGGTTGCTGTAAAAACATAATGAAATTAATGATCGTAATCTGACAGTTACTTAGATAAAATGCATGAAAAATATTAAAATAAGTTTATTGCTAAACCAAATAACTGCCGGAACGTCTATTTCAATGTATTTTGCAGTTTTTAACATATGAAATTGTCTATTTAAATAATTCATTAAATTCAAACTAACCCATTATACTTTCTTTGTAGATCAATTTCAGTACGGGCACTTTGGACTCGTGTATGTATTTAGCAAATCTTATAATGGATGTACAGTTATTTGTGTATCACTTGAAATTTCAATTAACTTTGCATACGTCAAAAATATATCCCCTTACGCAACAAATTTATAACACAATGGAGATTCGGGCAATTTCAGTTGAATGTCATTTAGATTAATTTCAATTTCAGCTATCATTATCGTAGTTATCAAATCGGCTGTGATTATGAAAGGAACGTATTTTGTACGAGCACAAAGAATTTGTCAGAGGCAATATTTTTGGATCTTCTATACGACTATGCTCTATACTCTTTTTATGTCTAATAGTAAATAAATATGTCAATACGATTTTCAAATACATTCCACTGACCAAAAGATTGGCCTCTTCCGGGCAACTTTGTTGTTTTTCAAGAATGTCTTTCCGTTCTTTTGCAACACTGATATCTTCTGAGCCTTTAGCCTTTGGGATACCCTTGGGAATTGTGCCGTTGCTTAGCTTCGTTGGATAAACATTTGTACCGAGATCTCTGAAAATAATGAAATAATATACATAAATAACTAACAAACGATAATATTTGATTGCTACGGTAATATTTTTTACAAATAAAAGTAGGTAGGTTGCATCAGCACACTACATATACGTGTTAAGAAGCACTGTATTCTTGCTATCTATGTCCACCTACGTTAATCACGGCATCCGGTACATAAAGGCTCGCTTTCGCGTGTTTTCACATTTTCATGAATCTTAATGCAAATTATAATAACAGGTTTTCCGTACTTGTCTGCAAGAGTGACAGTGATCTGACTGCTGGTTACATCCGCATCTGTAGCTGTTCCACTCGTGGAGGCTGCCCCTTCGCTTATCTGCGAAAAAATCATCGGTGCATTAATGAAGTAAGCATAAAAGATGTATAAAATTAAATCAGGTTGTAGGGCAGCACAAGCATAAATGTAGGTTACACAGGTGATACAATTTATTATTAAGGTGAATGAGCTCCAATTATATTGCGGTTGTTCGACGTTCATAATCGTTTTCCTATTTACGTAACCATTGCAATTACTTGCTAGTTATCCTTGAGAATTTTCTAGATTTACATGTAGTTTTGATTATCTCATCCTCACGCCTCTCAATGACCGTGTTGACCGTCGAGGAAAAGATAATTACAAGTGAACAAGAATATTTCACATTCGTGCTGCCAGAAAGTATGACTAACTCGAGATCTATGTGAATTGTAATCAAAATACATTTCATTGTGAAAAACACTTATTGCAGTTGAATATAATTAAAAATACAAAAGTGATGAAAAAGACGAAGTTGCACAACCAAAACTGAATGTCAAACGTATTTCTTGCTGTCTATCAAACTGTAGAATATAAACTCAATGGCTTTACGCATTACACGTTTTAGAACAGCCAAGGTCGTACATAATCCAAGTAACCACTCACTCTCTAACTTGTTTTGCATTCTACACAATGTAAATCGTTTTTGTGTCGAGTCGACGTCTACATTTATGCGCATCTCTTTGTCCTGCATTTAACGAAGTGAAAGACAACTTTTTTTACAGCTCCTTACGGTAGATAAACAGTTTAATCAGATTGAGCATCGACAGATAACGTGGATACCACAAGAAATACCTGTTGATGTAAAATGGCTTGAATGTCCCGTGGCTGAATTCTCCTGAGCGCGGTAAGCCTCTGCAGTCGTTCCCTTGCGCCCCTGAAGAAATATGTAAATTATTAATTAAATAAATTCGTTAAATCAAAACAGCGTTGTGTACAAATTAATGGATATTACGTCTCGACAGCGATGACCCAGGCGTCTCGTATTCGTCCTGCGTTTGGTCCATCCAATTCTTCTGCCAACAAGATCAAAGATATTAGTTGTCAATAAAAGAAAAAGTCAATTACTCTATGAACAATCAGTCATATTATCGATACCGTGAAAGAATTTTTTTTTATCCAACCCTATGGTTCTCACGATATCTCAGCGTGAAGATTGGGTATTTTATATGTAACCAAGGGATCAATAAATCTTCTGTATAAAGGAACGTGCTTACTGTATAAGTACCCTGGAAGAGAGAACCATAGAAGATTCGAGATTACTATTTCAATTGAAGATAGTACCACTATCATTATCGTGTACAAACTGCAGGAGAGAAAGATAGCGATAGAACGTGATAAATACGTAAAGGATCAGACTGTGGAAACTGAAGAGGATAATTAGCCACTGCAATAAATTTAAGTGATTAAACTAAACGCTCAGTCGCTTCGACTGTCATTCCTTGTTGGCATTAAACATAGGTCATAAGACGTAAGTCCTTTCCTTTGGATGCAGTACCGTCGGCTTGTGAATAATCCACCAGGTCTTGTTCATCCTCATCAATGAATCTAATGGAGGAAAGATCGAAATGGCTAGCAAGGTCATGCTCGTGGAGGTGATCGCGATCCATTGCAAGCAGCGAAAGCACCGGGGTCTCTTCGCAGACATTCTCAGTCGCAAATGACTCATTGTCACATCCTTTACGAGGAGAGCAGCCGCACCAAATGATTTTACGAAAGAACTCGGTCATCCTCGGTGAATTTCGTGGGGGTCGTTCCGATTGACGAAACCTTTCCCGTGACTTTCTCGAGAACTTCGAGAGTTTCGTGAATTTGAAGACGCTCGACCATACTCCAACGTTGTTTCCTCGCGATTCAAACTGACTTTTGCTCGTCAAGCTCATGGATGTCGCGGAACTTTATTTTTGACGACACGGAACGATCGATCCTTCGATTCTACGATCACTCCACCTAGTTGGTAACTCGACATAAATAATAAGCACGAAACTCCTGACTCGCGAAATTTCACGGTCTTGAAAAAATTGTCCTACTAGAGACTTTGAGACGTCAGTATGCACGTACACGTGTCACGAGACTAGAAAATAAACGTGGTGGCAAGCGGCGAACTGGGAATGGATGGCACCGCCGTATGTAGGGGTTTATTTTGGGAACCGGTGGCTCGACGATAAAAAATAAAAGCGAGAGCAGCGGTTCAACGCACTTAAGACACTTGGTCTCGCGAGTATCGAGGTCTATCGGTTTACAGCGTCGATCGATCTTTCGCCTTGTACTAAACTAATGCTTGTTAATTTACCACAAAAAAAAAAGATATCTTTTACTATAAAATGGATTAAGCCTGAAGGAAGTTTGCGCGATGATACCGCATAGATAAATGTTTTAACAAAATTGAAAAATTCTTTAGAATTTTCTAGAATGATCGATACTGCCTTATACTGTACTTCAAGTCTCATTATCGATAACAATTCTATACCTTCGATTTAAATATCATTCTATAGACTTGTTTGTACTATGGGACTTATATACGTATGAAGTAATTACGTCAAGCTTCCGATAAAAAAAATCGCTGGTTCATTGGTATCTCGTACGATGTTTGAACCTGGTAGCTAAGTTCTAATTATAATGTTTAGACAAGACTCAAAATCTCTTCTAGGCGCCGGGGAGCACTATAATGATTCTAGAATCGATTCAACGTTGAGCAACGTTTACGGATGGCTTGAACGGCATAGTGTTAGAAGAGGCACTCCTGAGCGACTACTTTTTGGCAGGATCCCAGCCGGAATAGCTTTGCGCGGCGTGACACTCGTTAACATAGTGAAAGTGCATTTTCATTCCGGACGAGAAAGACAAGCGCATGGAATTTCAGTTTCCAACAAATTTTCATCGCAATACTAGCATGGCGCAACGTGCGGTATCCGAGCAATGCATATAATTTTCGTACGACGAGTTATGTAAACGATTACGAGCATAGCGACAAGCATACACGCTAATAATAATTGTTTCTGCATTCGGTTGACGCCAGCACATACTTGTCCCATATCAGTTTCGCAAGACACCCATCCGACTCAGACTCAAGTTTCGTATAGCTTCAATGCGGGTGCACTTCGTGTATGCATGTCTTTAAGTTCTGTAATAATATTGCATCACGTTGTGCGCTCTGATTGATCTGCTGTGCACTGCGTAAACGATGAGAAAATTATAGACAGATAGACCTACTTGTTGTTTTATTATTCCTTTCTGATAAATCTATCATGCGTATATAAATGCATTACTTCGTCCATTGGTCAGATATTTGTTCAGGCGTATTTATGACGGACAAATATGAAAACCGGTACGGATCATTTACCCATCTCCATATACAGGAGATGATTAGCAACCAAAATCGAGTGTTAATGAACATTTCTATGAAACGCAGAGGACCACCGTCTTGGACAAAGTCATCCTAATCATGATGAATCCGAGTGTGACGTAATTGTTCCATAGAAAATTGCTCGGTTCATCGTCAGCAGAAAATTCCCAAAAAGATCGATACAATCGACTTCACGGATTGGCAGCTTTCGCGGGCAAGAAGAATTCCATTGGCCTGGCGACAAAGTTATTGAATCTTGATCGTGTGTCGTCAGCACGAGTGTCTCAGTGAATCCATTATAAAATTCAGTTAAAAGTATGATGCGTGTTGTCTAGAGCCCATAGTGGAGCGTGCTCGTAATACTCGAAGGTTATGATTTCTACGAGAAGAGAAGTAGTATAGCTCGACGCACAAGCCAAAACCTGTTTCCTAACTGTATACGTCATTATTGCAGCAGTGTAGTTTTCAAAGCTACGAAACAGTCGCGTGTTTCGATGACAGTTGATTTCAATGAGGGTTCTTGTAGTCAGTATTTCGACTGGAAAGACAATAGTCACCTATTAATGCAGTGTATCTACGAGATAATATATTACTCGTGAAGTAAGACGATGGAAATTAGTCTTGAGCGAAAATCCATGCCGGAAGTATAGTGTCACGAACAAGCACGAGGGAAGACATCATCAGTAATTTTAATCACAAGTACCAAAGACCTAGTTTCGACACGTAGGGAATCGTCAAGCATACCAAAAGTCCCTCACCTCCTACACGTTTCACTGTTTTCTCTAGCACGCGTGGCTCTTTCACCGTAATAAGATTTTTCACAGCTTCAGGACCTGTTAATAGTGTCCTTCGTTTTCTCTTTCACTTCTTCCTCTTCTCTTTCTTCTTCCTCGTAATCTTCCTTTTCTATGAGTACCTCCCCCGCCGGGTTCTCCTACACCTTCCACTATGTCCCCCTGCGTACCACCAGCACCCAACCTTATTTCTCTTTCCCGAAGACACTCAGTGTCCGTAATATCTGTCCTCAGAGGGCATTTGCTCCTTGGGGAGTCCAAGAGGTTACATACGCCCATCGGATATCACGCGCCACGCACCGTGCACACCGAACATAACGAATCATCGATGAAGTATTCATGTTATATTTGCACACACCTCCCTTAAAGTAACTCTCATAACTGCGTACTACTAGTAGCGAATGGTCAGTCACGATATATATATTGAGTACAGGGCAGTGGAGAACGTGTAAACGTGTTAACCACCCAAGTATAGAAAGGGAGGGAGAGAGGGATGGTAGGAGTAACCAAGACAAGATAGGTAGGTGGCCCCTTAGGAGAGACTCCGATTCACCATCAGACGCGGTATTATACTCGCAGCGTGACGTACTACGTAGTAGAAGTCTTTAACAGGATATATCAGGAAGGAACTGGCTCTGATTTTGGACGCAACAGGAACCCGAGGTCGTAGGAATGGAATAACGTGGAAGCAAAGGCAACGGAAATCGACAGAAGCTAGCACGAGCCACAACACAACACGGATAACTGTATCCACACGGCTTTCACTCCCACCTGGTGATTGCGTTGGTCGGCAGAAGTGCTCGTGTCGTAAATCGAGTCGTGCTGTTCGCGATTTACTTGCCCGCGACTGACAATCAGCCAAGAATCTACGGCCACGAGAGGTTTCCTTTATGAGTAGGAATTGACTGACGACTGGCTCCAGCGATCGCGGACGATTACGTACTAGCTCGAATACCGGTACTATGGAGTACATTCGAAGGTTGCATTCTCGCCTGGCTCTCGGAGTTCTCCACCTCCTCCTACTCACCTGGAGTATTTACCTGGCGAAGGCGAACTCGCACGAACGTTTACGGACTTTACCGAGGAAACGGCGCTCTCGTATTTGAACCATGCCGATGTCGCGATTGCTCCCGATCGTTTACGCTTTGACCTGCTCTTTGGTCTACTTTTACAAATGCCTATAAGATTATGGTTATTACTTAATTACACTATTCTAAACGCATCTTTTATAAGAGATATTGTTCTGTGCATAAGTCATACGTTATGCCGATTTTTCCGCAAGAGGTCCATATCTTTCAAGGATCCATTTGCGTATTTAAATTCCGCTTGTTTTCTTTGTCCTCCGTTTTTTTTAAATAGTTTTAGTAGCCTCTGCGATACTTTTAAGGAATAGAATGAGCCTCACCCATTTTGTTTCCGCTTCTTCTCCGCACTCGCAGGCATATTGTTCGCGACTTGATGCACTGGACAGAAAAATACATTATAGATGAACAAAGTCACGTAGCTATGACTAAAATAGATTTTTATTATAAAACTAATTATATGTATTTTCAATTGCTGTTACGATAAAACGCTCTTGTATCTTCACACCAATTCAATGTTCAATATCATTGATGCTATCTCTATATGTTTTTTTTTGCATAGTACGTAGTATATTGCTTCGTTATAATTTTCCCTAGCGGCGTCAACGTTTACATTCGAAATGATGCGTCGTACGGTTGTAGATATCGTATCAATGGGACTCATTCGTGTTAAAATCACGTCCGGTGCTCGAGGACTTTCACATTTCACGTAAATCCGGAAGTCATAAAAGAAAATGAATGTTTCGGATATTAAACGAGCATTGGAAAAATGTAATGGTTATTTCGATATGCACATAGTACATAAAGTTAAATACGCGCTCACAGATTATATACAGGACGTGTATCTCAAAAGCAATTTGAATAGAGTGTGTATACTATATGACTATATACTTTCCGCCATCACTCATTTTTCTACAGCCAAGTAATTTTTTTGATAGCAGTGCAATGACCTGATGAATGTGTTGAATAACTTCGGAGTGGGTCGCGTTCTCCAAGGTGCGACCGTTGACCTCCAGAATTTCGTCGCCCACCTCCAAGCTGTCTGCATTGTCCGCAGGGGATCCTGCATGATCGAAGACATGATCAATAACTTATCGATATTATATCAATGCTTACATATCATTTAATCATAATTGGTAGTATCAGTTAAAAATTTTAAACAAACGATTCTCAAGTCATACTGGTATTAAAGATAAAGTAATATTATATAACAAAAATAAGAAATCACTTTTTAATCAATTCAAAATATTGATTGGTAGTGGCAGTGTCGTGCATCGTACCTTGCATTAAAATTTATTTACATGCACATGTAAATAGTAGGTAACGAGTATGCTCTATCGTATTTTTGTAGAATAAAAAAGATTTGCGTTTGATATCGATAATCGGTTAACCTTGATTCTATGAGAGGTAATAGGCAAACTTAATTACTAAAGATCCCTAGCAAAATGAGCATCAAGGGGCTTCAGTAGTAGTGTCCCGTAAACGCCAGACCAATACTTGTAGCATGCTGTTCTGTTTTACCATCGACGTATCCCAACTCGTGTCAAATGAGCGTTTATTGGTATTAAAATGCTTCTGGTTCATTAAAGATTCATTGTTTTACCCACCGTAAAGTTTAATCTTGCCATTGTGATTCATCAGAATGATGATATATCCCCCGAGGTCGACCATCTTTATTTCTGCTTTTCTTTTCTACCACACTTAAAAATCTTGTTGTACTGTCTTCTTGAAAACTTCTAAACACTCTATATACACCACACAAATTTCATACTATGTTCTGTCTACTACTAATAAATACTCGTTGACACCTTGGCTGCGATTAAACATTTGAAAATTTGTAACGCCGTTATAACTGCTCAACTTTTCGATTTCACGAGAATGATTTTACGCACAAAACGTGGCTTTGATTATATTTCCATTAATTTGTCTGTCGTCATTAATTTTTTAAATAACTACACTTTTTCCTCTAAGACACGCGTGTTGAATTTCATTAGCGGCTCCTTTTCGATTGAATGTTACACATTAAGATTTACTTTATAACCTGTTTTATTTTACTTTGGCAACTGATTATTACGAATCTCTTCACGAACGGATACTAAGGCAATTCGCGTATGAACCTTTACTAACGATTAATGTTAAATATATTAGATCAGAACGAACAAACGATTTGGTTTCCCAGGCATGTGTTCCAGGGCCTTTTGAAAGACTGGTTGCGTCGTTCGTATTTTGGCAAATTTTGGCAACAACGATAAACGCTGCGGTGGACGAGAATGACAATCAGCAATCATTAACGGCTAGCGATAGCTCGAATTCGAAAAATCCTCGATGACTGATGATTTCGTTCGAGAGAAAGGGCGGGAGGATTTCGGGCACATTGGGGCCCCAATAACGGGCCCCCCTACATCTCTACGATGTAATCGAGCTTTCTGATTTCTTCTCGAATTCAAAATTTCCCACGAAGCATCATCCTATCGATCTTGGCTTCGGATGGAATTTCGGCCGTGTCCAGAGCCATGGTTTCTTTCCTTAATCCCGTCCGTCGGCGCCGCATTAATTTACAATTACGAAGTTTTATCTACGCGCCAGGAACATCTCGACTCATCCTCCTCCATTGCTACACAGAGGATTTCTTCACGCTCGTCACTTTCAGTATTCTTGTCGGGCGCGAAGAGCACAAAAAATAAATGGACGCACCCACGCAAACGTGGACACAGAGGAGCAGAGAAGCTAAAGTTCTACTCGCGATCCGATTCAAGACTCGAATTTCTAACGAGTCCGACAGCACTTGTTCTCTCGTATTCCTAAGATGGCCAACAAAGAGTTCGTTGTCTCCTCCTTCTGCTCGAGATTCTGACTTCTCGAAATCACTTTAATCCCCCCCCCCCCCCCCTGACCGTGCGAAACGTCGAGGCCTCCTGCGGCCAATTTCTCTTTAGTGTCGTTCCTTTTTCCGGATCTGTAATTCCCTTTCAGCTCGCAAAACGTCCCACAGCCGAGTATAGGCGTCCACGAACGATGAGCACGCCTATCGATGCCACATTCGAGAGTTCGATCTTCGGCTCACCGGCCTGCTCCTCGACCACGCTGATTATCTCCCTGTTGAGTGTTGATTCTGTCTTACACTGATATCACAAGGGCACAATTACACTTCCGTCGTGAAATATTAAGCTCTAAATTTCTCAACTATTTTTCTGACAAGTCTTTTCCGGGTAGATGCGACGACACTCTCCTAAGATTCGAGCGTTTCACGATAATGGAAATGCGAATAGATTTTGAAATATGGATGGGAGTAGGAATGAGATTGGATGCGTGATAATCGTGATCTTCCGTTGCACTGCACTGATCCGGCTTGATCTCCATGTTTCAACTAGCTGTACAGACGTATATCCAAGGTGATCCCCTAACCGCGATGACAGTCGCGTTATTAACACCTCCAGTCATGCCACCGTGCAATCCTGATTCACCCAGGACACAGTGTCTCACACGATGAAATCCTCTACGAGTAACCTCGACAGCATCTCGCACTCCGCGGCGCTCGCCCTTTCGGACATGGCCGGATAAATTTCCGCGAGATGTTATGGTGGAGATCCGACACCGCGTAGGGGGTCGTAGAAGCAGCCTCGTTCTCTGTCTGCCGAGAGAGGGTGGAGAAGAGTCGAGTGTTGTGTAGAGTGGCTGAGATGAGGGAAGAGAGAGAGAGAGAGAGGGACAGTGTGAGAGTGAATAAAAAGAGGAAGGAAATGGGTGAGAAAGAGAAGATCTTACGGAGCGTGAAGAAGCTGAAGGGAGAAGGAAGCAGTGAGAAAGAGAAAGATAGAAAGGACGAGGTGGAGCTGCGCGAGAATGAAAAGGGAGTTTGCGTGAGAGAGTAAGAGACGGAGAGACAAGGAGAGGGGGGAGCACAGTACGAGATCAATATAGGGGATGCTGTCTGCCTTCGTGCTTGCCTGCCTGCCTGCCTCACTGACTGCTTTCTCGCTTGCTTGCCTTCGCTATCCTGCCTTTCTGCTCGTCTCAATGACTTTCTCAGTCGGTTTCACTAATTCTAATATACAACGCCCCAACAGTGAATATAGTTTTCAGAATCTAGTGTTGATTCACGACTGCCGGATATCCTGAGCATCACCAACGGCCGGTGAGAAGCGTCAACTGACGGCCTCTATACATCGTCGAATGGGAAAATATGCCAACGATCATTTTAAACCTCGCTCAAAATAAAATCGAAGCTACTCTATACAAGTTAACGACAATTTTTCAACTAATATATATTCTGTATCCTCTCCTATTGAATAAGCTCTGTACCTATTACACGTATCCCGTCGATGCTCTTCGACCTGACATCTTCATGAGCCTTTGTATTATCTCTGAGAATACACACGGAAATGTTTCACCTAAATTCGATAAAAAGATATTAAGAAGAATCGATGGCCTTCCAATAGAATTGTTTTCATGTGTTCTGGTATTCTCTTACCAAGCGACGGAAGTGTCTGCTTTGTTTAGGGACAGCCATTCAAAGTGGTAACCTCAAAATGGTATAGATCCGAACGAATCTTCGTTCGCTCGATCGCGTTCTTACAATTCATGTATGAACAGGGACGAAGAAGAATGGAGAGGAGGCCAATGAATTTGTCTCGCTTGCTGCTCTGGTTGCGCTCATATCGTTGGCAATGGCACAGCACTCGCACCAAGCTACTCGTGAATGAGAATGAGGAATGTAACCACTTGTAAAATGCTGCGGACGCTTCAATTTGAGGACACTTAGTTCTGACTTGTTGCTTCGCACGGGTAGACACTACTAATTGTGCCTTGTAGCGTTGCTCTCTTGGCTCATGAAATGTTTATAATGAAATTCTCTTAAACTTCGGAATCCTATCGAATATGCTCCGAAGACGTTTCAGATGTCTTTTTATACAAATATTTTTGGTAGTTGCGAATATTATTCTTTTTCATACCAATTATTTTCTACTTTTAATGGTAGTTTCAAGGCTGCTCAAAACACTCACGGCTGTTTTTCATTATTTGAAATGGAATATACAGGATGGTCGATGTAATCAATTTGTTCAATTCAAAAGAACAACGCATGATTTCATGCTATCGATATTACAAATTAATTTCTATATATATAAATGCACTTTAAAAGTGAATTTCACCTCTGTTTTATATAACTATATATTTCCAACATGATATACTTCTATGCAGTACCTTTTTTCTAAGAATAAAACTAATTAAATTATTGATACAGAAAAGTAGTAGATAAATCAATAATTATTTATTTTTAGATCATAATGCTGTACTACTTTTATACTATATGTAGAGAAGAGATACTACATAGAAGTATAACAATACAAAAATAGTTTATTTATATAAAAGGTTTATGTACGTTTGAAATACTTGCGTAAAAGTAACTATTGCCTCTACAGTAATACGGGTACACAAAACTATATTTTGTTTCGGTTTTGATGTTATCTTGTATAACCAATATTAATAAACATATAAATTCTAGCAACACATTTAGAGCACATTTATTCTGTTGTATTGTATCTATTATATATTTGCTTTCAGAATACATTTAATCCTATAGTAAAGGTGGGAGGTGAGTATTTTATACATATTTGCGTATGTCATTTATTTCTTTACATAAAGGCACGTATTTTACATGCGTGACTCACGTAATGGTAAATTGCACTAATTACAGCATCATCATAATTAGACTAGTAATTTATTACGAAATGCTCGGGTCAAATGTAATACGAATCTTTTCACACGTGCATTTTATATTTTTTTTTCCCCAAGAAACTGCTGTTAAAAATTCATACAGAGATGAAGAATATGCGCATTATATTTTACCGTTGTTGGAATTAAGAATACATTATTGTCACGTGTAAAATTTGTTACTATGTAATATATAATTTCCTAACAGTTGCTTCAAATAAAATTCTATGATATTAATAAATTTACTGGTATATGCATAGCCTCGTTGTGATATTATTTTTCTTTTTGGATTATCTTTTACACAGCTTGCAACTTAAAATCCTTGATTCAAAATGCCTGATCATAAGAAATGAAAGTTATTTAATGATTCTGTTGCTTTTAGAACACATTTTATGGGAGATTAAACAACATTTTAATAATATCGACAGATTATACCTGTGGTTAAATAATTATGATGTGGCAAAAAGATGCATTGTGTTATTTATCTTTTCTCTTAGAAATTAATAAAATTGGATTATAAACTTATGTTTTAAAAATTTTTCACATAATTAATTGAAAATATAAGTAAGAACGGAATGATATAAAATGCAAAATATGGTAGAATCTCAGTTTTCTTGTACCTCACTGAATACTGGCAGTGGCAAGAGTAGCAAGTAATAGAGAGGCAATATGTGACGCTCCGAACACTATTCCTTTAAGTTTCCATTAGCAAGAAGGGGCAACAAGGTTAGAGGAGTACAAAGAAAATGTAAGTGATAGAAATAGAGATTCTCCTATAATTACAAAGTTTTAACAATTGTTTAAGTATGATCTAAATATGTGATGTAGGAATATCTCTATATACTTATAGAGAAGTAGTCTGTTTTCTTTCTAAAATTTGTGTAGTTTTAACAAATGCCATTACGAATCATATTCAAACATAATATTAAAGTATTAATTGTGCTACGTGTAATTGAATAATTTCAAAATCTAGAGGACAGAACAAAATAACTTGTACATTCAGTACTAAAAATATTGATTTTAAATAAAAGAAATAAAGTCTATCGTAGTTTGAATAATTTCTATTTTATTACAAAATTCATAACATCATGCACACATCATCTTCGCAGCTATTTCAATCACAATCAATTCCAAATATGATATATAATTTTCAGACATAAATAAACTTAAGGACTGAAGAGTAAGAGGCTTGGGTGAGGGAAGTAATCATAACGTTCCTTAACAATAAATATTTTCTTCATATTGGTTTATGAACCCCTGGAAAAAATAAAATTCTTTATTGGATTTATCTACGATAATTGGAACGCTACGACGTGATTAGTACATTTTTAAAAAAATGGTACTACAGAACATACAAAAAATTAATGTAATAATACTTGAAAATACTTACACAATGATGTTATTGATAGGAATATGGATAAGTTTAACAAAAAATCCTATAAATCCCATTATACAAAATCCAATAGCGGTAGCAATAGCTATCTTCTGGAATTCTATAAGGGAATAAAGGTTAGATTTAGAATCTTATTTAGTACAAGAACCGTTGCAAAATTATAACGAGCCTCCTACCTTTTCGGTCTGGTTTGGTGCACCTCTTGACAAGACGAATACTATCCTTGGCAAACTGGCGGCCAGGTTCGACAAGCTTTGTCACTTGATCCATTTTATGAAATGAAGTGCTGCAACAAAATAAACAAACGTTAAGAAAGTTATATGAGCATTTTGCAATGCATATACAAGTTTTTAGTTGCTTTCATTAAGTATTGAAATAAGCGATTTTTCTAACGTAACATTTTTATTTTTGCATAACCCGTATTTTAGCAATACAATACCTTTCGACTTATGCAGATATTACGCAGCAAAATCTCAAAAGGCACTATGTTATATCTATTAATCACATATGCCGCAACTATTCTGAATTCAATATACATACAACACGTTATTTGATAATGTTCATACTAATTTTAGGTTACATGAATGACACTTTACATAATTATACAAAAGATAGTCAATAAGAATAGCATAATATAAAGATTCACTGTGCACGATTACTAAAAATTTCTGCTTACCTTGCGTACGGTTCCAGAATACTATAACAAGTGATGTTTGACGGGTGTACAAAGCCACTCAGTTACAATTTTACAAGCTACGTGGACAACGTATACCAAACGTCACATCCGCAACGACTGACGTTGCAGTAGTAGCGCCACGCCGCCATTCTTACTTAAAAGGCCGCCAAATTCAAAATCCTGATGAACCAGATTCTTGAGTTTTGTACCACAAAACGATATGAAAGGACTTAGATTACCTAAGAAAGTTAATCATTTAAAATAGCATTAAATAAATTTATGCAACTTGCATCGCCTAGTATATTATTATATGATTCACCTGCATACTCATATTTGTTCAGCTTGCATTTATTAATTTGTACTAAAGAAAAATTCACAAGGTATTAATTAACTATAAACTTTTATGTACAATTGTCCTTTGACATTAATGTCATAAGGCACTTGTATAGATATCTGTGACTATTTTTTAATTCAGTTAATTACTTTTGTTTAAATGAAAGTAAGTAGTAAATGTTATTTACTTTTTAAAAGCATTGCCGCTTTTTTTTTTCAACTACCAGCAGTCGGTATCTGTAATAATCGCATCATGTTACAAGATCGAATAAAATAAATATCATCAGTCAAAGCCAATTAACGGTGAAATATAATTAACAAGAAATATTTTCTTAAGGGCAGAGTATATGATTACTCGGTTGATGTGGTGGTGACACATACCAATATAACGCGTTTCGTAACTTGGTATAATGTTAAGCCCAATTGGTGATATGCTGATATCTGCTTAATTGTTTCCCTACCGATAAGACGCGTCATTCGTGAATCACGTTGTCTCTTGGAAATTTTTTACAACGTCACATTGTATACACCAGTGTCAATAGTGATTCGAAAGTCGTACGGGCAACATGTACGTGCAAATTTTAGTCATCCTTTCGTGCATTTTTGCTTTAAACAATGCCATTGTTACAGACTGCGGTAAGTTGAATTAATACGTTTGTCCTATCTCGTTGAATATTTTTGAGAGTAGGAAGAACGTTTCAGAACGCGTATATGTTATAATTATGAGGATAATTTATGGCATACATCATTTACACCATAAAATGCACTTATACATGATCCTATAAAAGTCCTATAATTTCATACATTATATGGAACTGATTATATATGCACGTATATATCGTAATTGCACTAATTTGAATCAGGTTCAAAATTTTTATCTCTCATAGAATTCTTATTTTTCTATTCTTATTTTATAAGAATTCTTTACAAAGTATTGTTCTGTAATATATATTTGCGCTTTACGACGTTTGAAGGATATTTCAGTTGCCCGTTGCATTGTATATTTATAACGATAAATTAAACTTCAATTTTCGAAAAACAACACGGGTTAACTCAACGGTTATCTTTTGATATTTATGAAGAATATATAAAATAAGTCACAACATTAATAAGCTCGTCATAAATTGCAATTTATTTTTATACGATATTTTCGTTGCTGCTCTTATGCGATATATCCTGTTGTTTGAGCAAACCATGTATCGCACAAATTACTTCCCTGTTTAGTAACAATCATTTCGTAAAGATATGCATTTTTATTGGAGGTTCTCAATCCTAAAGGCATTTTCTGTGTAGTGTCATAATAACGCTGCCATAATTTGCTCTTTCGCAAAGTATACATATTTTGTGTTGTTCTTTCATTCCATCCTACCAACTACGTTTTATTACTGATATATCGTGGATTAAATTTCGTTTCAGATTTAAACGTAAAAAACGAAAACTACAGCACTACTGTTACGCAATTAGCGTAATTAGGTTGCAATTCTGAAATAAGCGAATCAAAACGGTTGTGTAATCCTTTGCTATATACGAACTATATACTTTCACGTATTCTAGCAATATAAATCCATAATTTCATTGTACATACAATTAATTTTTTGCATCTTACATAAAACTTAATTTATGATGTTTTTTTTTTCAATGCTTCTATCTTCAGGTTCTAAATTAGGCCACTTTACGCAGGTGACGGTGACCAACTGTACTGACACCGCCTCTAAATGCAATTTGGTACGAGGGACTAACGCGACCATTGACATTGTCTTTACGATAGGTGAGTTAACGTTTTTTTTTTCTATCTGCAGCAATTTTTGTATGGACCTGCATTAACTAATATCTTAAAATTATAGATCAAGATATTTCAGCCGTGCAAACGGTAGTACATGGAATTTTGATGGATATCCCCATTTTTTTTCCGATACCACATGCTAATGCCTGTGCCGATCCTAATTCTGGCCTTACTTGTCCTTTGCAAAAAGGCAAATCATATAATTACAAAGCAACGTTACCTATATACAACAAATATCCCAAGGTATTCTCGATATATCAGTAAGAACTGTATGATTCGCACGTTACTTTTTTTTTCTTCGTTTTATAATCATAAATTTTTTGTTTTCTATTTAAGCTATCCGTCACCGTGAAATGGGAGTTGCAGGACGAGAATAAAAATGACATCGTATGTATTTTCATTCCTACAAGACTGCAATAAGAGCAATAATAATGCGGCTAAAAGAATCTTATAAGTACAGGAGACAAATGATCCCCATTATGATATGACTATTAAAATAATAATGAATTCTTGTAAAGTTCACAGAATCAAATGTAATAAATATATGTACTTTAAATATCATTGGGTATACGATATTAATCATAACTATTTGGTAGAATCAGTCGATGACTGAGAAGACGGGGAAACTTCAAAATATCATATGTATTTTATTACATGTGATTAACAACAACTTAAACGAATAATAAATAAAAAATAGAGTATCCAAGAAGGGATGAGCTTTTTTCGACATTTGTAAAAAGACGCGTTCTACATATAAGTATTGTTATTCAGGACTGACGCATCAACTGAAGTTAGTTTTACCATGAAAATCAAATGGACGGACTACTTTCAGGTGGTGCGTTATTCTTGAGAAATCCTACATCTATGAAGATAGTTATAGAAGAGGTACCAAAAAACTTGAAGTTTCCGAATTTCTTTTGAAGCTGCGTTGGGAACTTCATTTAAAGTGGAGCAAATCAGTGCTATAAAAATCTTTAACGTAAGTTCCCATGTAAAGTATCTTTCTTACAATTCCGGAAGAGATGCTCATTCGAATTAGTATTATACATTAGTGTATCCATCATTACAAGGATACACTATTTCATAGTCCAATATACCAAGGAAGATGATGGTGATAACCAACACACTACCTGAATCAGGCCTATGGTTCATGTTGCTAGTCTATGGTAAGTCTTTTGGTAACTTTGGTACTTTAATCTCTGTTATCAACTATCCATTGCATCAGATCTGTCTTCATTACGTTCTGCATCCATTTGGTGGATAGTCCGTTTGCTTCGTTGTCTTGCGTTACTTTGCTGTCCATTCCTCAAAGTCTTTTGTGCTTGATATATTGGTTCATATTCTCTTAATTGGGCCATAAAACCTTCATTAGGATTTATACAAAATCTTCTCTGTTGTACTATTGCATATGCTTCCCTGTAACATCTTGCTCCGTGAGTTGCATTAATTTAACTTTTTATTGTTTACGTTAAATAAATATAAACCTACGTTTGCGTAAGACCATATGTTTCCATAACATAGGCTAAGACCAATGCTGCTGATCTAGATATACCAGCATTACCATGGACTAGAACTTGACCACCAGATTTTAAACTTTCATCTATAAAAACTTTTACCCTTTGAAAGTGCTGAATTATATTTTCTGTGGCAGTGTCAGCAATATCCAATACTAGATATCTGTAAGTATGCAAATATCTTTGATAGATTAAATTACATGTCTACAATAGAAATAACTCTAGGGAGTACTTACTTAAATGTATCAGGAAAGTTTGGTCTTATGAAGTGAGCTTCGATGTCTTGCCGAACACAAACTATGTGAGTTATGCCACGCTCCAGTAAAGATTGCAATTTTGAGCGGCTTGCAGCACTGTATGGACCAAGGTACAGACCTGGGACTACCTCCTGGTACATCAAAAACATTTTCGGTTGAATATAGAATCGAAATCTTTCTACTCGGATCTAACGATACTGCAACAAAGCTTTAAATAAGTACTATTATTGATACCAAACTGCATATGCAATATAATGTACACATTATATACCTGCATGCTTCGTCGCATTGTATAAGTCCATTCCTTTCGACCATCCAGCGACGACACAGGTATCCTTGGATATTCATCTGATCCATTTTGACTAGCCTCATCCTACATAGTTATATTTTTTCACTTTATACATATAACTAATGAAAATAATGAGTTTATAAACAAATCATCAAATTTATCATGTTTGTAAAACGGTAAATGTGGAAATAAAAAGGTTATTCAACCTCAACCAAGGGTCGTTAATAATATTCTATAAAATATTAACCATGCGGAAGTTATCTTCAAACACATGTGAGACAAATTAAAATTTAATGTATATTTTATTTCGATTTATGAAATATTTGTGTGGTATGCTTTAGAAAATAAATAAAATTGTAAACATTCCTGTAAACCTACTGTCATAATCGATCCAATTTGTTATATTTTCCGTAAATTTATATCAGAAATACGCTAGATAACCTTATTTAACATGTTTTTCCGAGTAGAATAATAATCTCGCATACAGAGTTTTACTCACTTCTTCGTGAAGCATTCCGTGGCTATCTACGGACAACATACCGACAATATTTACGTACACAATTATACTTGAAAATTAGGCTAATACAGAAACGCACGAAATGTGGAACTTGTTTTTCTGTGATGTGATTTTTTGACGTGGCGGCCATTTGCAATCGCCTCTGTTGTCACCATCTATGAATGTGTTCCGAAACTTAGCCGCGAGTACCGCGAAAATGATTGCTCCTTTGTTAGGTAGATTGTAGAAAAAAGCGATAGAATATTCGCAGCAACTGTAATAAGTTTTGGAACACATCATCCTTTAGTGTAGCAATGTTGACAAATCTTGTCAAAATTTCATTGCACAAGCTTTAAAGCTTCCGCATCTTTAAAAAGGCAATGTAATGAAATAAGAAGACCTCTAAAGAACATTGAGTTTTACATGAAAATATAGATAAATAGAAATATTACCGTAATATTAGGAGTGCGCAAAAGTTCTCGGCGTTCCAGTAATAAAGAACTTTCGCACACCTCCAATAGAATAAGAGACAGTATAAAACATAATCTTATTAATGTATTATCATTTATAAATAAAAAGTTATAAATATCTTTTCATTGACAGATAAAAAGTGCATCCAGCAAATTAATTTTTACATTTTGTACGTTTAAAGACAATTTTTTAAACTCGTTTTTCTAGAATTATTTAAGTATTCAATGAATTTCCGTATATTTTAATGATTTTATACAAGCTTACTCACAAGCTTGGAATCGCCTGTGGTTAGCCTCTCAATTTTATTTTTAGGGTAGAACCATGTAACTGAATAACTTTGTATTTAAGTACTAGCGGATAATTTTGTTATGAAAATGACAACTAAACAGTATTGTATATTTTTATCTTTTTTACTCCTGTCTCTTCTCTCGATATGGAAAATAATGTACTGAATTTTCTTTTTCGCTACGTTCCGCCAGAAATCAAATTAGTACCCAATACAATGCAGGTGATGCAATGGTTTCTAAACAAGCTAAAGCAGGCGCTCGCTAAAAAATTTCGTTTATTAAATAAATAATGGAGCAGTAGCGCAGCACTATCGTGAGTTACTCAATTTTAGTTACTGTGTAGCAATTTTATACATGACTCTTTCACTGTCCGTATCATTAAAGAGAATTTAAGTTGGCAAATAGTCAATAATTTGAGAACGTAATTTGTTTCGCAATTCTTACGTTTTGCAGTTATACAAATTTGTCTGATTTATTTTTATTAATTGAATCTTCTATTTACATATACAATTACTGTGTAATCTTTTTTTCATACGAATTTAAAACGATGGAAAGATATCGTATCGATGGTCAAAGTTATCGTGACTCAATGTTCAATACATTAGGTGTTTTTACAAAACTCAAAACACTACAGACTTCCTCGATAAATGTATGGCAGGTTACTCTTAGTGTTACGACCCTTTTCTCAAAATAATTGGTGTTCCTCTAATCGTGCCGTCATACAGTCCGGTATCTGGTACAGCATAGATACAGTGCACCACCTCGATATTGCGCAACAGATGTCGTATATGCGTTACACTCGATACCTTGTTACGATTCTCGAAGATTCAGCGAGTGGAAAATGCTCGAGTAAAGGTAACCTGCGACAACTTCAATGAACCAGTTCCATTGAAAATCGTCCTTGCTTCGAACAGTACCCCACCCTTTGAATTCTGATTCGGTATCAACATGTATCACATCCAATCACGTTCAATAGAAATCAAAGCCACGCTAGATGCAAAGGATTCCTGAATGTACAGCGGCACAAGAAATTCGCGTGATTTTAAGAGCCGAATTATAGAATTTTACGAGGCACCGTTCCCGTTACGTCAAACCATCGTATTTTCTTCCGGGACGGATAATGCGCGTACTTTCGCGTGGAAAGTACAAGCCGTGTCCGCACTAAATATTGCGATCACGAATTGCATTGTAATGACGCTGTGCTGTATTTCACGGAGCTGCACGATGGTGCTAGCACAAAACTTACTCGTACAGTCTTCCGGCGAAATTATCATCTGCGAAATGAGAGCTCTCCTTAAAATTTCGAGGAAGGAACATTCTTGCTCCGGCATTTTCTTCGAAATACCATATATAGGTACGGGATACTTATTTTACGAACTTCAGCCGAGGCGTTCCAATATGCATAACTATAGGGTTGTGTTATGCCCAAGCTAACCGTTTCTATACCTTCTTGTAAAAAAGTTCCTTGTCGATCAACGTTCAGCCTCGGATACTTCTGGGAACCTCTGGCTCGGGCATTTATAAGGACGAACGTTGGCCTACTAGAATTTTTAACGCTGCACAAAAATGTCGATTTTATTGCCTTTGGCGACGGGGACGTTTGTGCTTGCTGCACGTACACTTCATAATTGCCATAGAACTGAATGGTCGTGTATTTGCGGCGATTACGAAGGATTCTTACTAAGTTGAGCACGACGTCTCTATGTACGTCGTAAGATCATCGTAGTATTCTAGGATTTCCCCATTGCTATTTCACTTTGACATTCATAGAGTCATTCGCTTCAAGGGTGGCAACTCTGATTTATATCTTGTTTCAAGGGATTTTTTCAATGCCACGGGGATAATGGTGCATATGCAGCATTGAATGTGGATGATCGATGGCGTACATAGGAAACAAATGAATATTGGATACGTACAGATTAAGCTCGCCAAGTGCTAGAACTAAGGGTGTGCAAAAATAGAGACTCTGATGTAAATAAGGGAGAACCTTCCTTGGCCACGTGACTGAGCATATAGTCTGTAATTAAATGATTAAGTGGCCAGCACGAAGGCGAAGTCTAGATGGGAGTTTACTTTCTAGACTTTAGTGTTGGCTTAGCTCGCAGATATGGGAATCCGTGTAGCCTCGGGGCGCACAGGAGTCTCGCAATCGCCATCCTTGGATTCGAATCTGGAGCACATGGTCTTAGAACTTAACTAGCTAATCGCAGACTCATTTAATTTTACTGAAATAAATGAGTGTCGCTCATTGACATTCTGCACAAGTAACGAGGGTGAAGGAAGGGGGAAGAAAAAAAAGGTTCTTTTTTTTAAATCCAAATAATTCCACAATGTCCGTGCACCTTGTCCTCCTTGCACTCCTCGAATAAGTAAGATCGCGTCAAAACTTTTACCCCAAGTCACTTTTCCGTCAATCTTATACGGATTTATCTTGGAGTTCGGATACCTGCTCTGAATATATGCGGAATGGCAAGTGGTTACGTTTATCTAGAACGCGTTAAACTATGTTCAAGGGGCTTGGTTATTGGTCACATATGAATATCATCAGATTCCGGATCGATTATCGAGTTGCCTTGAAATTTTTCAACTTTTTTATTTATATTTCTAGTGGCAAATGCAAATCGTCGTTAACCATAAGAATTTAATGACCACGTTACTTACCTTCTTTATTGGTAAGTTATTGACTTGATTCGTTGCTTATTTGGTACTAGGTTTAGGGATGGCAACGTTATGCACTGCAATTCATCGTAATCATAATAAAAATGCATTCGGAGTTTATGGCTCGCTCTACGGAGCGTGTCGCTTATGAGGCGAGCAGCGAAACAATATTTCTGCAGCGTACTTCGACAATGTAGTTGTTAGGTCATCGGTCTATAATCCAAGCATAACTGACGCGTTACAAAATAATAAGAATCGTTAAACTTTCCAGGTTTTGTAACGATCTCCTTGCGCGTTAACATCCGCGCATTGGGGTGTCTTAAAAGTGTGGCTTGCGCAATCGCCAAGGTAATTGGTTTACAAAGTAATTGGTAATATCTCGAAAATATATTCCTATGGCTGGCGATATAGAAACGTATAAATCAAGAACCATCCTCCTTTTTTGTAATACCGCCCATATTATAGCTGTATTTTATTCAATAACCATATGCATAAGTACATTGATAATAACATGTAAAGCGCAATTGGTGGAGTTAAGACAATTGGCGTTTTGGATAATGCTACCTATTATGGTAATTTGAAGCTTTCGTTTTACAGCTATTTCCATGGGAACGAAATTCTAGTTTAATGAAATAAATGACTCAAGCGGTTGATATTATTAAATTACGAACGAGATTGTCTTTTTATATCAATATTTTAATCATTTACTTGCAATAAATAAATATAATAAGAACGAGTGATTTCTTCGTTATAAACAACGAAGGATATATTTTTATATTGGAATCCTCTTGAAATTCGTGAAATATTGTATATTATATTGAATTAATGAAATTTATAGCAGTACCTATAAAAGTTGGTTCTACTATAAAAATCGAGTAGACGGGTTGACTTCTGTTGGCGCAACAGTGCGGAATAACTTGATATATAATATATAGCATAAATAAATATGGTACATAAATAATAATATTGCACGGTATTTATAGAATGTTAAAAAACATAATAATAATATTTTACATTATGATGTTATAAGTTTGATGCGCTGATATCTAAATTGATTTATATTCCTTAATCTGATTATCAGAATGATCACCATTGCAAATAATCTATTGAATATCAGTAACCAGTCGTATGCAATTTAAATCGTAATATCATATATTAACAAATAATTTACTACTACCTAATGTAAGATCAATAGTATTTGACGTCCGTTACAGTTTGAAGGGACGTTAGTGAACATAGTATCATACAAATTTCTAGTTTTCCCAAAAAGGAGCATATGCACCAAAGGGAGGTGCAAAGAGACTGCTCAGTAAACGATGCCAAGGTGAGAATTTTATAAGGTAGATCAACCTTCATAACAGATCCTGAACCGAGTTCGTTCAATGATGAATTTGAATAAAGATGCGTTTCCGGAAATTTTGGGAATCTTAATGCATCATCATAGCGGCTACTGCGTGGTCCGGAAATAAAGTTCGCCCGATAGTCGAGTCCGAAGGAGAACCGAAGGGTCGATTGGTAAGGTGAAAGGGGTCTGAATGTAATGCAGCACGCTGCTCCGCTGGCCCCCGCCTGATTCTACTTACCTAGACTTGGGCAGGGCCTCACTATAAAAGCAAACGCTGTTGCCCCTTAGACACGTAGTATTTTCCCGTGTATCGCACAAGAAAAATCGTCCACCATGAAGCTGGTTGTAAGTTTTCCTCTAGAGACTTGTTTATTGCAATTTTTCAAATCGTGAGATTGGTCCGAGGCTTTGCCTCTCCGAAATGACAAAATAACTTATATCGTTATTTGCTCTGTTTTAATCTCTCGTTTTATTGTTTTTGATATTGAAGCATACAATATTTACAGTACTATATTGGGATTGTATGTAACATATTTGATTCTTTCACTGTATTACTGTTCGGTATTGCGTGGAATTTTGTAAATTTTTAAACACCTGGTTATTGCGAAGGACGTTTTTTGTATCTGTTTTATTTTTTGTCACAGATTGTTTTGTTCGCTGTTGTGATGGTCGCCAGGGCGCACCCCGGTTACGTTGATCCGTGGGCATCATCTCATCAGGTAAAGAACTACTCGTATAATTTAGTAGATTTCATTAACTTACAGTTCGCTATGTAGGTTTTCGTAGAACATCTGTACCATGCATCGTAACGATCATTCCTTTTTTGATTATTTATCCAGTTCGATCAAAGTGTTACTAGGATTTAATCATTCTTTTAGTTCGTTACATTGTAGACCTAATTTTTCATATTGCCGTGGTGATTCTTGTAGAATGGACATTACCAGATCTAATCTGACATATTTGTAGTTTCTTCGTCATATTCTAATACGTAATTCAGATAGATTTTTAAACGATCCATTTGGCACATCTTTAATCATTCGAATCGTAACTATCAGTCATCGTTCTATTAATTCTACGTGTTGCAAACGTAACAACCTCAATCGTCGAAACACTCGATTGTTGGAGACATTGAAATAATCAGATAGTATAAATGTGCTTTTCTGAAAAACATAGGTTTCCTACGCTTCGGCTCCTCACGTCGTTCCGTACGTAGAGCAACACCACAGTTACGCACCAATAGCACACCATCAGGTAATGTTAGGTTACTCATTGCAAGAGAAGCAAATAAGGCCAGAATCGATAAGGTATCAGTAGGTCCGATTGCCAATAGTTTAATTCCCCTGCCCTTAGATTTATCTAGAAACATTTGTTGAACGACTAAAAATAGTAAGTGAATTTTAGTAAAACAATTTATTAACAATGTATAAACTTGTTTACCAAAATGCAGGTTTATTCAGCTCCATTGGTGAAGGTTGCAGCTGCACCGATAGTCCATTCTCACCCCGTTGTCCATCAGCAACTCGTGAAGGTGCCCCAGCCAGTTCCAATTCCACCCCTGCATCCTCAGCCATTGAACATCAAGGTGCCACATACCCAGTCGGTTAGACTGCCTACAGGACATGTGAAAATCCATACTCCACATCTGCTGGGAGTTGAGGTCGCTGCCCCAGAACCTGCCCCAGTATATGCCAAGCATGCCGTCGTTTCTAAGCCAGTCCACGTTTCTGCCCCAATCATCCACTCTTCTCCGGTTCACTCTTGGTAGATGAAGCTTCTAAAGGCTGATCGCTGAACTTGCTGGTTCACGTTGGTCCATGGTGGTCCATGGTTAGTCCTATCGAGCCATTTCACAGTTCCCTTGTAGAATAGTTTGAACTATAAATAATCTGCATGGTTTTACATGATATTCTTCAATGCTCTTTTGAAAAGAAATGGAGTCGAGCAATATCAGCGAGCGAAAATTCACGTGCTGCTAGTTCATCTCGAAGGAACGAATAATACAATTGGCAAACAACGCGACGTTACTATTGAGCATTTTGAAAAATCTTGGAGTTCGTAATTGAAATTTGGAAATAACATCAAGAAGGCGAAGATGAACTAGGAATGCGTTCGACGATCGATTGACTATCCAAGGACCACAGACCTGGCATTCAAACTAAAAAAATCTATCTCTCTTTTCTACATCCCCTCTACCCAATTCTTTCGACACTCTTTGTGTATTCTTCTTGTGCGGCATGTGATATTGAAGAAGACACCACGCATTAGCGTCAGAGCCCTATTGTATATTTTTTGTTCTTATGCGATCCCTTTTTCACATTTTAATTTATTGTCTAATAAAATTTAACTTGTATGTCTTGTGATAAAATGGAAGATCATAGTTTTACTCGCACCCGTATGTCCCACCTTAACAATAATTATTTTATTAGTAATTACAGTAAATACCATAAGTCCCATTAAAGGATATAAAGGAACACTCCGGTTATGAATTAGGTATCTTGGTTTTGTATTGAATGAGAAGTTTGTTTTTGCAATTACTGATAGCTTTACTCTTTCACTGATTGGCAGCTCGTTAGGCGTCATATAATTCATGGGCAGAACAAGTACGTGTCGAGTTGTACAAGAAATTTACGCGGAAATATTTAGTGTGATCGTGACGATACTTCAGCAACGAAGGTGTTGTAGAAAATTAATAATATATTAAATTTACCACAGATATTGTAAAATAGACAAATATGACTCAGCTTCGGTCTCCAAATAATGGTAAAGTTGAAGCTAATAGCTTAGGACTTTGGAGTCCTTTTCCACTTTGTTGTTTCTTCCGCAATGATATCGTATTAACGTCATTATGTTTAATGTTGCTAGCGTGCAAATAGCGCGCACTTAGCCAACGTGTGTCAGTTAAGTATCCAAAGAATACAAATCAATTTGAAGTTGCCAAGGAAACGTGTTTTCCAAACACACGCTTACGCCAACCGTGTTCCATAACGATCTAAAGTAATAAATTTCCGTGTTTGATGTAGGAGTATGTAGCGTGTTGACGTAGTGGAGCCATCATGTCAATCCGATCTATTTTTTCATCATCGTATTTTGCATAATTGATAGGGTTCGTTTATATTTGCATTACCTTTATTTAAAAATTTGTACGATAGATGAAACCTTTTAAACCATTTTCATCAATAATTTCTAACTATGGTCTTTTATGTTAATGATCAATCGCGGAAACACTGAAGTACAATTTCAATGATAGTTAATTCAAAATAAAATTTTCGAGAATTATCATTAATCATTTTATACACGTACGGTTCTTCTTTTTTATTTCCTTCATCTAAAGTATTGGGTCCAGTCGTCAACACTGTACCATTTAATGGCAATGTGTGCCAGCCAGACAAAAATATAATTTCTTATGGAGTGTCAACTGGTACTAACGTCGACGACTGAGTACAGTACCTTAATTAATTTTATTCCTGATAAAAGACAAGTATTAGATTAATAAAAAGTTAATGTCAGAAGTCATCTTATCACCTGAAGTTAACGCCAACTTATTTGATTCTCAAACTCAGGTGGTAAATCGATCTCGAATAACTTTGCTGACGTTTCTTTTTAGATATTGTAGGTGCGCGAGTTATGTGACAGATTTTCTTTTTGGAACTAAACATAAATCAGCTTGAAATGAATATTCATTTACAGTTTCTTGATTCTACGCCCATTTGCAGAAGGTAGAATGTAGCGCAAGGAAAAGGAGATTTAAAGAATGTGCCCGAAGGCGATTTATTCCTTGCAGCACAATTTACAGCTAAGCAATTACCTGAATAGACGTTGCATGTGTCTCGCAGATATCCATTTTCCATGTTCAATTTCAGTCAGAACATTGATTAGGGGATATCAATTTTCGTAGGTGCAGTTCGTGCAGCCTTCAGTGGAAAGGTAAGCATGCATAGTAATTTGTGAAAACAAAAATGCTTTTGGAAAACTACAAATGGGGTCGTTCGAAAACTATTCATTTGATTAAGACAAATGATATTACCATTAATGAGACGACGGGTTTTTTTCATTTTTAATGAAACTTATATGAGCACGACCGAGTCATTTCCAAGAAGTAATTCTTTATCAGTTCCACAAATTTATCATACATTAACCCTTATCACCTGACAATCAGGCAGAAGTTATTACGTTTCATGTAGGAAATATGAGACCCTATATCCAAGTATTATTTATTCACTTCATAAAATAAGTTAGTTCTTGCTAATTTTAGTTCCAACTGCACTTCGCAAAGTCTAAGGTTGTAAACAACGAAACTAATAAATTAGTAACTCTTAAAAGATCGATCCAAGCTTTTCACTATATCTATATATGTGTATATACCAATTGTTAATCGATCATACCAACTGGTATAAACACATCATAAAAAATATATCTATTTGTGTACCATAAACGGCACTCAATGTACAATGAAGACTTCCTTGACGTGACATAAGAAATAAAAGTCTCTCACCTTTCCTGTACTGACGATCAACACATTTTTTACTTTGTACAGTGAGAATAAACTTTCTCAAAGTAAACGGTACGGCAGATATATGTACAGTCGTGCCTTCGTTCGTTGTACAAGTTTGAAATAATGATTCTTATCAAGACAGGATATTTTGTGTACGTCTTATCATTTATTGTATCAACAACTTTTGCGTACTCAATTCATTGTCCTTTTGGGATATTGACCGATTACTATCTGCTGGGACGATCAAATTTAACGATCGAAGAAAACGGAAGAATAATTGAGTAGCGAGAACCACTGGCCCCGGGAAAATGTGAACGTATGGACACTCGGTTGTCCAGCCACGTTGTTCAGTGTCGTCAGTTCGATCTGGTCACTGGGACATTCAACATGAACAACGAACACAGTAAGTACTCGTATACAGTTATGTAATATTAACTCCAGGGAATCTTATATTGATGTAAATTAATTTTTAAATACATTCAAATGCTAATGCGAATACCAGGCACGCTGTCGATTTAAATTAACGTTTTTTCTATGCTATAGTGTTGTAGATAGTCATTGTTTATTAAACGGATATGGATCGCGCTGAAGTTTATTTATGGAACTTAGTCTAATGATAAGAAGAGAAGTAAATTGTGTAATTATCTTTTTTTTTCCAGAAACCGAAGTACTTTCAGTATACTCTGTCGGCAGCGAGACGAATTTAGTTCCAATTAAATCAAGGGATACGTTGTAAGAGACAGTTGATGACTGAAACATAATAAGTATAGAGAAATCGTTTAATAATTTCACGTAGAGACATTTTTCTTAGAATGGACATAGTGTATATTAATCGATGCTCTATATTTCAGTTTTAAAAGGAGAAAAAAGCAGACAGGTTTACTTACCGGTTTTATAGCTTTACTCGTAGCTGTCCTCTTGCTGGCCGTGATACTCCTTTCTGTGCTATGCAAGTATTTTCTTACTATTTATATTGTTAGAGTGCACGACTATTTTTCCTAAGGAATTTCTTTTATTCTTGTATATCGACTATCGTTTCTACAGTGCTTTCCTACGTTTTAGATATGAAATCGAAATGGCGTTTAAATTTATGCGATACTGAGAATTGCGTGAGAATAGGTGAGAATATATGGAAAACAATTTTTTAAAGTTATAAGGCGATCGCGTAGTGCGTTATTACGTTCATTATTCATTCTCACATTAAATTTGCATTACTCAGCTGCTAGTTTGAAAGAATCTATGGACACGTCTGTAGATCCTTGCGATGATTTTTACACGTGAGTACCATTTTGTAAATGTCCTCCTTATTTTTTGAAGATTAAATTTTTTTTTCACGTGTTTAAAATTGTAAGCTGTCTTTAGACGCGGTGGAATATATATATTTTTTCAAATGTTTACCATTTTTTTGTTTAGATATGTTTGTGGTAGATGGCCGGTGGAACACCCGACGCCGGATTCCAGTGTAACTAATTCCTGGTTCAGCGAACGAACGATGCGAGTGTCTAGAACGATTCGAGATCTTTTAAGGAAAAATACAACTACCAAAATACCGTGGGCTGTCGAACAAGCCAAAATATTGTATGAAAGTTGCAACGACGTGGGTTGGTTTCATACTGATTGATTTTTAAAACTGATTCATAAAGAATTGTTTAAATGAGTACAAATCTACTGCGTCGATTCTTTCAGACTCAATAAATTCTTTGGGACTGTCACCACTGTTTGTCTTGCTTGAGGATTTAGGGCTTCCACGTGTTCCTCCTATATTCAGTGGCAAGTCTGGAAATTTTTTAGTACAAATGGCGAGAGTTAAGAAAAAATTGGGAAGAGATATATTTTTCGGTCTAGAAATTTATCTTGATCCAAGAAATAAAACTAAGAACGTTATAATCCTAGATACACCAATTACAAGCAGTCCTCTTCCGAGGTGAGACAATTTTATTTTGCATAGATCCTTTGTTTTTAATTATCATTACTATTTTTATACTAAATTACTTCTTTTTCCTTGTAAATAATTTCCAAAGCGATAAAGAATTAGACAAAAGACTGCAGAGGGTCAAGCAAAGAATGCGTAAGATCGAAGAAGAGCCTCAAGACGATGAAGAGGGACTTTTAAGTCCTGAGAAAATGTACATGTTTGAAGTCATCAAGGACGTTATTAGTAACGGAACTTCAAAGTCTTGTTCTGCGAATATCTCAACAAATATAAATGACGAAGAACTGATACAAACAGTTGATAAGATTTACAAGCTAAGCGGGATGATTTATTATGTATGTATTCAAATGTAAAATTTTAAAAGTTCAAAATTACAACAATGTTTTTTTTTAGTTAGCTCATCCTGATGATAACGATACGAGTTCCTATGAAGATGTCAAAGATGAAGATTACATGTTCGTTGATGATCTCCAAAAGATGACTGACGAATATGTGAAGATAACGAACTCAACGTTAACGCCGAAACAAATATGGCGTCCATATCTTGAAGAACTTTTTAAAGATGATTCCCAACTGGACCTTACGAGAAAGCATCGCGTGTTAGTTGGTAACCTGGATTATTTAAAAAATTTGGCAGTTGTGTTAGCTGCAGCCGAGGAAGAAGTTTTAGGTACGAATTGCTGGTATTTTTAAATACATTAGACATATATAAAGGTTAAGTTTTTTCTTTTCTTCAGAAACTATTATCTGGTGGGTCGTGGTGGACATTGTAGCACCATATTCGTCGGAAAATCTTCGAGAAGCATGGTCGACCTATTTGTCCTTGTTAACGGACGTAGAAATAAGCGAATCCAGGTCACTTCATTGCGCACAAGTTGTCAATCAGCTAATGGGTTAGTGAAATTATAAACTTTGTGCTTATTGTAATTCAATCGCGTCCTTATTCCAAGAACAGAAAATATGGTGGCGGAAACATACTTTATTCGCTGTAATTTATACGTATGACCTTGATTCATAAGATATGAATAAATCGTGTGTCACGGGATAAATTTCATACGATATTTTTTCTAGCTCTATATAACATGTTTTACATGTCAAATTATGATTTTCGGAATGATACGTAAATGTAGTTAAATTTGATTTGCTTATAAAGTAAATAATGTATGTTTCTCAGGTATGGCGGTATCGTGGCTCTTCGTGGATCCGGCTTTTCACGAAGAGAAGGGTCCAAAAGTTCGAGAGATGTTGGAAGACATTCGAGAATCATTCGCCTCTTTGGTGATAAGTACCGATTGGATGGATAGACCGACGAAAATTGCGACTTTAGAGAAGAATAAGAAGATGGCGTCGGTGATTGGATATCCGAATTGGCTCTTCGAGGAGGGCGAGATCGACGAATATTACGAGGGTGTACGTGTTATATTATACAGATTTTGTTTATTACGTCTTTGAAAACTGGATTTTAAAGTTGATTGTTATTTTTAGATAGATTTTCTGAAGGATAGATTTTTGAATAACATGCTGCAATTTGTACGTCTGAGAAGCCAATACGAGCTCGAGAGTCTTCACGATGAGAATTTTGCCAACGAAACTTAGTACGTTCCTGCTTTATTGTCTTTGAAAATCGTATGGAGTCTTATGAGAAATGGAATTGAATTGAAGCAAACGGTGCGCGTGTTTTATTCTTTGACAGCTGGGCGACCGACCCCACCGATGTGAATGCCTTTCACACCTTTCAGGCGAACCAAATAAGTACGTACTTTGTAAACTGGCAATTACAGCCACCCGAGTAAAACATGTAGAAGCAAATTTGCCAAACGCGTAAACCGGTTCTCCGTCTTTCTGAGAATCTTCGAGAAACGCGTTTATGCCCCTGCCACTTCCGTTTGCGAAATTAGATAAAAGAGAATGCGAATATTTTCGACTCACACGAATTATTGAATGAATGACACCTTTCCCTTTTGACGTGGACGCAGCCGTTCCTGCTGGAATTTTGCAATTCCCCTTTTACGACCTAGGACTCGAGTAAGAGACGTAATAGTTTAAGATGTCTTCTTTTATCAAGATTTATTTATCCCCGGCTGAAGATGGTTCTTCTTAAAAGAAATTTGCATGCTTCTTCCAGGGCCCTTAATTACGGTGCTATTGGTACCGTATTAGGTCACGAATTGACTCATGGCTTTGATAATAGTGGCCGCCAGTACGATAGCGATGGAAATCTTAGACAGTGGTGGAGCAACGAGACCATTGTTGAGTATACAGAGAGAACTGAATGCTTCGTAGAGCACTATAGCACCTATTACGAGAAGGAGGTAAATTTATATTTAGAATTACCTGAATCTCAGTTTTTTTTTGTAATACGACGATGAAAAAATAATTTTTTTAGTAAAGTGATTTACTAAGCAAAAAGTTCCACTGAAGTTGTCTACTTATAAAGTATTCTTAATTTTTAATCACACGTGTTCTTGACTTTTTGGTGGGTGTAAGAGTGGGTAGATCCAAATGGAGGCAGGTCTTTCCCCCCCTTTTTTTCTAACGTCACTTGGAACGTTATTATTATTATTATTTTCTGCTACGCAGGTGGATAACTACGTGGATGGAGAATTGACCTTGGGCGAAAACATAGCGGATAATGGTGGTCTGAGAGAAGCAGTCCTTGCTTATAGAAGATGGGTGACCAAACATGGCCACGAGCCTCTTCTTCCGGGATTCACTCATTTAACTCATGAACAGTTGTTATTTTTAAGCTTCGCTCATGTGAGTCAAGATGCTTTTAGTGTTATTTCTGTTTTAAATACCTCCAGAATATATATATCTATAACTTCCTTTTCCCTCTGTCCTTGGTCGTTTGATCCCCATAAAGAGAGTGAATGTTTAGCGTAAAAATATTTATACTGCATATGATTAGTATGGCAGATGACATAGCAACCCAAAACCGAATCCATTAGTATGATAATGAAGAGTATTAGCTAATCGTGAATGGACGTTTTATTGCAGTTGTGGTGTGAAACTTATACACCGACTTCTCTAAGATGGATGCTTCTTGATTCCCACTGTCCGGGTCACGTAAGACTTAAAGGAGTTTTAAAAAATTCACATGAATTCAGCAAAGCTTGGAATTGTCCATTAGGATCAAACATGAATCCCGAAAAGAAATGTCATTTGTGGTAATTTTAGTATAAAATATACAAATCGACAAATATGAAAATTTGAATTATAATAGAATTAGGTAGAAATTTACGTTTTTAATAAAGAAATTTTATTTACGTATACAAAATTATTATACGATTATCATCAATATTCATTCTATACTTTACACATACAAATTGTTCACGCATCTAAATAGATAAATCAATAGAAATTTCAAAGATCAAATTTCGTCAAAACTTGTTCTTGTTTTAATTTTTTCTTCTGCTTCATCTTCAAAACACTCTACTTTATCAAGAAATTATTATGAAAATGTCTTTGAAGGTACTCATGAGGTTGCGCAATAATGTTTTCTCTTCGCTAAGCTGTAACTAATGGCTTTGTCTGTCATGGCGGTATTATTCGGACTAAGTTAATCATTGATGGTTTCAAGGAAAGCTAATTAGCCTCTGTCGAGAACAGGGTACTTTCGTTTTTTATGGGTCTTCATTTTTCGGAAATCATTCTAGTAGACGTAACCACCATTTGAAGCAATTGGTTGGCTTGAGTATCCGCTTGAAGAACTTGACGCGCTGGCTGCAGCTGCAGGTGCGGGTGGTGGTGCTGGTGATGAGGATGGTTGATTTTGGCTTCTGGATGCATCGACGGAGACAGAATCCTGGTCATCGTTAGAAGGGGTAGATGGGGAAGAAGGAATTGACGGAATAGAAGGAATAGATGGAATTATAGAAGAAATCGATGGAATTGATGGAATAATAGAAGAAATTGATGAAATGTCTGGAAGAGATGGAAGGGGAGGTAGAGAAGCCACCGTAGGTGTAGCATAAATTGCTGAAATATCAACAGACTGGCTTGGAATGACAAAGGGATCGTCTAACTTCAGATGATGTTCAGGAACTTGGAACGATTCAAAGTTACCGTTCACTGAATAGGATTGAGGAACTGAAACTGCGACGGGTTGAGCCACTGGGGTTTTCACGTGAATGTATTGGGGAACTGAATAAGGAACGGCACGTGGAACATCAACAGGGACTGGTTGGTCTACGTGGACTGGAACAGGTTGAGGAACACGCACGTAATATGGTTTCGGCACATCAACTCGTTGGGGTACCGGAACAGGGTAGGGAATGTTCTTTGTCACTGGGACTGGGTATGGCTGAGGAACCTGTACCGGTAAGTGGCTGTCTATCGCCCTGATCGGGACGCCCTCGTTCACTGCAACGTTTACGCTGTTTGGCGAAATATATTGCGAAGAAGGAACTGATTGACTGATTCCGGAAGAGTATCCATATTGCTGTTCAAAGTTAGCGGAGTTCAATGCACCTGGTGCAAATGAAACTGAGGAGTCAAATCTGGCTGGTGAGTAGTTGAACGAAGTGGCCTGGTTACTTGCGGAAGATCCCGAATTAGCTGGGACGGCGCCGGCGGACTTGGTTGCACTGGTTTTATCAACATTCACACCACTGGAGCCGGTATCAGCAGAGGAGGATGAAGGTAAACTTGATACGAAGGATGATGACCCAGATGAAACTGCCTGAGCATTTCCGGAAGATGTACTCTTAGCGGCCGCGCCTGATCCAGAGACAGATTGACTACTTGGCACTGGGCCGAAAGACGAGCTATCGAATCTGGCATCACTCAGAGACTCGAAGGTAGGGAAGCTTGAAAAGTCTGACTGGAAGCTGCTGGGGTTGTAGAAGGAATTAAATGAGTCGAATGATCCAAACGAACCAAGGGAACTGTCGATAGATCCGAAGCTGTTTGTTGTAGCTGTACTCTTGGCAGCGCTGCTTTGAACTGCTGGGGCAGGAGCTGCGGCGGCTTCTAAAAGTATAGAAAAATATTCCGTAAAACTGACAACCGATTAGTGTCACTAAACTAGCTGTTCATTTTTTATAAGCTACTAATCATCATCAGTTTCTTTAAATAATTAATTAGTGTAGACTTATGTAATTAGTCGCCAGCGTGGCTTACAATTACCAAATTTCAACATTTTTAAGAAATCTTTCATATTTC